>CAXKWD010000006.1:52829138-53131638 GCA_964059195.1 Ectobius pallidus | reverse complement strand
CGGTACACGATGAAAGGTGGATAATGTGAGGACTGGGATTTGTTCGGAAAAAAGTACCTGGTTCGAAGCTTCGTTGGAGTCCTCTGTTTTTGCACCCAAACTTCCACGGCTGCTGTTGCTCAGGGTATCACACGAATCATCTCAGGGATATCGTTATAGCTAGTTATAACATTATGAAATGATAACCACACTATAACTTTTGATTATCGGAATTTATTCATTTGAACTGTAAATTGTGTAACTGTCTGCGTGTCGTCACCACTTTTGTTTCACTTGTAATTTACTTACGTGAATTATGTTCTTCTTATTTATCACAATATGAAATAAGACTCACACGCTTATTTGTCTTGAATAAGTTGCGTTTCATGTGTATTTGTGGCAGTGAGAATCGCCATTTGCTAGGTATATGTTTTACGCGACTTCTCCAGGAGAGCAAGATGCGTAGGTCTGCCCTGTTCGGCGAGTAATGATGGAGTGTCGTTTTAGTAATGCTCTCTTTCGCGGTTAAGGATGCTTTTCTCCCATTGGCTATATGTTTCGTTACGTAAATCGTTCTTATTGGTTAAGCCAATTCGCGGTTAGAATATATGAATTTAGTACGTTGTATTTTAAATACAGAAGTTTCTTTTACAGTTAAGATTTTGGAATTTGGAATTGCAAAATAATAATAATAATCGAATTTTGAATACATACGTTTCTTTTACTGTTAATGTTTCTAATTTGGAAATGTAAAATAATAATCATAATCGAAATGAGAATTTTGATACCGAAAATAATAATAATAATAATTTGAATAATAGAATAAATATTAAGTAGCTATTGTTTTATAAATAAACCGAAAGGGGTGGAATAATTCCAGTCTCAAATGCCCCTGTGTTAATTTAATTATGTCCGAAAAGGTAAATAATTAAATTAACACATCATACCCCAGAATATTTATTCTTATCAAATTTTGAATTACGCTTGAATTCGTAAAAACTTAAAATGAATATTTTAAAGTGGTGGATGACGACATATGAATTAGTGTAGCATAAGTGTATGTGTCAAACATTACAACTTCAATTTAAATAATTCTTACCAAAATTATTTGTATACAAACAACTTACATCAGGTTTGCATCACCTTGCATTCATTTGACACAATCTTAAAAATGAAAACTGTTTGAACAATATATGAAAATAATATTAAACATTTTTAACTTGAAACAACTCTGAAAAATAAACATCGTTGGGCAACATATACAAAATATGTTTATTTTAGTGATAAGAGAATTTTTTTTTTTTAAACATTTTGAAAAGATATATATGTCGAGATTTTTCTCATCGTTCATATTTGATATATATGTCGAGATTTTCTCATCGTTCATATTTGATATCACTCGCTTATTTCTCTTACACGAATTCTCTTCCATGAATCACTATTTTAACATGTGCTTTCTTAAGACATACAAATGTAACACACCATATATTAACAAATAAATATACAACTTTACATTACGTTGTTCTTACATAACAACATTACCCTTTCAAATAATAAACATTTATATATACAACATGACCCTCTTAAAAATAACAAACAATTTTATATACATATATCACATTAATGCTCAATCCTATCTCTCTACTATATACAACATCTTAAACTTCTATATTTAAATCATATGTATTTATATTTTATTTACAACATTTCTATATTCTCAGGGTTCGGTGTCGGATCATGTTCGCATAGTTCAGCAATTCATTCCTTTTATTCAATTTTTAATTTCAGCTTATTACTTATCAAACTAGAACCACTTATTTTTACATTAATTATTAATCAAGCATTACTTATAATCCATAATCCTTTGTATTCATCTTTTAACTTTATCAATATCTTTTTTTTTTTTTTTTTTTTTTTGGCACAATATCACTGCAAAATACTTCTCTCATTATTTATTTTATTATTGACACAACTATCTGTTACTATAGCAAAGCGATCTATTCTCTTAAATGTTCAACACAAGGGGTTAATGTACTTTGAGGTCGAAATTTCGATTACTCCTGAATCTAACATTTTCTGAATTGTCATATCAGCTTCCTTCTTCAATGCAATCGGAATTGGTCTACTCTTATATGCAAATTCGTCAACTGGTTCGATGTCAAACTTATGTTTGTAGATATTACATAGTCCTACGTTTTCTGAAAATACTTCTTTATTCTTGACTAGTATCGAAAACAATCTATCACGTTGGTTTTCATCTAAGTTATGAGCCATATCTACTTTTTCCTTCAAAATAACCATTGTTGTAGAGTTCGCGCTAGGGTCGGCTTCTCTTACTTCACTCGTACAGACATAACCTATTTCTACTCGCCCTATGTTGACATCCCCGTCAACTTCATTCTCATATCTATCAGCGCAGTCATCGCAATTCAATGTCATACATTTAAATACTTCCTCATCATTATTTATATAATCGCAGCAAGGGCCTACTTTATGAATCATCATCTCATTCATCTGAATATTTTCTACAATAAACGTCTCGTACGGAATATCATTGTCGCCTATCTCGCTAGACGCGTCTCTCCTACTCAAATCATTATCGAATGGAATGCTCATCCTATGTCCTCTTAAGTTCAATACTAGATTGTTATCTTCAAAACTTATAATACTGTTGTACTCGGTAAACACATCGACTCCAATAATAATATCTGTTACTAATTTTGGGACTACTAAGAAAAATATTTCAAATTTTACATCACCAATGTTGACATCTAACATGCATTGAAATTTTACTGACTGTTTCGCTCTTTTTATCGCTACCGTGCATGATAATCCGCAAATGGGAATTGAAATTAACTTGACTTTGTTTTGGATTAGCTTGTTGTATAAAGATTCACTTATTACGCTATTAGAACATCCTGTGTCTACTAATGCAGTCGTTTCATAATTTCCTATCGCTACTTTTATTCTAGGAGGATCCATAATAACCTCACTTTTGTTTGAATTACTCTTTTGTTCACTAGGCTTACTACTTGAAAAATCTCCTTGTGTCTGAATACTATATATGTGTTCTATTTGTTTGTCTGAATCAACTGAACTTGTGCCAACACCATCCGAACCCTCGAGATATTGGCTTTCTAGTTTAACGGTTGTGCATTACCGCCATTATCCTGGTCATGAATTTCTACTATGTCATCAGATACATTTTCATTACGTGCATTATTGTTGAATGGTCTGGCTCTAGGATTTAATGAATTTTGCTGAGTCTCAACACTTTCGACTCGCCATTTACCATTATTTACTGACTGACCTGGCCTAACTTGACTATCATCACCATTGTTATCATTACCTCTCCTATTGTAGTTGCGATTCTGGTACCTTCTACGATAACCTTGGTTTCTCATCCATGGCATCTTTCTCCAAGAGTTTGGATTATTTCCATTTCCGCCATTCTGTCTATGGAAGGTAACATGGTTAATCTGGTTTCTTTCATTGTTATTCCTATTATATGGCCTATTTCCTGACCTGTTCTGAAAATATCTAGTGTTATTCCTATTCTGATTAGGCATAGGGCCTCTGTAAGTATTTCTAGCATCATAACTTCTATCACAATTGTTTACATTACCTTCTGCCCCTACCCCAGAATTTGTAAACCTATTAGTGGGCGGGTACATCCTATCACACGAATCAATATAGTTCTGCCTACCTCTGTAAGTATTTCTTTGTTCAAATGCAGCAAGCAATTCTAACATGTCTGCGAAGGTTCTGGACTTAGCTACTATCAGATTTAACCTTACATTCTCTGGAAAGTGATTTACTACAGTCTCCAACAATTCGAATTCATTTAATGGAGGATCTACTTGTCTACCCAACTCTGCCATTTCTAAAAAGTAGTCAATCATTGTCTGACCTGATTCTGGCTCATAGACACCATTTGCTAGTTGCATCCTGATATTGTTACGTTTAGTTAAACTCCAGTATCTACTAATGAAGTTGCGCTTAAATTCTTCGAATGTTGTTGTCTCATTGGTGGTTAAATTGAACCAATTCAAAGCTCTACCCTGTAATGCTTTCCGCACTATAATCATATACATATTAGATGGTATGGCTCTCAATCTAAAATAATCATGAAGTTCAGTCAAGAAATTCTGTGGATTTGTATTATTGTTTTCGTCGAAAACAGGCAACTTGATTTCATTCATCAAGTAGCTCGGAAAGTTGCCACTTGACTGACTAATTCCTGTGGACAAAGGTACATTGACATCTTGCATCTGGGAACCATTATGACTGTTAACCCTTTCATGACATCTGGGAGATCTACATGGTACATGTGAATAAGCTTCTTCAACAATATTTCTGCTCATATTGTTTCCCAGTTGCGGTAAATTTACATCGTGATTTACAGGTGAAGTAACAGGTACGTTTAGCCTATTTTCTAGTACACAAATTCTACTTGTCAGCAATTCCTCGTCTTTATGTACTTTCCTACTTAATACAGTCAACTCCTCTTGTGCTTCAATGACTTGTATTTCTATGTCTTTCTGTTTAACTTTTAACAGCTGATTCTTTTTCTCTAAGTCGTTTCTAACCTCATCATTCATTTTAGCAAACCCTATTAATGTTTCGTCGAATGTATTTATCTGCATCTTCATGAGTGAAACACTACTATCTAGTTCTGAAACGTTAGCTACAATGACTTTCATTTCCTCACTTGCATTAGAAACATCGGTTTGCATTGTTTGCAAATTAGTACTAACATTTGCAATAACCTCTTTGACTTCTGCTATGTCACTATTTACAATGGTTTGAATATTTTCTAAAGCCACTGTGACGTCACTATTAATCTGATCTTTGAAGTCACCTAACCTTTCTTGTATCTCATTTACTACTTCTTGTTTTAAGTCATCTTTCAGTTTCGCTAAGTTCTCATCCATCTGTACCAACTTCAAACTAATGTTTTCATTTACATCTGTTTTTACATTATTAACCTCATTGCTAACCGTCTTAACATCATTTTTAACATCACTAACCTCTGTACTGACTTTGTTAACGTCACTTTTAACATCATTGATGTCAGTCTTAACATCTTCAATTTTATTACTAAGCTTATTGAACATTTGTTGCATGAAACATTTAATTGAATTCTCTAACTGATCATCTGAAGATTCGCTGCCTTCACGCCTAGTCACATTTTCATTTGAAATGGAAACATCTGTTTCTATCTGAACCTCCATGTCTGTTTGGATTTCATCAACTAACTGTAAACTATCATCAACACTTACATTGTTTACAATACCTTCCATTTCCGTGCTAGTTAGCAAGTCTTGTTCATCCTCCTGCATATTTGAATTTTCCTTCTGTGGTGACATAATTTTACGATTTCTTAGTTTCATTCGTAACCTTAAATATAACACCTTACTTGTTTGCAGGCTTCACAGGCTTCATACAATTACTTTCAGGCTGGAAGTTGATTGTTGTCGGGTCGTAGGATAAGGCGTACTGGTCACAGCTGCTACTGCATGTTGAACACCTGGCCGGTCTACTGATGTGATGACGTGATGTTGATTGTTGCGCGTCGCGGTAGCTAGCTCGCGATTTCTCACTCAACGTTAATCTGTATCACAATATTCTGCTCGCTAATGTCCTACTTAACTTTTTATTCGCAGAGTCTTTAACAGTTCAATTGTTCTTATATGGCCACACGTTGTTGCGCCACAATGTTGGGGCGGTACACGATGAAAGGTGGATAATGTGAGGACTGGGATTTGTTCGGAAAAAAGTACCTGGTTCGAAGCTTCGTTGGAGTCCTCTGTTTTTGCACCCAAGCTTCCACGGCTGCTGTTGCTCAGGGTATCACACGAATCATCTCAGGGATATCGTTATAGCTAGTTATAACATTATGAAATGATAACCACACTATAACTTTTGATTATCGGAATTTATTCATTTGAACTGTAAATTGTGTAACTGTCTGCGTGTCGTCACCACTTTTGTTTCACTTGTAATTTACTTACGTGAATTATGTTCTTCTTATTTATCACAATATGAAATAAGACTCACACGCTTATTTGTCTTGAATAAGTTGCGTTTCATGTGTATTTGTGGCAGTGAGAATCGCCATTTGCTAGGTATATGTTTTACGCGACTTCTCCAGGAGAGCAAGATGCGTAGGTCTGCCCTGTTCGGCGAGTAATGATGGAGTGTCGTTTTAGTAATGCTCTCTTTCGCGGTTAAGGATGCTTTTCTCCCATTGGCTATATGTTTCGTTACGTAAATCGTTCTTATTGGTTAAGCCAATTCGCGGTTAGAATATATGAATTTAGTACGTTGTATTTTAAATACAGACGTTTCTTTTACAGTTAAGATTTTGGAATTTGGAATTGCAAAATAATAATAATAATCGAATTTTGAATACATACGTTTCTTTTACTGTTAATGTTTCTAATTTGGAAATGTAAAATAATAATCATAATCGAAATGAGAATTTTGATACCGAAAATAATAATAATAATAATTTGAATAATAGAATAAATATTAAGTAGCTATTGTTTTATAAATAAACCGAAAGGGGTGGAATAATTCCAGTCTCAATTACAGAGAAATGAAGGAATACAACCTATTAAAACTTAGACAAAATCTCTGCATTTTAGACTGGGAGCAAATAGTTTTGAACATTGACACTGCAACCGAGGCCTGTAACCTCTTTCTTCTTAATTTAACCCAAGAAATTAACACCTGCTGTCCCAAGAAAATAAAGACTATAAACAAACATAAACTACAACAACACACACAAAACCACAAAAGCTGGTACACCCCATACTTGCATCAACTTAGGAAGACTGTAAATACATTATACAAGGTAGCCAAAACCGGCTCAGCTGAAGATAAGACTAACTATAAATACATAAGAAATGCATACAGAAAGGATATTATTAAAGCAAAAACTAACTACAATGATTCTCTTATAAAAAACGCTAGAAATACATGCAAAACAGCATGGAAAATAGTTAAATCTGAAACCGGTAGGACACAACAAACCATGAACATCCCTATAGCACCTGATGATCTAAATAATTTTCTCGTAAATGGAATCCAGACCATGGTCAACCAGTTGGGCGACAATCCTAAAGGAAATCATCCTCCTAATGAATCACTAGAGAACCACTCTACAGCTAGGAAAAGTGCCTTAACCCGTCTTAGCTGGAAATACGTTGAACCTCTCACCATACTTAAAATAGTGCGCAAGATGAAAAATTCTAAAAGCGAAGACTACTATGGCCTATCTAACACATTAACAAAACAACTTATTGATATAATTCTTTTACCCATAACCCACATTACAAATAGAGTAATAGCTGAAGGAGTGTACCCGGACTGTCTCAAAATCTCTATCATTGTACCAATATACAAAAAAGGGGAAAAAACAAACCCTGGTAGCTACAGACCAATTGCATTTGTCCCCATCTTATCGAAAATTATTGAACAATGGATAAAAGACCAACTAACACAATACCTTGCAAAATATAATCTAATTAATGACTCTCAATTTGGCTTCAGACCAGGACTCTCCACCACAAAAGCTGTCGAATCAGCCATCACAGAAATTCTAAATGGTTTCGAGTCACATAATTATGTAAGTGCTACACTCTTAGATCTGAGCAAAGCTTCCGATACTGTTCCGCATAATTTATTGATAACAAAACTAAAACATTACGGAATTAGAAGTACTGAACTAAACCTTCTTGAATCATACCTTTCCAACAGACACCAGATAGTACAGATAAACAATAAACGTTCCAACATGCTAGAAATCAACATAGGCGTCCCCCAGGGCTCAGTCTTAGGACCCCTTCTGTTCATTATTTTTATAAATGACTTAACCCCTAATCTATCCTGTAGATCGGTTATATATGCAGATGACACAACCCTAATTACAACTGACTCAGACATAATTAAACTAATAAACAAAAACGAGGAAGTCTTTAATGAGGCATCCCAGTGGCTTGCACATAACAGACTATTGTTGAACCAAGACAAAACTGAAATAATCACCTTTCATCTCAACAACTCATTGACTGACATAAATCCGAAGACATCTGTGAAACTGTTAGGCATATACATAGATGAAAAGCTGACCTGGAATGCACATACAGAACAACTCTGTAAAAAACTCTCTAGAGTTCTTTATCTCCTTCGTAAACTTAAATCTGTGCTCAGCGAGAAACATTTACTGACCGTATACCATGCTCTTTTTCACTCACATCTACAATATGGGATCCTTCTTTGGGGCAATTCTGCTGGAGCAAAAACAATATTCAAATGGCAGAAAAAGGCCATTAGATGTATATGTAACATAGATAACCAAAAAACGTGTAGAACTGCTTTTAGGAACAGCAACATCATGACACAACCATCTCTCTATATATCTCATGCTCTGTCCTACACAAAGGAGAACCAACATCTTTTTAGTGAACGCAGTCAGATCCATACCCACAACACAAGGCAAAAAACGGACCTAGACACCCCATATTTAAGACTATCAAAAACACACAATAGCTATAAGCACATAGGTCCCAAACTACATAATAACCTCCCACACAAAATTAGAAACCTCAAAACAAAACACTTCATGACCTACATCAAAAAATTCTTAACAAAGAATGCCATATACAGTGTAGAGGAATTTGAAGAAAAATGCCACAATGCTGAATTATTTTCATTGTAAATAAATGTAAAAAAGATTTAATGTTTTCTCTCTCTGTTCTATATGCAAACTGTAACACAACTCTGTCTGATCTTGTATAGTTAACATATCCCATAACGTGTAAATGTTCAGAGGATGAATAAACTATTATTATTATTATTATTATTATTATTATTATTATTATATACTCGATAAACACCTTCCCATTTCCGAAAGCGAATACGCTGGATAAATAGCCAATGTCAGATAAATGAGTTGAACACTTTGTCAATAGATGGAGACACGATGAATACTGTAATATCAAATTGGCCGTGATTGAGTAGCAACCAATGAGAGCGCTTCTTGCTAATGTATTCAAAATGGCTGAATTTTCTTTCTGCTTTTTTCTTGTCTGCTGTTTCTCTGGTAAAATGAATGTAAAACGTGAGAGAAACTACGGTAATTTCGACTTCGAGACTAGAGAAAATGTCACCCATCACAATCTGACAACATAATGCGTAAAACGTAACACATTAATTAAGTTATAGCTCATTTACCACAGAAAGGAATGCTTCGATGGTTGTTCCCAATTCTAATGATGGGCTATTTAACGCTGAAAAAGGCATGCTTGCAGTTGTTCCTTATTTCATATGATGGCCTACTTATCCATAGGTCATTGCTTTGACAGCCTGATTCTTTCCATAACTCAATATCGTCAAAGATCTCATCCTTTCAGGGAATATTTTTGCTTTACACATCTCTAGGCCTAATTATTGCCTCAGGATGAAGATGATGAGAAAGAAGATGATTATGTATTAATATTCGTGCTGTAAAAAGGCAATATTTTCTTCATAAAGTGTTGCACCAGAAAATAAAATTAATATATTTAAGCTATGGTACATTTTTTCCGAATCTGAATATCAACGTACTTCTTGAAAGGATTGCTGTATTTGTTTCAGGGAATATTTACTTCTGTATAGACCTAGGCCTTATACGATCTGGCATTGAAGATAACCAGCAAGAAAATATGATGTGAATTAATATTCGCGATGTTTTCATAAAAGTTTTACAACAGAAAATGAAATTAATACAAATAAACAATGGATGCTTTAATAGCCTAGGCTATTAAAGGTATAACAAAGTTCATCTAACCGATAATATACAATTTTTTCTAGTATTATGAATTATTTCACACACAAATTAATAACCAATGCCAGCTTCATTACTACTTTTCATTTTAATACCATAACAAGCTAGTAACATCATGTAAGATAAAATGCTAACATAATAACGAAATATACATGAACATAAATGTATCGCACGTTCGCCATATTGAATGTGTATCTGGAGCTTCGTGAAAAATCTGGTGATCTGTCTACCGATAATTTATCGAGTGTTTTATTGAATGGATAACCGTCATCTGACGTTTCAGAAATACTTATCGATGGATTAATTGCAATCTAATAGATATCTAACGTTTCAGAAACCCGGCCTTAGCCAGTTATGTTATGCTGTTCGTATACTCAGGTATCGACAATACATATATTACAGACATTATATTTCAGCTACTTGTCCAATCAGTATTTATGGTATTCCTTTTTGGGGACATTCAACAAAAGCTAAGCATATATTCAAACTGCAAAAAAGAATACTAAAAGTTATGCTCCAATTACCAGTCAGGACACCTAGTAAACCGATATTCGAAACATTAAAAATCTTGCCCCTACCATCCCTCTGCATATTAGAAACTGTAACATCGACTATCGACCAAACTAAGGACCATTATACTGGACCATTATACCATCGACCAAAGCCGTGACCATGAGTTCCTCGGGTAAATCTGTTGCGATTATGTCTTGAACGGGGTTCCCGACGAGGCGTTCTGAAAACCCGACGAGACATGCTGCTCCCTTGAATTCTCGTACCTCTTTTTCCTGCAATCTCTAGCTAATCTACCTGTTTTCTTGCCTGTTTTGACTGATTATTACTATTATTATTATTATTATTAGCTTTCTGCTGAGTAGGATTGCTTGTATTACTTTGATTCTGATGTCGTTTAAGACGACAAGCTAGACGTATGACCTTTCTTCCCGCAATTATAACATGTCACGTTAGACATGGTAAATACATTTCTAGGCTGTCCTTCAGACTTCACACCGAAAGATCCTGAATCTTTCTGCTCTAAATTGTCAGTAGTAACTGCCAATTGTACTGCTTCCTGCATAGAACGAGGAAATGAGTCGAACCTATTTTCAAACTTCTCCTCTTAATCCTGATACGTAGACTGCTAATAGCCATCTTTCAGCTTCCTCTGCTAGAATACGCTTTTCCTGTGCGTCATCAGCTGGCTTGAGGGTTTTAATGCTAAATGCTTTAATCCTATCCGCAAATGCTTTGGGACTTTCACCTTTCTTCTGTGTTGCCATTTGCAGCTGAGTGTAATAATAATTATCGGGTAGTTTTTCTTTAAACCTATCCTCGAAAGCAGCCCTCAACTGATCATAAGAGGTTTCGTTGCTAATTAAATCTGGGCGACAATGCAAAAATTCTGCTGCAGGAGCTGCTACTTTAAGTTTAACTATCTGCTTTTTATCTGCAGTTTCAAGATTCCCCCTACTAGCTGCTGTATCTACATTAATGAAAAATTATTTTACTGGTAACCCACCAGCTGAGCCACTCCACTCTTTTATCGCACTGCATGCCGTCAAGTCTTTTTGTTGAGCTACTTGAACTACCTGTCTTTGTTGCAAAGCTTGATTTGCTGTGGTTAATGCTGCTACTCTGTGTTAAGCTCCTCTAAAGCTCGTCTAGTATCTCCAAGTGGCATTTTAATTTATTTAATTGACACACCGGCAATTAATTAATTTGTTAATCCTAACTTGATTAACCTACAATGCACTGAGAATCCAGAGAATCTTCAAGAAACTTAATTTACCTCAAACTAAAATAATGCCCTCATTTTCAAAAAATTTGCACACACAAAACAAACAAAAAATTCTTACCTACATCTACACACACATTCTAACATATTTTTCAAGAGCATGAGATCATAAGGTCATTTTCAAACTTTAAATATTAATTTTACTCGTGGTAAGTATCCCACACGACACCACTGTTGGGACCCCGCATAGGGGCGACCCTTGTCAGGATAAATCTTGCGATCAGCAGTGCGTTCGTTACATCTTCTTTACCTATCTTTGTATATTTATTCTTTAATAATAATTAATTCTTTGTTTTGATTTGTTTGTATTGTTTGGTTGGAGGACAGCCTCTGTAATGAGGGAAAACTCAGAATGTATGTATGTATAATTAATTCTGACACCATAAAACTAACTGTTACTTAATTTACTATATGAGTTGACATAAACACACTTTTTGCTTCACTTACCATATTTTTGGTATGACGCGTTTCAAGGAGCCTCCTCCCCATTTTCAAATACTCTGTCAACTGCCAAATCCTTCTCAGGAAGATTCTTTTGCGCACCTGGTGGGCTTTTTATGAACTTTCTGATTAAACTAAGTTCATAAAAAGCCCACCAGGTGCGCAAAAGAATCTTCCTGAGAAGGATTTGGCAGTTGACAGAGTATTTGAAAATGGGGAGGAGGCTCCTTGAAACGCGTCATACCAAAAATATGGTAAGTGAAGCAAAAAGTGTGTTTATGTCAACTCATACAGTAAATTAATTTTATTATAGTTGCTTCACTGTATAAAGTTCCACAAAGTCTTTATTATTAACTGTTACTTATTTAATAATTTAATTAAATCAATGCTTTGAAACTTGGTGGTAAAGGAACTTTCAATGACTGCTATGGATCTGATGTTCTTGAAATAAAACAGATAAATGTACTCTACATATTTATTCTAAAATATAAGTGTAACTGTTTTGAGTTTAAAACATACATATTATGAAGTTCACAGCCATCTCAACTGGTATGTTTTCTCTCCCCCTTCTGAAGAGAAATTGTCTTGAGGTCTAACAACTCGAAGCCACAAAACTGAGAGTGATGAGAGCGAGACTTGCGTTGGCCAGGATTTTATATCGTTCCCTGCCACGCCCGAACCATGGTCAAAAGTTATGATGAAGTAATGCTACTTAAAGAAGTGCTATATGTCTTTTCTGCATGCATATGTCTTATTAATTGCATTAACGTAATATGGAAATCACTGAATTTCCTAAATTTAATAAAGGCTTAACTTGCACTTAAACAACAGAGAAATAGTGACATCATCATCTACCAATCAGAATCTTGCTCTTCTTAGCCTTACTCAAGCAATTTGCAATCTATATTAATAAAAGGAAGTGTCTGTCCTCCTCCGTCAGTCTGTCCTCTGTCTGTCTGTCCGCGATGCCCAGCGAAATCTACTCAACGCAGAGATCTGAAATTTTATACATAGGCGGACTAAAGGGTCGGAATGTGCACCTCGAAGCCGGAATTTTAATTTTGCTTTCGTTCGTGAGTTATGAGTGAAAAACGGGCAGAAAACGTGTATTTATTTCATTTTCGAAGCATGAGTTTTCAGTAATACAAATCAATTACACTAGGCTTTGGCTATTTTTGTCATTCCTTCGACATAAAAGCATCGCGATCTCTTGAATGTTGTAGCTCATGCTGGTCGATTCATTTGTTTTTAATGTCAAGGCATGCAAACATAATATGAAATTTTCAACCTACACTGAAGAGGATTATTATTATTATTATTATTATTATTATTATTATTATTATTATTATTATTATTATTATAGGGATAATCAATATTAGCCTAAATATGGTCAAACGTTGTTCGATTTGGACGAAACTCACTATACAGGGGTTTTCTGGGCCAAGGAACTCGAATCTGAGGTCGCTTTTACCAGGTGACGCTATCTAATCGTGATATGTAGTCCACGTGATTTAGGTGTTAATAAATATAATGATTTAACTATTATGCTCTTAATTTTTAATTCTTGAAATAATTATCGCGGGCGATCGCTTGATTTTGTAAGTCCATCCTGGACGATTCATTTGTTTAGAATATCAAGGGCCGAAGACATATGAAATTTTCAACCTACACGGAAGAGGGATAATCAATATAGGCCTAAATATGGTCAAACATTGTTCGATTTGGACGAAACTCACTGTACAGGGGTATTCTGGGCCAAGGCACTCGAATCTGAGGTCGCTTTTACCAGGGGACGCTACCTAATCGTGGAATGCACTCCACGTGATTTAGGTGATAATAATTATAATGATTTAACTATTATGCTCTTAATTTATAATTTTTGAAATAATTATCGCGGGCGAAGCCGCGGGCACATGCTATCTTAAAATAATAAAAGGACGTGTTTGTCTGTCTGTCCACGATGCCCAGCGAAATCTACTGAACGCAGAGATCTGAAATTTTAAACATAGATGGGCTGAAAGGTGGGCGAATGCGCATCGAAGCCGGATTATTAATTTTAGCTTTCGTTCGCGAGTTGTGAGTGAAAAATTGGCAGGAAACGTGATTTTAGCGCTGTCGAAGCATCAGATTTCAGTAATACATTTCAATGTTAAATCAATCGCAGTTGGCTTTGGCTATTTTTGTCATACCGTGGTAATAAAAGAATCGCGATCGCTAGAATGTTGTAAGCCCACGCTGGTCGATTCAT
This sequence comes from Ectobius pallidus, assembly GCA_964059195.1. Taxonomy (NCBI): domain Eukaryota; kingdom Metazoa; phylum Arthropoda; class Insecta; order Blattodea; family Ectobiidae; genus Ectobius; species Ectobius pallidus. The sequence goes on along the minus strand of CAXKWD010000006.1, from coordinate 53,117,346 downwards.
TTGTTTAGAATGTCAAGGCCCGTAGACATATGAAATTTTCAACCTACACGGAAGAGGGATAATCAACATAGACCTAAATATGGTTAAGCATCGTTCGATTTGGACGAAGCTCACTATACAGGGATTTTCTGGGCCAAGGAACTCGAATCTGAGATCGCTTTTACCAGGCGACGCTATCTAATCGTGACATGTAGTCCACGTGATTTAGGTGTTAATAAATATAATGATTTAACTATTATGCTCTTAATTTTTAATTCTTGAAATAATTATCGCGGGCGATCGCTTGATTTTGTAAGTCCATCCTGGACGATTCATTTGTTTAGAATATCAAGGGCCGAAGACATATGAAATTTTCAACCTACACGGAAGAGGGATAATCAATATAGGCCTAAATATGGTCAAACATTGTTCGATTTGGACGAAACTCACTGTACAGGGGTATTCTGGGCCAAGGCACTCGAATCTGAGGTCGCTTTTACCAGGGGACGCTACCTAATCGTGGAATGCACTCCACGTGATTTAGGTGATAATAATTATAATGATTTAACTATGCTCTTAAGTTTTAGTTTTTAATTTTTGAAATAGTTATAGCGGGGGAAGCCGCGGGCAAATGCGGGCACATGCTGTTTGTCTGTCTGTCCACGATGCCCATCGAAATCTACTGAACGCAGAGATCTGAAATTTTAAAGATAGATGGACTGAAAGGTGGGCGAATGCACCTCGAAGCCGAATTTTTAATTTTAGCTTTCGTTCGCGAGTTATGAGTGAAAAACTGGTAGAAAACGTGATTTTAGCGCTGTCGAAGCATCAGATTTCAGTAATACATTTCAATGTCAAATCAATTGCAGTTGGCTTTGGCTATTTTTGTCATACCGTCAAAATAAAAGCATCGCGATCGCTTGAATGTTGTAAGCCCATGCTGGTCGATTCATTTGTTTAGAATGTCAAGGCCCGTAGACATATGAAATTTTCAACCTACACGGAAGAGGGATAATCAATATAGGCCTAAATATGGTCATACATTGTTCGATTTGGACGAAACTCACTGTACAGGGGTATTCTGGGCCAAGGAACTCAAATCTGAGGTCGCTTTTACCAGGCGACGCTATCTAATCGTGGTAAGTAGTCCACATGATTTAGGTGTTAATAAATATAATGATTTAACTATTATGCTCTTAATTTTTAATTTTTGAAATAATTATCGCGGGCGAAGCCGCAGGCACATGCTAGTAATAATTATGGAAATGTTGCTGCGCTAACGTTCTGACAATGTATGCAATATAATACTTCATTTCCTTTATGAGCAGTGATCTTTGCCATTTTAATGTGACTTCTAAAGCAATATCCATAAAAGCATGCAATTATCTTAACTTAAAATTTCAACAGTATAAACATGCATTGCCACATCCAAAATTATAACATTGCTATTATAATATGTGAGAAGCAATGACAATGATATTCGGTATAACCATGGTACACTAAGGTATACTCAGGTATACAACAGGGCTTAACACTGGGATAGTTCTAATGGCAGATGCTTACTGGTCATTTTTAATGCCTCTTTCCATTCAGTGCTGCATAGATCTGTAGGGTTGCCTACCTACTTGTTGATAGTGGTATATTCTTTACATGGCATGATGCATTTCCCTCTGTAGGGTAAGGAGCACCAAGATTCAAACTCCCTCTCACATAGAAGATTCCTTGCATTTTTGGCATATACAATACGGATAATTAATGCTCGAAACGTGCTGTCCATTCTAGGAAAATTCTTCAAGATCGTTCAAACATGCTGATCCTCAAGTTGCTTCCTGAATGGCAACCTTCAGGAAGGACTTTCTTCAAGAAAAACTTCTTGAAACAATGATGAATGTCACTTGGCACGGGGACGAGTTTTTTAAATCCATCGTGACACAGAATAAAAAAAAAAACAATCCAAACAATGGATACACACAAATTTCCCGTACAAACCTAAGATCTGGCTTCCACATCAATGAAGAATTTCAAAACACTTCAAAATGCGGTGAAGACCCTTCTCAATAGTCTGGCGGCAAGCTTCTATGAAGAGGGTACTGGAAAGTTGGTACCACACTATGACAAATAAGTCTCAATTGGAGCGCAACTATGTAGATTAGTAGCTAGAAGGTGTACCTAAATGTTCTAAATAAAATAGTTTTGATTTTCACTGTGGTTTTCATTTTATGCCATCAGAGATTGAAAATAAAATAGCCCTTGTATGGCAAATGTCAAATTGAGGACTCTTCACAGGATGATGTGGAATTCAATATTGTGCCAACGGTATGCTTAATCCTTACATAGGAACATCATCTAATACCCCTTTATGAGGAATATCGGTCTATGAGACAGATATATAATTTTTTGCTAAAATTCAATTAATATTCTTGCTAAAATGAATCAATACTGTATCATACATTTATTTCTAGAATTAGACACTTTAGAGTTAAAAAGTATTTATAGAAAATGTCGCCACGGCTATAATGTCTAGTTAAAGCTAATTTGTTTCATGCCTACGTTTTCTGGGCTTATACCGGAATACACCATGATGAAGAGCACAAATTGGGTAGTCATGCGGCATACCAAACTTTAAAAGGATGTTAATTAATTTTTAAAAGTATCTCAATGAAAATAAATTTTAGAATCACAAAACATTTGAACAAAACAATATAATTATAATTTCACGTACAAAATGATTTGAAAGACTCCCTTGAAAACTTCAGAGAGTCCAGATCGCATCCTTGTTGGTGTTCTTGCATGAAATTTCATCTTTATTTTATATGTTCTCATGAAAAGAATTTAGTTTACAGTTAGTTCTCACGACAATTTCATCTACAATGTCTTCCATGAAGAAAAGCTGCCATATACGTTCCATACGAGAACTAATTTCACAGGTAGATGTATAGAAACAGTGCGTTAGAAGGAATATCCATCTAGACGACGGCGTAGCTCATACCATATAATTTGATGTTACAGTGAGCAAACAGGCGATGTAATCACAAAGAAGACTAATACTTACAAAGACTGTTTGTGAGTAGATGTTCCACTCTAAGGGTTAACTGAATTTCAAGTTTTTAAAATGTGTTTTGATAAAAAGAAATACCACGTGAATAAAAAGCTGAGAAAAAGACATAACAAAAATAATGCACAAATCCATACAGGAATAATAATAATCAGTAGTTCACTGTATACTGTTGTCAGGGTAAAAGTTTTCTTGACTGACCTGACTGTCCATGCCTATCCTGTCCCATGCATCATCTTGTAGCTTTTCAATAAATTTTCCTGCATTTTCTTTCAGTTGACTAGAAGCATGTTTTCTGAGAGCATTGTGGAGATGATGAACAAGTGTCTCGAGAGTGAACCAAAGCTGCTGTGGAGCTGACAGGTCCAGCATCAGGATCACAGTAAGGTTATTTAAGTTCTGTGATGCTGCTGCCAGTGGTGCAGTGAGAAGTACTGGGAACAGCGTGCCTCCTCCTAGCTCCCATATGTGACACACATCCTTCACCTATATCACCCAGTGCAATAAATTTAGATTATAATAAAATATTTCCAGTTATATCATACTCTTAAAACTCAACCTATACCACAGTGGCGACTCATGACCAAATATTTAGGGTAGGCAAATTATAGAGCATAAAAAATAGCCCATTAGCACAAAAGTCTATAGCTGTTCTCTGGTTACAAACATTACAACATCCTAAAAATCTTTCTTGAGTCATACCACACCCATCTACAGTGAGTCTCAGACAGATTGCACCCGCCACACGTTGGGTTCCCCGCAGATGACGCTCTTATCCCCGGTATGCGGCAAAGGAATGGCCCGGCAGTTGACTGACTTGTCCGTGCGTGACAATGAAAATAAATGAAAAAAGTTTGAAAATAACGAAAATAGGCACCTACCTTATTACAGGAGATGCGGGAAGTGTCCTCCTCCTACATCAACACATTTTTGGCATCGTGATAGGAAATTCCGATTAATACGCATTAATTGTTCTTCCGTTATTATTGAGTTTATCTCTATCCTAATGTTTTCTTTTAGTTGTGACAACTACAGAATAACACTTTCACGTCTGTACAACATGTGAACAATGCTCAACTGCAGGCTGTTGACTTATCTGCGGGGACACAGCAGGCCGCGACGCGGGTAGTGTTGAGTCATCACAAGAGAAGCACGGCGCGCGGCAAACGGGTGCAATCTGGCTGAGACTCACTGTACATAGGCTACTGCATAACAGAAATAATTGGATATTAAGTTTGTCTTATCATCACATTGGAGTCATTGGACAGAAAAGGAAGGTGCTTCCTGAATTTATTTTTAAATTTTTTTACTGGCTCTTCATATAAATGTTCGATTATGTAATATTTAATAGTTTTGGACAACTCTGTGAAATTCTCCTAAACTCCTCCTAGTGTTTCATTTAGCAACAACTCAATTTCTTTGTGTCCATGAAAGGAATAACTCCTGCTTACACAACAATAAAAGTATTCTCATTATTTGTCTAATTCTTATCACCAGGGCCCAGATTCTGTTGATCTAAAATTGTTTCAAAAATGACCTATAAAATGATCCTAAATTTTAAAGAAAATGACTTAATAAAAATTATAAAAATGACCTAAAAACTGATATTTTATTTATAAAAAATTATTATTGTACACATAAAGTTATAGACTAATTTGTACATAATTGTAAAACTGTAAATAACTGTAATGTTGTGAATGTTCTTTTCTCACGGAAATTTATACTGGCAATGAGGCACTGAAGAGTCAAACTGTGGCATTTCCTTTTGCGGTCTCCTGGTTTATAATATTGTTTATTGAGGGTAAACAGTAGATTGCACTCTTAAATCCAAACAGGTGCCAAGTAAAGCTAATAATAATAGTAATATAATACAACATTTTGGTGTTTCTTTGATTGTCAATTCTGACTGAGACATGACAACACTTCAACACTGAGTGTCCTTTTTGCATTAAACAAACAACACTTCAAAGACAGCAGCTAGCGACGAAAAAAATTAATACACTCAATGTAAATACATGAAAATGACTAAATAAGGAAGCAAATGACACGAAAATGACATAATAATGACGTAAAATTGAAATAAATGCCCTAAAAATATAAAATTCCATAAAATGACTTAATAAAAATGTATTTCTATAATCTAGAGCCCATGATTAGGATTTATCTACAAGTTGGCAATGTCTATGCAACATCAATAAAAAGATGACATGTCAGCAGAATCCGGGCCCTGCTTATCACTTTTTTGTTTGTTTGTTAATTTATGTTGCTCTGACAACAATTAAGAAAAAGAATTCATAGTGTTTTTTCCAGTTGATAAAACTTACTGAAATGTCTATGTAGAGTAGTTTTTTTAGACTTATCATATTATTTTACTTTAATAGCTTTAGATAAGCTTTTCATATCAAAGTATATAGGCTTACCTCTATTTCATATGTCTAATTAATAATCAAAATCATGGCCACCATAGAGGTTAGCTATGATGTTGCTTCCTATAGGCCATTTGTGTGAATCAAATGACATCAAATACTAATACTAATACTAATACTAATAATATTGCATTCCATGGATCCAAGAAATTTGGATGTGGAACAAGTCAGGGCACACACACACATTCACACACATACCCATACATACCTATTTACAAAACATAAAACATAAAATATAGTTTACTTACATAGGCCAATTCAAAACAAGTTAAGGGATTACAATTTATTGTGGCCTTGCTGCAGATTTATTAAAGTTGAGGAATTTCTCCACAGTATAGAAGGCGTGTGACAGTAAAATTTTTTTCAGTTTTTTTCAAGTGATGCTTATTATTAATGCACATTTTTATGTCGTGTGGACAATGATTAAAGAGTTGAATTGCCGAATAGAAAACTCCTTTCTGGTACAGAGTAAGATGAGTTCTTGGCTTGTGAAGATTGAGTTGTGTTGATGCCATGTATATTGGAGTTTGTTACGAAGTGCTCAAAATTATCCACTGTGTAAGTAATCAGTGCTAGGATGTATTCGCAAGCTAATGGAAGTATGTTATGAGTTTTGAATAACTCTTTGCATTACTCTGTTTTTTAACATTTGCTATTATTCTAAGAGCTCTTTTTTGCAGTAAGAATATCTTTTTTTCTTTCACAGGAATTGCCCCAGAATATTAAACCATAAGACATACTGTAATTGAGTGGAAATATACAAAGTATACAGTTTTCAAAATGTTAATGCTTTTAAGAAATTTTAAAGTTCTTATTGCAAAGCAAGCTGAGCTAAGTTTAGGTATCATGTGTTCGATATGATGCTTCCAACTTAGGGTATTGTCTATATGCAAGCCCAGGAATTTAGTGCAATTTATCTCATTGATATAATTATTGTTGTATCCAATTTGTAAGTGGTGTGTTGATTGTCTGCTTGCTGTGAAGTTTAGTAAGAATGTTTTATCAAAATTCAGAGTTAGTTTATTGGCTAAAAACCATCTGTTCATTTTTTCAAATACTTCATTCATTAGGATATCCAAGGATATCCAAGTGTTGTACTGAGTGGCTCGCTATTAGTATACTTGTATCGTCCGCAAACAGAACGGGTTTACATATATTGTTTAAATTTAGTACAAGGGCATTTATGTAAATTAAAAAGAGAAGTGGACCTAGAATAGAACCTTGTGGGACTCCATGTTTGATAATTCCCCATTTAGAGGTAGCTACCGTTTGAAACATATTACTAATATCAACCCTTTGTTTCCTATTAACCAGATAGGATTTGAACCAATCAGCTGATGAATTATTTATGATGTAAAATTTCAATTTTGATAATAGTATTACATGGTTTACTGAATCGAAAGCTTTAGCAAGATCACAGAATATACCACTAGTGACATATTTTTTGTTAAGAAAGTTCAGAATATCATTTGTCAGTCTAAATATAGCATCTTTGATTGAGTAACCTTTTCTGAAACCAAATTGTTCATTTATTAGTATGTTATTTAAATTTATATGGTGCAGAACTCTGTTATACATAGCTTTTTCAAATATCTTGGAAAAAACTGTTAATAGGGAGATAGGACGGTAGTTGGATACATTGGATTTGTCACCTTTCTTATATAGGAGTTTTACAATAGAATATTTAAGTCTATCGGGAAATATACCAGTTTTCAGTGATTCATTGATTAGATAACTTAACGGTTTACTGACTTCTACAGCACAATTTTTAACAACCTTATTAGAAATTTCATCTATACCATATGATGTTTTGTTTTTGAGAGAGTTAATTATTTTGACTATCTCCTGCTGTGTAGTCAGTTCTAGTTGCATGTCGGTGAATTTTGTTTGAAAAGCTTGATTTAATAATTCTTCTGAACTAACATTGGTTGAACACTTATTGGACGTATCATCTAAGATGTTGAGGAAATAACTATTAAATAAGTTTGCTATAGTATCTGGGTTGTTAATTTTAATATTATTATTCACAAGTGAGAGTTGAACCGGAGTGGGTGCAAGTTTGCCTAGTTCCGTTTTTACAATATTCCATGATGTTTTTATTTTATTTGTGGAATTGTGAATTTTTTTGTTGTAGTAAATTTGTTTAGCTTCAGTAATTACTTTAGTTAATATTTTACAATATTTTTTGTAATGAGCTTTAGTCTCTGGATTACCATTACTATTTCTAAATTTAATGTATAGCTCTCTTTTTTGTTTACGGGTTATTCTCCAGAAAAGGGCAGATTCATGTCGCAGTTGATTTTCTGGTGTAAAATAAGTATTTATGGATTATGAATTATTATGATAAGTTAGATTGAAATAAGATCTATTTTAGGGCACAGTATGTGAGATCTCACCTCCGTGTCATGTCCCAATGCCTGACTTGTCATTTTCATTCTTTCATAATTCAACAGGCTTTAATTTTTATTCCATTTTAGTGTTATAACAAGAACAAACAGCTCAAAAAATGAGTCTTTAATAACTGAAAAGAAAATATATCATTTTGTAAAGACAATTTTTTGCACTAAACATGCCTGTCCCAAAGTGAGACCTCACCTCCGAGAAACAATATAAAAGTTCAATTATTTCCACAGAAATGGCACTGTAGTCTTTCTATTTTCCTTGGACTCCAACTTTTGGCAGCTTTCTTATCATTTATATAAAGCCAAGCTGTTAGTGTGATTTTAAGTGTTGTTTTGTTTGTGTAAAAGGTCTAAAAGGAGAGTTGGTAATTGGACTTCCTCACCTCCGTTACCTACACCCAACGGTAAAGTTGTATGTTTTTATATTAACTTTTGCTATAAATTATAATAATAAGGAATGCAAAGTTAAACTCTAGAACTGAGATATTCTAACCTCAAATGTTCCCAAGCTGTTTGACAAATTAGAGAAAAATCTCACCTCCGTTACTGTTACTCTCGAGTCCTATCCATGGAGGTGTAATTAATGTTGTAATTTATGACATATTTAACTGTCTGCAATTTTTATAATTGTTTAAAGAAGATACTGGTATAGCCTAATAGTTTATGACAATATATCATGTTTTGATTTAAAGTTTTGATTTTAAGGTGATAATCTATTTTAACATAGATAAAAATAAGCAAAAAGTTGTGTGTTAATCCATTTGTATGGTAATAAATATTGTTCTTTTTCATGATAACATTTAATACAGTAAATTAATTCTAATTCTCACATAACTTCTATATAATTAGGCTACTATTTCTTACTATTTTCTCACCTCCATGAATGCGCCATTTTCTAACCTTGTTAATTTAATGCAAAATACCACTCGGTAAGTAGGGCAAGTACCTCAGTAGTACTCTGCAGAAAGAAATATTACATAAAAAAAATGCATGGTCCAAAATAAAAAATAATTTTAAAAAAATATTCTAACATTGAAATCTGCCCTTTTCTGGAGAATGACCCTTACAGGAGATCTTGATTCCATTGGTGATCCATTAATTTTTTGCTTTGGGGGCATTTTTATATTTTATAGGAAAGCTTGCATCAAAACGTTGCAAAAATATGTTGAGAAAACTGTTAAATTTTGAGTCCATTGTTTGCTGTTCATAAATAGCATTCCATTCTTCATATACATTAAACATATACAATCATATACATTAAACAAATATTAAACATACCTCATCATTTCACTCAAACTTACTGCATTCAACCCTTTGTAAAGATATCGGCTACTTTTGGGATAGGCTATAGTCGAACAACTGGCCAGGACAGTTTATGCCTGCGGTGGGGATGGATAATGCTATACATGCTATAGAGCCCCATCTAAAAGCTCAAGTGTGGCAGACACTTCCCAAACTTGGCTGCCTTATGACATCAGGAAAATTCAAAGGAAATAAATCAAGAGCTATCTGTGAAGACTTTTTAAAGTCCCGGAGGCTAGTGAATTGAATAATTTCACAAGTAATATAAAATAAAGCTGTTCACTATATTACAAAATAGAACTATTAAACACTGTTCTGTAATATAGCCTACTATAATATACTGTAAAAAAATGCCAGTTGAAGTAACTTTTCCAGTAAGTCATATTATGTCATAATGAAGACTCAGTCAAATACAGTTTTCATTACTTGCGAAACTATTAAGAGTGTCTTCATCTGAACATCCGTTGGACTTCGCGGGGATTCACAGTCTTGGCATACAACATACAACATTGCGAGTACTTCTAAACAGATTTTACTTACACAATATGCAAAGCCTTACAAAAGTAAAAATGAATTTTTTCATGATGTTTGTGAAATGTTAGTGGCCACAAATACTCCTTTCTTATAAACATAAAAACTTAAGAATAAACATTTTTGTAGTTTTTTTCAGAAAAGCACTGCAATAAAAATATTTCTGCCTGAAGAGAAACATTGAAGAACAAGAGTAGTTTCAGAAAAAGAATGGGCTACAATGAGTCAGAGAATGAAGGAATGTGGTACAAACACAGGAGGGGGGGAAGAGAAAGTGTAGTAAGTTGTGTTATCACAGACCACTAATGGCTGGATCAAGTTTTTAAAAAATATTAAAATAACTTGTTTGTACACTAAGTTAATTAAGTTAAATCTAGATACCTAGGTGCATTCACATAATTAAAATGAGGTCTATGACATTGTTAAATATCAATAAAATATTGACTTACCAAACTTTTTCCTGCTTTTCTCCCAAACGTGTATTCCAATGCTAATGTCTGCTTAGCAGATTCATTTCTGTCGAGAAACCTATGAATCAGTGATGTTTTCCCCTAGAAGAAGAAATTTATATTGCATTAAACACAGTAATATTGAAGTATGGACTCCAGTGCTTTTAACCCATTAGTTTCCCTCCTCACTGCTTAGTCATAGTCTGATGAGGAAGGAATGTACAGATTAAATTCTACTGATTGTCTTAAATGTTTCACTTTAGAATTTAGAAAACAATCTAGAAAAATTAAATAACTCTGTTATAAATCGATGTATTTTCTTTATTTCCAAGCAGTTTTAAAAATTATGTTGTCACTATTCAGTTGGGAATGTCTCAATTTTCAAAACAGCAAAAATACATGGAATAATAACAATAATAACAAAAACAATAATAATAAATAGCAATAAATAATAATAATAATTTAAAAATCAGGTAAACTGATGTAACAAAGTGCCAGAATGCTTTTGTTTAATCAGTGATAATTACAATTATGGCATACAGAAAATAAGTTATTTTTCTTATCGATTTCCAATTCCAGATTTATTAAGCAGGGCTTACGGAAGGACAAAGGTCTAGTTTGATAAGCATATGTGAAGAAATATGTGGGTAGTGTTATTTGTCATAGCTAACTTTATTGCAACTTTCAAAGTCGTATATGAACACTGCAAAACAATATGTTGTCATGAGAACTGATTTGCATTTGATAAATTCTTTCTAATATATTACCATAAATAGGCACTAAATTGGGCATTACTCCAGTACCGGTCAACCGATTTGGTCCAAAATCAATAGGCTTCTTCTCATGGATGTTATAAATGCATATACAAAGTTTCATCAAAATCTAATAAAGCATATTTGAGTTATCATGTGTATAGACAAACGGTCAGATAGACATTTTTCCATCCCCCACACAGTCTCATGAAGTACCATTCTGGCACTTAATAATGTCCATGAATATCATTAATGCACAAAGTACAATTGATATTGGACAAGTCAACAAACTATAACTAAACTGAATAAGTTAAATTAAACTAAACTAAGAATAAGTAAATGTCCAGTAGAATAACTTTTATACAAAGTAAATATTGTTGTTGTTATGGCAGACGTCACTAACTCCAAAAGTGGCCATTTTGAGCTATATCTACTACATTGATGAAAGGATGCTTTATAGGCAGGTAGAACTCACTAATTGATATCCCAACACATTTTGAAGTAACTAATACTTCTAGAATCACCAAATCCATATATACAATGCTTTATTCTAACTCTAAAGCAGCTGAACTTAGTGACTTCTGCCGGAACAATGATGATATGTTGAATTCTTTGGTTCTTAGTTATTTCTCTTCAATGGATTAAAAGCAGTGGTCAATCAAATATGCCCTTAAGTAAAAGGGAATCTAAAACTGTGTTTTTGATTTAATAAATTCAGCTGATTTGGTAGACTTGCCATAACCCTGTTAACCATATGATTGGCAGTCAGTCCTGCTTGCTGTAATTATGTCTGGCTATTCTATACACTGATTGTGCAATTCAAGTTCCACCAAAAAAACTATAAAAATAGAAATGATCTCCATTTGGTATTGCACACATCTCTCTCCCTCTAAAAATTTATTATTCACACACAATACTTCGTCAGTGTAATTCATATGATTGGCTAGGAGTTAAAGGCCCGTCTGTTCTGCACCCTTCTCTGTCAGTCTGGTCCCGGTAGATGCGCAGACATGGACTCCCAAAAATCGCTTTTCAAGATCCTAGTTATTTTGAATTTAGTTGATAAGTTTTATTTAGTTGACTGCAAAAGCCTGGTATGTATTAAAAGTCCTTTTAATTTGGGTTTTTCTTTTATTCTTTGAGTGTGTGCTTACAGGTTTGAAATTTATTTAAATTTGGTGCGGCTGCCTAGGAGCATAGGGCAACACAGACTTGATGAAATCTGTGGTGCTAAGGCAAAACCCGATATGTCAGAAAATTGGATTTTTTTGTTTTCTGTATCAACCTATAGAGATTTTGATGAAGAATGTGATGGCAAAACCTGATATGTCTCTTATTTGTCTATAACTAGGAGGTGCCCGTGGCTTCGCCACGATAATTCTTTTAAAAATTAAAAATTAAGATATAATAATTATTAAACCATTATATTTATTAAAACTTGCACGCGAATCATTCATAAACTAAGCCATTAATAATTAATGAAACAGCTAAAATTCCTGCTTTAGAGTACATTCCACGACATGAAAGCGCCCCTGGGAAAACTATATCAGAATCGATTATGCAGTTCCAAAGAACCTGTGAACACATAATACGTATTGTTTCTCAGCTGTTTATTGACATGAATATGATGTGAATTTTATTTTATCAATTCAGTGTAATTTTCAGAAATTATATAATTAAATGTTTCAAGGGAAGGAATGGTTTGTTTGGATTATTATTATCAGCGATATTTCAAGAGATAAAACCATCAATATTTTACAGCTGTTGCCCCCGGCTTCGCCCGCCATTATTCATTGACTCCAGGATTTTTAAGAAAATTACACTGGTAGATTATTAAAAATGTTTGTGGTTCAGAGCTATGAAAATTGTAAGTAAAAATAAAATTAGAATATTTGTTCATTGTGTTCATTTCACTTAGGCCTTATATAATAAAGAAACGGTTTTCCTTCCTAATTTTGTAGTCATGAAAGTTTAGACTGCGAGAGACGAACATCGCCGAGTATACCCGATGTCTCACGAAGCGGGCGAGCAAGCACGCTATTTAGGGCCGTTGAATTGTATAAGAGTAGATACAGTGTGTTAGAATAGTCCCTTTACAGTGAGCAGGTCAACTTGCTACCAGCTGAAAGAGAGATGCGGGTGGCAGCACTGCTCTAATAAATGTCACAAAAATCCAAACTCGCACTGAGAAGAAAGCTCACAGAGGCAGCGAGGGTGACGAGTGGGGTGTTTATGGTACCAACATTCTTAAGAGGGTTGCTGTCTGCTAGTTGACCTGCTCACTGTAAAGGGACTATTCTAACACACTGTAGTTTATTATGAAAAATAATATTCCGATATGTCAATTTCTAAGAAATTGTTTGGTGGCAGAAACCAATATGGAATACATAAAATTTCCGATATGTCTGACATATTGGCTTGTGGCACCTTCTCATTTGCCTATTTCCGGGTGACATCAGTCTGCGTGACTGGAGCTCTGCACATGAGTAGCATCTCTCGTTTGTCTGCCTTATCAGCTTAAAATATGGCTTATGTGAATTTTTATCAATTTATTATTAAAATTTTCGTCAAGAGTAGGGCTTCTAGGCTCGTCGAAATGGCTTTAGCCGGTAAGTAGTCACCTAAACATAAGGATGTTGTACAATGAATACAAAAGTGAGCACGAAAATGCTGCTTTTTATTATTTATTCACAGAGGTATTTAAGTCATTTACATTACATTTACATTAAGTCATTGGCTACTCATTTAAGCAGCCACATGTATATTAGAAATACAGGTGATTAACTAATATATAAATAGAGTATACCTACATGTTAAGTAATATTGTAAAGAATAGTATGAAAATTTAGTTTTAATAAGGTAATGAATAAGTTCCACAGTAACCAGCCATAGAATAAGGAAGATAAAAGACAGTATATTATATGCATTAAAATGTAATATTAGTAATTAGTGCATGTAGTATTACTCTCATTTTAATGGGACATGCAGTTAATAAACAAATTTAAAAAAACAAAAAAATGTTGATACATGTAAGACATGCAATTCTTACATAATAAAAATTAAAGTAATGATCCAAAAGAAAAGAGCCAGTTTATCATCAGTCATAATCAACACAAGGAAATAGTAGATCTAGGCTACAGAATGAAAGATGCTGATAAAAAAGTGCAAAAGAAGACCCGAAAATAAGGGTTTTAATGTTTGATTTGCAGCAAGTCTTCAATACCCCTTCTCTGACCGCAAATGCTTCATTTTATAAACGCCTTCTCTCAACATACAACCTAACTATCCGAGACTGCACCCCAGATGGAGGTACCACTAGCTGCTACATGTGGCATGAAGCAATCGGAAAGAAAATCCCTTCATGCATTTTCAAAAAGCTTGAAAGTCTGCCCGAAAATGTAACCCATGTTGTGACTTACTCAGACACATGCGGTGGTCAAAATCGGAATATTAAAATGTCTGCCACATTTTCCTTTTATGTCAGTAAGAGCACCCACACAGATTGTGTGGACCAGAAATTTCTGTTACCTGGACACACTCACCTAGAATGTGACGTAGACCATGCTCGTATTGAGAGGGCTAAAAAGAAAACCAAAATACCGATCATGGTACCCCAAGACTGGTTCCAGTTCGTTCGAACCGTAAAGGGGAAAAAACCATTCCAGGTCAATGAAATGAGGCAACAAGAGGACTTCTTCTCATTTTCGAAACTGGTGCAGGAGCATTTGACTCGAAGGACAACGGATACGGAGGGCAGAAAAGAGAACTGGCTTGAAATCAAATAGATTAGGTATGGGAAAACTTTTGGTTTAATACAATTCAAAAATTCCTTTGATGACCAAGACTTTCGCACACTTGACCTCCGGCGATCGAAACGAGGCAGACCTACGATTCCTTCCTTGACATCATGTAACAACTGTCCACTGCCCATCAACCCCCTTAAGAAGAAGGATCTCCTGAGCCTGCTTCTGCTTATACACACTGACTGCTATTCCTTCTACGAAAACCTGGACAGCAGCAACAGAGTACAAGAGCTTCCAGAAAGCAGTTAAATCGAGTAAAGTGCCTTAATAAATTAGTAAATAATCTTATTCATTCTTTTTATTATGTAAATAGTGTTTAATTCCTAAAATATCTCATGTCCTATAACAATAGCCAGCTTTCCTACCGTTCTACATTCATGGGATCAAGATATTTCAAAGAAGGTAAACACCGATATGTCATTGGTGAGCAAAACAAACAAGCGATAAATCACTTTTCTCAAGACAACTGAAGTAGGCAAAGGACGAAATGTCTAACTTATGTAAATATTTACGTTTTGTGATGAGATTTTACAACTGTTTGACTTAAAGGACGGAAATATTCTCTCGGTAACACTATCACAAACTTGGCAAGTCAATATATAATAATTTCTGCGATCTATTGAACTTTAAAATTCCTCTCCTGAAAAATTGCAGTTTTAGACATATCGGGTTCTGCCTTAGCACCACAGAAATGTAGTCCTTTGTTTTCAGATTGCAGTTATCTGTTTTACAATGGTTTTATGGATGTTGACAGATTTTAATTCTTTATGTACGTGACTGCGTGCCCTGGAAGCAATGGCGTCATTTGTGAAGCCTGGAGATGCCATATTGTAATGGCTTTCTTTCAGCCTTGTACTTTTACAGGTAATTAATTTGTTGGTTTTATTTTGTTCCTTTTAAAAATTTGTTAGTGGCACGTTCTGTAAAGGTACCTGAGCATCCAGGTATGGACTAGATACAGTAGAGTCCTGCTAATCCAGACCTTGATCATCTGGACATCTGGTTAATCTGGATGGGATTTTTTTAAACAGAAATGTACTGCGGGTTTCTTGTACTGAACAATGAATACATTTTTTATTTTAATCACAAAGATTTTGGTTTTGTAAGTTCATAGGTTAAAAACTTAGGTTTATGTATACACTAGTATTAAAACTAAAATTAAGTTGTAGGAAATGTTATACTTATGAAACAACATATATTTGTATAGTTTTACCCACCTAAAACTTGTGTAACAATACATTATGTATTGGCAACAATAGACTGCATGTCAGCATGTGCTTTTTACTTCACAAGTAATACTTGAAATGTTAGCAAAATGAATACTATTTTCTATGCAATGAGTAACAAATGTAAATTTTCTAGTATTTTAATTTCATCATTTTTTAAAAAGCCAAAAATGAAATACAAGGCGAAAGATACCAAAATCATGGAGATAAGCCTTCTTCTATTGGCACTGACATGAATACTACTGAAAAAGAAAAAAGGATTTTCAGATGATGGCAGTACTTCAGTGTTGTTAAGATTGTCGCATGAAAAAAGGCAGGACTAATCAAACGGGCTATGTTTACTAGTAAAATAGTATGCAACGTCAGTAATGAGGAAAAACTAGTTATATAATTGATGTAATAAGTTGCTCAAATGTAATTTCTGACTGCCGATAAAATGTTCCTTGAAGAATACTTATTATATTTTTATGATACTGCTCATGCTATTGGGAAGACATTAGATGAATTTACTACACTAAATGACTAAACATCTTGAACAAAATATGAAAACCCCCATTAACTGTTTGTTTCCTTGAAATTTGGAGGGCAGACACCAAATTCAGGACAGAATGGCTTGACATTTATGTGACTTGCTTACAGTGAAGAATGGTGTGTTTGTTTCTATTCCCACATGAGCTGGATCTAGTAGCTAGGTAATTTTTCATACTTTTTTTTTAACCTTGTAAAGAAATTAGGTTTTAAAATCCCAAATATGTTTCTGAATATTTTTCAACATACTATAATGCAATTATTAAAAGGTAATTTTTCTGCAAAATACAGCAGACATAAATATTGTAAATAATAAAAACTCAATTTAATTTTGTAACTTAATTAGCATAAATATGTATATCTAGACTTTACTATCTAAAATAATTATATTATCTTTGACTGACTAAGCAATGAATTTTGTACACACATAACACCATAAATTGTAGCAGAACATACTATATCATCTTGAACCTCTCTGCTAATTTCATACTTTAATCTCCAGTTGATGAGAAAATAGGGGCCCTAATTGGAGACAAGAAACTGTTATATATATATTAGTTGGTAGAAATTTAATAATAATAATAATAATAATAATAATATGTGAAGCGCATAACATGATCCTGAAATCCACAGCCTTTAAAAAGCTACCTAGAAAACAGAAAACATGGATCTCACCAAACCCACACTTAGGTGAATTCCAAATCGACCACGTAGCGATCAAACAGAAGTTTCATAAGGAAATACAAAATGTCAGAATCCTCAGAGGAGCCAACCTAGATTCTGATCACTACCTTTCTAAAATAAAATTCAAAATACTCCCCAAAAGGAGAAACAGTACCAACAAATCCTAAAAAGGCTGAAAATACGATCCAGAAAACATAATGAACTCGAAAGATTTCAACCTCGCAACTGAAGACTTGCAAAACTAAAACTGGGATCAAATTAAAGAAAGCTTAATAACTAAAGCCGAACAATTAGCTCCCATAACCAAAGCCAAAAAGCATGCATGGTGGATGGAAGAATGTGACGACCTTATTGAACTAAGAAAGAAAGCATGGCAACGGTGGCAATCACAGAAAAACGAACATAACAGGCAACATTTTTTAAGTGTAAGAAAATTAGTGAGCAAAAATCTCAAGAGAATAAAAAAAACTAAAGAAGATCAACTCCTCTCTCAGATCAATGAAGACTTCATCAGGAAGAACACAAGGAACTTTTATAAAGCTTTCAAACAAAAAATAACCAAATACAACCCACCGACCCTACAACTCCAAGACAAAAACGGAAATATTGCTCATAATAATAAGGATAATTGCAAAATATTGGCAGAATATTTCGGAAATCTCCTCAATTGTAAAGAACCCATAGAAAAAATGGATTTTAACCCCTCAACAACAACCAGCCCTAACTCGGAACCTCCCACCATTGAGGAACTAGAGACAGTTATAGCGAATCTAAAAAACTATAAGGCATCGGGAGAAAATCAAATCACAGCTGAACTTTGGAAAAATGTCAATAAAATTGTCATAGTCTCTCTCAAAAGCATCTTTGATGAAATATGGATAAAGGAAAAAATCCCAGATGAATGGAAGATGGCCCTCATCCACCCACTCCATAAGAAAGGTTCCAAAACAGACCCCAACAACTACAGGGGGATCTCACTCCTAGACGTAACATACAAAATATTTTCTAAAGTACTACTAAACAGAGCAGAACCCCAACTAGACCATCAACTTGGAGAATACCAAGCGGGCTTCAGGAAAGGAAGGTCCTGCCCGGAACAAATCTTAAAAACATAAAAAACATCATGGTCTACCAAAAATCAAGAGCAAAGTCATATGTTATCACTTTCATTGAATTCCAAAAAGCATACGATTCAATAGATAGGGAATCCCTCTTCTCTATACTAACAGAACTAAACCTAGACAACAAAACCACGAACCTAATCAGAGAAACACTTACCAATACATATTCTAAAGTTAAATTCATGGGAGAACTCTCCGACCCATTCGAGATTAGAACTGGTGTGTGGCAAGGAGATGGACTCTCACCGCTGCTATTTAATTGCGCCTTAGAAAAAGTAGTCAGAGAGTGGAGCAAGAAGACTCAAAGTGGAATCAGGCTTGGAACAAAAAACAAAGGCATCAAAATCAAATGCCTAGCCTTCGCAGATGATATGGCCTTACTAGCTGAGAACTGGGAAGAAGCCAAAGAACAAGTCTTCGAACTACAAAAACAAGCAAGAAAAATAGGTCTCAACATTTCTTTCGAAAAGACCAAAATAATTAGAAACATGAAGAATTCTCCGAAACATGTCAAAGTGGGACATCAGAACATAGAAATTGTCAAAGAATTCAAATATCTTGGAGAATGGATCAGCTGGAATGCCCTAAAGAAAAAGGCAATAGAATCTAGAAGAAATAAAATTGAACTGGCCTTCCAACTAACCAAAAACACATATAACAAAAAGTCCCTCTCATGGAATGCAAAAATAAGACACTATAACACGGTAATCAAACCAGAAGCCTTATACGCAGCCGAAACACTGTCCATCACTAATCATGGTCCAATTGAAAGACTTGAGATCAAAGAAAGAAAGATATTAAGGAAAATCCTAGGCCCTAAGTTCCATGACAACAAACTAATCCATATCAGAAAGGAAACACTCTACCAAAAGACTGAAAAACTCTTGGACTCAATTAGGAAAAGAAGAATTGATTTTTATGGACACATCCTCAGAATGGACCCAAATAGACTGACCAAAAAAATCTTTGAATATTTTCGCAACAAAAAGACCAAACCAAATTGGTTTAAGGAAACGGAGAAGGACTTAAAATAACTCAAAATCACAGAAAAAATGCTCGTAGATAAAACTGCAAAAAAAATAACCAAAGTCAAGAAAGAGAGGTTCCAAGTCAAAATCAAAACCAAACGAATGATTCAGATCAGTGAAGACGAGAGAAAAGCAAGATCAGAAAGAATGAAGCAATACTGGGCTAAAATTAAAACAGAAAACATTAAGAAGTGATTGATTCAACGTACCCCAAAGTTGGGTGAAACGAATAATAATAATAATAATAATAATAATAATAATAATAATAACAACAATAATAATAATAACAATAATAATAATAATAATACAAAAAGAATCATGCCTATTCCTAAAGCCAATGCCTCTAAGTAGAATACAATGAACATTTTCATCTTCTGTTAGTGTGGGAGCTCAAAGAAGAAACACTTCCTTCAGGCCTGAGGATTCAGAAAAGGTGCCCTTGATGCTAGCAGCATTTCCATGCTGCAGGGCAATGGCAATTCGGTGCCTAAGAAAGTCTGTTGATCAGGGTTCCCAGTTAATGAAGACAGCCTCCTTCCAATGTCTGTAACAAGTGCTGAGACCTCTTTGCACCAGGAACTCATGGTCTACACAGCAAAGATGACGAACAAATAATTTTAGGAAAAAGGTATTACTTGTCACCCCTGAGTCCCCCACCCCTACTCACTAACGGAACCCACCTGGAAAGTAGGGGTTTTGGGTGGGGGAGACATCTAGCAGCGGCATTTGAACTACTAACGGCAACATTAGCACCATCTAGGTGTAAGAAGGTGAAACTGAAAAAAATACCAGTACATAATTTGCTTCTCCTTTATTCTCTTCCTTTCCCGCCTCCTTACCCTCTTCATCTCACCTCTTCTTCACCCTACTTACCTATATGGGACTTGTTCCATAAATTTTGGATCAACCGAGATTCAAACTCGGGACCCCTAGCATCGTAGCTAGGAACCTTAACCATTACACCACGAGTGAACATTGAGCAGTGAAGGAAGATCTGGTATATTTGAGTTATGATAGCTTACATACATGAGAAGATTTTTAATGCAAGAGTCATTTTTTATAATTTTGAAATATTTTGTTAGCTATAAAAGGACCCATATTGGTACAAGGGAATTTTCCTGGATCAATTAAGTCGCATTTCATATTATCATACAGAGTTTTTATAATTTTGAAATATTATGTTTGGTGCAAGGGTAATGTTTTATTACGAAGTATTATTTTGTTCTTTTATAAATGTGAAATATTACCGTATATTACGGACTATAAGACACTATGGACCATAAGACGCACCTTGATTTTAGGATGAAAATTTAAAGAAAAAGAAATTCAATGTGATTCTAAACGAAAAATTTTGAAAGGGAATAATATACTTCATTGCATAAACAAATTAATTATAACCTTGTACAATGGAATCAGTGTAATGTAAGGTTTTAGTTGGTAGCCCTTGTTCCGAAGTCCACTTGAGGTCTGGTGTACTTCCTGTAAGCCAGGAATAATGCTGAATCAGACTCCACAGATGTGGAGAATAGCAAGAGGAATGAAGTAGTGAGAGTTATGGGGGAAGTGGTAGTGACAGCCATGTAGATGGGCAGTGTGTGTTAGCAGCAATGTAGCTGAAGGTGTATATTTTACCATGTAGATAAGAAGTGTAGATACATGTATATGTTCAACTATCTAGCGGGAGTAGTAATAAATGGGTGTAGAATAGGCAGAGAGTGAAGTATTTATTTATTAGTATTAGCACCCTAATAGCCATGGGGGTGCTGAGAGCTCAAACAAGGGGGGGCACACAGGATACATCGAAAGGATGACGGTCGGCAGAGCAGAGCATCACGACGTCATGCGAGCGGAGGCTGAGGGAAACCCAACGCGCCGTAGATTAACCCGGGAGTGCTAAAGGGGTACTCTACAAATGGTGTCAGAAGTGCTGGATGCGGCAACCCCATGAGTTTTAGGCCATAAATTTCCGAGGGAAGGGTTGTCTACCGCGACGGGCTTCTGCCGCGCTGCAATGACCAAGAAAGAAGAGAAAGTGTGGTGAGATGAGGTCATGAACTCCGCAAGTGACCGAGTTTAGTTTGTTTTCCCCTGTATATATTATTCTGATGTTTTTGTTTCTTCTCATTTTTTAAAAGTGTTTTTTCGTGCATACTCGGAGAATTTAGTATAAAAGTGAAGTGTGGCTTATTATGGAGTAATACCACCGAGTATGGAGCCAACTGTTTCCAGGTAACAAAGAATTATTTATTTTTTAGCTTTGTGCGGGCAGGTAATTAGCCATGGCTCGGGTTAATTTACAAGAAGCAATGGATGCCTTGTGGGCGAGGGTAGCGCAACTGGAGCGACGGAGAGACGCATTGAAAGAGGAAAATGCTCGTCTAAATATGCCTATTAACAGCCCGGAGTATGACTTTGATATAATAAATAGCATACCTAGCTTTGGAGGAGGCCCCCAAGAGAGTATTCGTAATTTTTTCGCAAAGGTTGAAGAGGCAGCTTGTATTTCGAACTGGACGGGAGAAGAAAAAATGAGAATAGTTAAGTTGAAATTAATCGATCAAGCATGGGATTTTTTAATGACAGATGAAACATGTGTGGAGGCAGGCAATTATGAAGATTTAAAGGCCGGATTGCTAGAAAGATATAGGAATAAAATTACCACCAGGCACAACAGGGGATTATTATCGACACTAAGAATGTACCAGGGAGAGAGCATAGAAGGGTTCGCGGACAGGATAAGCAAGATAAATTCTGGAACATATGAGCTAACCGAAGACGCAGGAATCAATAGAATATTGAAACAGGAAGCGGACATGCGGGCTTTAGATACATTTCTGGGTGGGTTGAGAGGAGAAGTGGGCCGTATGACCCGACTCCAATTCCCAGAATCTTTTCAGGAAGCGATACGTAAGGCAATCGCAATTCAAGAGGCTGATAGGTATACACCCCGAAATGCGGGCACTCAGAGAATATTTGCGGGCAATGAGAATAAAACCCAGCATTATGAGGCGAATGACACGCGGAATTGCGCACCCCGTGGAAATTATCAGGAAGAATTCAAATACAATAGAGGCAGCTATCGGAATAAATTCCAGTATACCAATGGAGGGAACCAGGAAAATTTTAAGCATAACAGAGGAAGATATCGAAGAAATTTTCGATGTGATAACGGGAAACGTTATGGGAATTTCCAGCGTAGTGAGAGCGCACCCCGAAATTCGAAAGGAACAAGCGTAAACCAAGAATTCGGTCCACCTCGAGGCCATTACGTAGCATGTTATAGATGCCACGGATTAGGGCATAGAACCAGGAAAGGTAAGGGGAGAAGGACTCACCCTACTGTTGCCATGGGAGGCGAAGGACAAGAGGCGCCTACCCCAGTATTGCGAAGAGAAAACTGGACCACATTAGCGCCCGGGGATAACTTACTATTGGTACCTATAGAACATAGAAATCGGGAAATGTTATTTA
This sequence comes from Ectobius pallidus, assembly GCA_964059195.1. NCBI lineage: Eukaryota > Metazoa > Arthropoda > Insecta > Blattodea > Ectobiidae > Ectobius > Ectobius pallidus. The sequence goes on along the minus strand of CAXKWD010000006.1, from coordinate 53,094,589 downwards.
TGGTCGATACCGGAGCGCAGTCCACAATATCGTGGCATGAAGAACTACAATCGTGTAAATTGGGAAATCAAAGGGTGAATTTTGTAGGGTGAACCAGCCAGGCCTTGAAGAGTAAAGGTGCCGTCACTATTAAGGCGAAGATAGGATACTATGAATATGACCTAAAGGTACACGTCACAGACCCTGTCACGGACCAATTCGATGGAATTTTGGGAATGGATTTTCTCAGTAAATATTCGGCAGTAATTGGGCTAAGACCGAATAAACTGGGACTGAAAACCGTAGAATTAGAAAATTTCCCGGAAGTTAAAATTGAAAGTGAGAAAGGATTTCTCAGACTAGATAGAGAAATTACAATACCACCCCATTCAGGAAAGTTTGTAAAATTTCCACCTAGGAGGCGATCTGTCTATAGAACCCACGGGGAAGAATTGTGTTTAATAGAACCAGTAGAAGATACGGAATTGGATTTAAAAAGAATATACATTGCCAGGAGTGTGAACCGAGGACCGGAAGCTGTGCTTAATTTGATCAACTCCAGTAACGCTGAGGTGACATTAATTAAAGGGACTAAATTGGCAACTTATGAATTATGTGACGCAGCCGAGGTGGATTTAAGAGAAACAAAGCAAGATCAGTTAAGGGTGTATTATGGCAAGGGCGTAGATTTCAATGATTCACTAAACCACCTATCTGAAAGGGATAAAGGGATTATCCAACCAGTGTTAGAAGAGTATGTAGGGCTTTTTCGAAACCGCAATTTGCCCGCCACAGAATTACTCCAACACCGCATTGATACAGGAGATGCTAAGCCAGTGTACCACAGACCCTATAGGGTGCCTCACCATCTGAAACCCGTGGTACAAGAGTTCATTGAGCACTAGCTGCAAGACGGGATTATACAGCCGAGCGAATCAGCTTGGGCGGCGCCAGTAGTAATTGTGAGTAAAAGATCACCGGATGGCATCCCTAAATATCGCTTTACTTGTGATTTTCGTTCATTGAATAAATTGACAACGCCAGACGTATATCCACTCCCGGATATAAAGGAATGTATTGATAATTTGGGACAGTGCAAAATTTTTTCAAGTTTAGACATGACATCTAGTTTTCATCAAATTTTAGTGGATCCCCAGGACAGGCATAAAGTTGCTTTCAATGTGCCGCAAGGGCATTTCGAGTATGTGAGATTACCAATGGGCCTAAGGAACGCCAGCTCATGTTTGCAAAGGTTAATGGACTTAGTTCTGAAAGGGTTAACCCCCCATCAATGCCTAGTCTTCATTGATGACATTTTGATTATGTCGAAAAGCATGGAGGAACACGCTGTACATCTGAGAAATGTTCTTGAAAGGCTGCGAAAGGCTAATTTGTCTTTATCGTATGAGAAATGTAAATTCGCAAGAAGCGAGTTATTGTACCTTGGCCATGTGATATCGGCGGACGGTGTGCGTGCTGACCCAGCATTGGTGAGTGCGGTCAAGGACTTTCCTGCTCCCAGAAACGTTAAGGGCATACAGAGTTTTTTGGGGTTGGCCAATTTTTATCGTAGATACATAAAGGACTTCGCCACTATCGCACATCCATTGACTGAGCTCTTGAAGAAGGGAGTGCCCTTTAATTGGGGCCAGCAAGAACAGCAAGCTATGGACCGTCTGAAGGAGGCGTTGGTGTCTGACCCAGTGTTAACTTACCCTGATTTTTCTCAATCCTTTGTGCTCGCCACGGACGCAAGTAATAAAGCCCTTGGGGCAGTACTATCACAGATCAGAGAAGGGCGTGAACACCCTATAGCCTATGCCAGTAGAAAGTTGACATCTGCGGAAGCAAAATATGGCGTCTCACAGCGTGAGTTATTGGCAGTCGTGTGGGCCGTGAAGTATTTTCGTCCCTATTTAATAGGAGGACCGAAATTTACCCTAATAACCGACCATTCAGCCCTGAAGGGTATTCTAACTAAAACTAGCGAGAACGCACAGCTAGCAAGATGGGCATTAAAACTTTCAGAATATGATTTTGAGGTCGTGCATCGACCTGGAAGGGCACACGGAAATTCAGATGGACTATCCAGGAGATTATGCCCTCTGGGACTGTCCCTGCAGGATGCTATTCGGGAGGAACAGGCGAAGGATGAAATGTGCCAACAGTGGAAGCCATAGGCGTAACCAGGCCGACCATATGGGGGGGGGTTATAACATCCGCGGGGTCTGGCGAGTATGGAAGGAGAGGAGGGTCCGGGGGTCCTCCCCCGGAAAATTTTAAAAATGAAGATGCAAAATAACGAGTTTTAAGCTTCCGGGGGTTCTCCCACGGAAAATTTTAAAAATTAAGATGCAAAATAACAAGTTTTAAGCTTCCGGGGGTCCTTCCCCGGACAATTTTAAAAATTAAGACGCAAAATAACGAGTTTTAAGCTTCCCACGCTTTATACTTGTATTAAGCAATTTATGGGCAGACTTAAAAAAATTATACAATTTTCCTTTTTTTAATCAATGGGGGGGGTTCAAACCCCCAAAACCCCCCCCTCGCTACGCCTATGGTGGAAGCAACATAAGGAATTCTCTATGAGAAATGGATTGCTTTGTAGAAGGGCCAAGGATGGTTTTCGATTGGTAGTGCCAAAGCCGTGTAGAAAGGACGTACTGTTAGAGTGTCACGATCATATTTTAGCGGGCCACGGTGGAAAGAAAGTAACTAACAGGCGGGTAGCTGCGAGGTATTGGTGGCCCGGGAGGAAAAGAGAAACTAATGACTGGGTAAAAAAAATGCATTGTATGCAATAAACACTCCGAAGGGGAAAGGCGACGGGCGCCATTACAAGAACTACCCGAAGTAAGGCGGCCGGGCGAAAGGGTCGCGGTCGACATATGTGGCCCTTTCCCAAAGTCGCAGCAGACGGGCAACAAATATGTTCTGACCATAATCGATCACTTCAGTCGATACTTGGTTATGGTGCCCCTCGAGGATCAGAGGGCGGAGACAATCGCCAGGGCCTTCGTGTTCGAATGGGTGCTTAAATTCGGCGCCCCAGATTATCTACTCAGTGATCAGGGCGCAAACTTCATGTCTGAGTTAATGGACCAAGTATGTAGGCTACTACGCATAACCAAATTGAGAACCACCCCTTTCCACCCCCAAGCCAATGGGAGGTGTGAAAGAGTACACCGTACGATTTTTAAACATGTTGAGAAAGTACGTTAACCAAAAACAGTCTAATTGGGACTTTTTGTTGCCCTATGTGGTAACTGCGTATAATAATAGAATCCATGGCGCAATGGGGATGAGCCCCCATGAAATCATCTTCGGATATCCTATGAAATTGCTATGTAATGTGACGGAAACAGATCAGCACATTTCGCATCCCGAAGTTAAGAGTTTAGCAAGAAAATTGCAACGAATGTGGAAATTGGTGAGGGCGAGGAACCGCCGCGCATCCCAGAATCAAGCTGAGCGTTACAATAAAACGACAAGGCCAGTAAAGTTTATGATAGGGGAATGGGTGCTATTAAGCGATCCACAGCTAAAGCCGGGGCAAGTGAGGAAATTGAAAGCCAAATTCTGAGGTCCCTACCAAATAACGAGGATTGTTTCACCTGTGAATCTCGAATTGAAGCTGCCATTCAGAAATGTTATTGTCCACGTAAACCGCGTGAAGAAATATGAGCCGTGGGAGGATTGCAATGCAGAGGAAGCCTATCAAGAAGCCGACAGGCCGAGGGGAAGACCCCGAAAACCGGTGGTGAGAGACCGGAGGACGAGTGGCAGGACTCACCCTATACAGGAAGTGCCCCTGGACACGTCAATGTGGGAGCCAGAGGATGATCTGCCGCTTACTACTTGGAGGAATCGACCAACGTTGACTTCGGTTGAGGGTTTGGGGAGTGGAGTACGTGAGGATGTACCAGAACCACCCACCGAGGAAGAGAACGGGCGGTCGCCAGTCAGAGAAACGCGCAGTCCATTGGAAAGGGGGACACCACGGGACCTGAGGGAGTTTGAGGGCGAGGATCCAAGGCCAGCGACTCCAGAGGCAGCCGTGGTACCCAGGTATGACCTAAGACCCAGGGCGCAGACAGTGAGAGAAGAAAATTCCATCCCGGTGGTGAGTGAGGCCGCTACGTCCAGGTATGATCTGAGACCCAGGAGGGCGAGCCAATAAAACATTTCTCTTCTATTGTTATTCATATTTTTGTGTGTGGAAATTTTTTCTTTCCTTCCACTTTTTTTTTTGCAAGAAGATATTTGTTTTTCTTTCTCATACATAGTGCAAAAGGAACTTAAAAGAGACACAATAGTGGAGAAGATAGACTAAATTCTAAAAGAAGATTGTAAATTTATTAGGTGTTTTTTTTTATGTGTAATTTATTATAAGCAGGTAAGTTCTGTGAAGGGTTGCTTGCTGATTGATCTCTTGTCTTGTGATGACAATGGTAATGAAACATAGTAGATTGGTAATTAGTAATATAATGTATGGAAATGCTGTTTTATATTTAGTGTCTAAATTGATCAGAGATTAATGACGATACGTCTGCTGAGATATAGTAGGGGTGTTTCATAACACCAAGTTCATTGATGAGTGGTCTGAGAGTGATTCAGTTTATAATGATATTTTTTAGAAGTTTGAGATTTGGATGTCGAGTTCACATTCTGCCGAATGGTGTGGGGTATTTGATTTTTTCACGCCACTGAACGGTCAAATAGAGTCGCGAATCTATTCGATCTGTTACTATGGCCGTAAATCAAAAAGCCCATAATTTTCCGCAGTGACCTCTGCTCTCCGAATGTAATTGTAAATTTATGCGGCATTATGGGAATAGGACAGTCATTAATCGTTAGCAGATAAAAAGCCTCCACTTTGTTTATAATAGGAGAAAAATAGATTTTTATTTTTTGTGGGAAAATTCTTGTGAGGCAATAGAATTGATAACTACAGTAAAAGCAATTGATGCTTGGATCAAGGAGAATGAATATTTTAAGTTGCATATCAGTAAAGCAAGCCTCCTGTGTGTTGAGAGAGTAGATTAATCAGCATGAATTCTGAAGGAGCTGAATAATATGATAAGCCCTAGTACTAATGGGAGAGATGAAGTGCAGAGTCCAGGTGGACTGGTTAAAGGTTCATAGATGTAAGCGGTGACGTCACCAAGTAGATTAGTATCACGGTACCATATGTGAAGGAGATCTCCAGGGTTTTTTCTTCTTGTTGTTGTTGATTGTGAACATGTGTTGCAATGAGGTAGATGACATTGCTCTGTTATCGGTAAGGTACGGTATCAGGTATTTTGCTGACTGAAGACCCATGTTATCTCTGCGATGTAGCCTTGCTGTGTGTGTCCCATATGATGAGAAGCTTGTGTTCATACTGAATATCATGTAATGTGTAACAGGTGTAAAGGTAATTGTTGGCAAACTATTTAATGTTCTACTAATTGGGTAGGAAAGTAGAGTAATATTCTTAATCCGTCATGCATTTTTTTTCTGTACGGAGTTTTTTGTGTTTTATAGATGTGTTTTTTTTCCTTTATTTTGGGTTATTGTTATGTATTGTTGGGCTATGATAGTTTTATTTTGAATTTTTTAGGTCTTTTTTTTATTATTTTCCCAGATTTTTTTTATTTGGATTTTTTTCCAAATGCGAGGTCGCATTTTCTCCAAGGGGGAGATATTTGTAAGGTTTTAGTTGGTAGCCCTTGTTCCGAAGTCCACTTGAGGTCTGGTGTACTTCCTGTAAGCCAGGAATAATGCTGAATCAGACTCCACGGATGTGGAGAATAGCAAGAGGAATGAAGTAGTGAGAGTTATGGGGGAAGTGGTAGTGACAGCCATGTAGATGGGCAGTGTGTGTTAGCAGCAATGTAGCTGAAGGTGTATATTTTACCATGTAGATAAGAAGTGTAGATATATGTATATGTTCAACTATCTAGCGGGAGTAGTAATAAATGGGTGTAGAATAGGCAGAGAGTGATGTATTTATTTATTAGTATTAGCACCCTAATAGCCATGGGGGTGCTGAGAGCTCAAACAAGGGGGGGCACACAGGATACATCGAAAGGACGACGGTCGGCAGAGCAGAGCATCACGACGTCATGCGAGCGGAGGCTGAGGGAAACCCAACGCGCCGTAGATTAACCCGGGAGTGCTAAAGGGGTACTCTACAGTAAATCATTTATAACTTAAAACCTGTGTTGTACGAAAATCTTTTCTGTACTGGTGGCATCGCGTAATTTTTAACAGAATTGATTTCTCATGAAAGACTGAAAATACTATTACATCCTCTAACTCTCATCAGTATACGGCAAGTGTAATGGGACAAGGCTCTCTAGAGGTCATTGTCTACATTTAAACTACCCAGCAAAGACAACTCCTTTAGTTTAAAAGAACTCAACATTCCTTTTTTTTCACATTGTATACCAGCTTCCAGCTACCCTCATTTAACGATTGTGACAATGGAACTGATGTATAGTCTATGCCAAAATTGTTAACTATCTTATCGTTTACAACACTTAGTTTATAACTATGGTATTCTGGCAACATTTACCATAATTTTAATTTTTTAGTATACTTTGGACCATTAGGGCTGCCGCACATTGAGCGTTTTGTGGTCGCCACCGGTGGCGACCACAAGCAGCGGGAAGGCTTTTACATGGAGTTTAAATGGAGTAGCCGCACACTGGACCACTGCTAACGCCAACGTCAGCCACAAGCTGGGGGAAAAACTCTTCTCGCTGCTTGTGGCCGCTGCAAAACGTCGAGTCTAGGCGCACATTGGGCGTTAGTGGTTGCGTCTAATCCCCCTCTGGCGTTCTACACTGGCATAGAGCTCCCTCCTGAAGAACTTGGGTTCCTAATCTATTGCGTGCCCTAATGACTAGGGCAAGGCATAAAAAATAGTAAATAGAAAATATGAAAAATAAAAAATACATTCATGACCTAAAATATTTAAAAATTAATAAGTTATCCCTCATTACTGATAACACTGGGTAACAGCCAAAAAATCGTCCGGGGTTTCTCAGCGGAATTAGACTAATTTTGATGCCCTGAGTCCGAAAATGACCTTGGTTTTGCTCAATCAGGTCAACTTTTTGAGATACAGCCATAAACCTGCCTGACGAGCTATACATACATATGCTAATATCATATGTATGTATCACGGGTTTTGAGTTCAGTCATTTCTCTAAATTCGCTGCATAAAAATTAGCAGGAAAATAATCACAATTATTATTAATATTATTATTATTTTATAATATTATAATATAATATAATAATATTATTATTACTTTCTGATGGCTTCGGCGCGACGTTCATGCAGGAATAATCCTGACGTTTTCTGCTACATCTGCGGAGAATACACGCTGTCAGCGGACAGGAAGAACAACACAAGATTTGTGAAGCACGCATACCAGGCTTACTTTAAAGTCAAGCTAGGTGACCAAGATAAGTCGTGGGCTCCGCACACGGTGTGCAAGACGTGCGTGGAATACCTCAGGCGGTGGACTAAGGGCGCCAAAACTTCACTGAAGTTTTGGGATTCCGATGGTTTGGAGGGAGCCGTTTGACCATGCATCGGATTGTTACTTCTGCGCCATCAATACTACTGGCATCAACCGGAAGAATCGGCACAGCCTCCAGTACCCCGATCTTCCATCTGCCCGCCGTCCAGTTGCTCACTGCGAAGAAATACCTGTACCAGCGTTCACACAGCTTCCTCACATCGACGACGAGGCCACCACTTCAGACGACGTAGGAGATACAGAACAGGAGTATGTAACACAAGACGGTCCGCAGCCCTTTTCACAATGTGAGCTTAATGATCTGGTTCGGGATCTCAGTTTGTCGAAGACTTCCTCAGAGCTGTTGGCCTCCAGACTCAAAGAGAAAAATCTACTTGGCGAGGACGCGCGTATCACTTTCTTCCGTAGAAGGCATGAGGAGTACATGGGCTACTTCTGCCAGGAGGAAGACCTCGTGTACTGCCGAGATGTCGCCGGTCTTCTTCATAAACTCGGCGCTCCTACATACGATCCGACAGATTGGCGACTCTTCATTGACAGCTGGAAGCGCTCTTTGAAGTGTGTGCTCCTCCACAACGGGAACCAGATCGCCTCAATCCCTCTTGCGCACTCCACAACTCTCAAAGAGAAATATGAAGCAGTGAAGTATGTGCTTGACAAAATCCAATATAAGCAGCACCAATGGATGATCTGCGTCGACTTCAAGATGGTGAACCTTCTACTAGGTCAGCAGTCCGGGTTCACGAAGTATCCATGCTTTATATGTATGTGGGACAGTCGAGACAGAGTCCAGCACTATGTAAAGAAAGAGTGGCCGGCGCGAGAGCAGTTAGTACCTGGGGCGAGAAACATCATAAACGAACCTCTTGTTGACCGGGAGAAGATATTGATCCCACCGCTACACATGAAGCTTGGGTTAATGAAACAGTTCACGCGCGCTCTGGACAAGGATGGGAGGTGCTTCAACTTCATGTGCCGAGCATTTTCTCGACTGACCATTGAGAAGCTCAAGGCCGGCATTTTTGATGGCCCACAGATACGGCAGCTCATAAAGGACACTGAGTTCCAAAACTCCATGAACACGCTTGAGTGCGCTGCCTGGAAATCGTTTGTGCAGGTGGTGAACAACTTCCTGGGGAACACGAAGGCAGCAAACCACGCCACACTCATCAGCAGCATGATAGAGGCCTTCCAAAAACTCGGGTGTTTGATGAGTATAAAGATGCACTTCGTCTTCTCACACATGGACAAGTTTCCTGAAAACCTTGGGGCGATGAGCGACGAGCAGGGAGAAAGGTTCCATCAGGACATGCGCCAAATGGAGGAGAGGTACCAGGGGAGGTGGGACGCAGTCATGCTGGCGGACTACTGCTGGTCGCTGAAGAGAGACAACCCAGCAGCTGCTCACACACGGAAATCGAAGAAACGCAGAAATCTGCCTTGAACTCTGAACTTTTGTGTCATGTAACGCTCATTCTTATTATATTATGATAATTATTTTTATCAAATTTCATGTAGTAAATAAATAATGAATTAATTTGGATGCGTTGACTTTTATTCCTTGAGGGAAACGGAAAAAATCGTCAGGGGTTTATCAGCAGAAATGAGCGTTTCTTACGAAAAACAGATTTTTTTTAAATTTCTGTAGAAAAAAATCCTGACCTGATTGAGCAAAACCAAGGTCATTTTCGGACTCAGGGCATCAAAATTAGTCTAATTCAGCTGAAAAACCCTGGACAATTTTCCAAAAGTTTTTTTTTGTTGCCCTGTGTAATTAGCTTTTTGGAAGAAATGTGTTGAGAGCAATTTAATAAAAGAGAGGGCATTATATTTAATTTACAATAAAATCACTCTTTTTTTCTAATAAAGTAACTAATTGATACTGGGATACATGGATCTGTGAAATTTAAAATGAATACAGAAAATCTGAATGGACGGAGTTTCTCAAGTGAAAATGATTTTCTTTTGCTTGAAAGTAATGGTTTGTATTTTTCTACTGGTTCGTCTGAAATAATTGAAGAAACAGTAACAGCACGAAAGGTAAACTAAGTAACAAGAAAATACAAAATGAAGGAAAGTAAAAATGAAGTAAAGAACTAAGTAACAAGTCCTATGTTACTTCGTTTGGTATTCTCCTTTAAACATGTTTTTTTTATATATTTATTATAGGTCTATTGTCTTTATAGTTTGTTATGCTGCTATGAACATTGTTAACGATTATGTTCTTTATTTTGTTTTTGTTATGAACTTATTTATTTATTTACTTATTCAATGTTTCCTCCAGAGATTAGCACATTTAGACAATGCGAAATACACTAATATATTCATTATTTCTCTATACAATTCATATAGGCCTAATATATTACATTAATTGTTATTAACATGGAGTAAAAATAATTCAATCTACATTATTTACAATAAATTCATTAACTAAATAAAACATCATGTAAATAAAAATTTACAAAGTCTTGCTTAACACATTTCAAAATTATAATTACATAAATATTTAAATAATACATATGTTGGTCCTGAAACATCGAAAGTGCAGGAGCTGGTGCTCGGGGGCAGTTCCATTGATACGATTATACAGGCCTATGTCTTATAGCAGAAGTGTGATGTTGAACTAAACTTAACTTAAAACTAAGAAGTAGACAAAATACAGTGAGTCTCAGGCAAATGGGTGCCGCCGCGCCGCGCGTTGGGTTCCCCGCAGATGACGCTCCTATCCCCGGTATGCGGCAAAGGAACTCCCCGGCGCCGCGACAAGCAGCACCAATCTGTCTGAGACTCACTGTATAATAAAAAGGTAATAGAAGAGAATGGAAAAGGCTGAGAACCATGGCATCATTCAAGTGATATAGTCTAAGTAATAATAATTGTAATTAATATGATGGTAGTACCAGAAAGAGAACATTTAAAATATAGGAAAATTAATGTTTGTATTTTTTTTTTAATTTTAGATTTAAAGACTCCATAACTACATTACATTACACCTGGATGTAATGTGATTTTAGAATTATACACACGAGGACCGAAAATAGAGCTATGTGACAGACTAGCAGAAGTGAAACATTTTGGTTCTACTAAATTACTAGTTTTATTTCGTCCTGTGCAGTGTTCATGTGGAACAGCTAGAATTTTGTCTTATTTTTATGGTAGAATTTTAATAAAGGGTATCTATAAATTTGGTTAATGTTAAACACATTAAACTCTGAATAGATTAGTTCAATTGGTTAGTCCAGCCGCTTTTTAAAGTAAATTTTGATTGTACGTTCTTGTAACCAAGTTAATGGAGTAGGAAAAGTTTTAGAAATGCTACCCCATGCAACAATGTCATACTGAGTAATGGATTCGACTAGGCCTAAATAAAATATGGCCATACAGTTACGGAGATTTTCAAATTGATATTTTGCTTTTTGTATTTTATTACATATATGAAATGTGTTTATCCCATTTCAAATGTTGATCAGTAATAATCCCCAAAAATTTTAATTCTGCCGACAATTTAAGAGAAGGGCATTCAGAAACCGTAAGGTCTTCACAGTCAGAGTTATGAAGTATTAATTTTAAATGTTCGAGTGGATTTAATTGTTTTAATCCAGAACTGTTACAGAGAAAGCCGTTCTGGGTAGAAGTGGCGACCACTCGTGGTCGTGTAAGCTTCTAGTGGCGACCACCGGTGGCGGCGTTTGTGGTTGACACGACCACAAAACGCCCAATGTGCGGCAGCCCTTAGACGCACCCAACTTTCAAGGCTCTATTTTCAAGGTAAAAAGTGCGTCTTATGGTCCGTAAAATACAGTATGTTTGGTGCAAGGGTCTTTGGGATTCTATTATGAAATTTTTTTCTTATACAGAGTGTGGCAGAAAGAACGCCCCGATTACAGAAGGCAAATACATCCAAACCCAGTAAGATATGAAAAAACTTATGTAATTCTTTGAAAGTACACATGATGCCATTTACATCAACGTGTTTTCAAGAGAACATCATTCAAGTGGCGGCCTCCATTGTTTATACACTGATTGAGCCTCTCTCGATAGTTGTCCATGACTCTCATTGTCATTTCAGGCGGAACAGCAGCAAATTCCTGTTGGATTGCCTCCTTAAGGGCTTCCAAAGTTTCGGGATGATGTTGGTACACCTTGGCTTTCAGATGTCCCGTCTTTGGATTCCGAAATGTACGCGAAAGGCACGATGCGTTCTTGCGGTGCGTTGCTGTTGGCGACTCGCCATTTTGAATAAACTGCTCTACGGCATAAGCGCGATGCACTACTGACCAAGCCATGGTCTAAACTAAAACGGCACTTAAGTTGCTGTCCGACAATATTCACCCTGCCCCTCTACCCCAACCCACCACGTAGATATCTACCTCCCAAATCAGGGCGTTCTTTCTGCCGCACCTTGTATTTGCAAAACATTATGTTTGCATAGTATGGCGTTTTTTTATAATTGTGAAATATGATGTTTGGTGCAAGGGTCTTTTTTTATTATGAAATATTTTGTTCTTTATGATTCTGAAATATTATGTTTGGTGCAAGGGTCTTTTTTTTATGAAATATTATTTTGTGATTGCATTACATTAATAACGCAGTATAACACAGTGAACTGCATTACCGGCGTTGAGCAGCAGCCAGCTGGCCTTGAACAGCTTGCTACAGTGTCGGACACAGAGGGGGAGAGGAACGAGGGGATATATCCCCCCACCCCGAAAGTTGAAAAAATAAAGTAAAAGGAATAGGCTTAAATGCAAATCAGAACGGCAAATTTTACGCACCTTTTTGTATCTGAGTTCGGAAATATTTAAATTGCTTATTTTTATTGCTAACAATTGAAACTAGAGGATAGTGGACTCTATAATACAGAAAACATTAGTCCTTAGTCAACTGTGTCCAGATCAAATTTCTAAAGTCAGTTGTTCTTAGGTCTATCCTAACATTATCATCCCATCTTCGACCCAGTCCCTCCAATGGTCATTTTCCTTCTGGTCTTCCCATTCAAATTTTGTTAAATGCCCCTCTCCACTCCCATTCGAGCAACATATTCAACCCGTACTAACCACCAGCATTTAATTATCTTGCGGTATTACGAGAGCAATACAGACTGTAAAGTTTATCGTTGTAGAGCTTTCTCCTTTCCCCTGATTCCCTATTCTTTTTTATCCACATATTTTCCTTAAAACTTTATTTCAAATACTTTCAACTTGTATTCCTCCTGCAATGTGGCCACGTTTCACATTTATACAAAACTACAGGTAAGATTACAGTTTTATAAACTAATTATAAATATAAGTGAACTCCTCTTAGTTTTCTCATCAAATCCCTCCCCGAAATAAAACTGTGTCCGCCAGTGACTTGCTAGATGCAATGATGCTGGCAGGCAGGCAGCGGGGAAGCAGCGAAGGTGCAGGGAAGGTAGGGGAAGCAGCCAATGTGCAGTGGTGAGTGGAAGGGGAGGCAGTGGGCGATAAGTACTACTCTTTAGCCATACTTTTCAATTAAGACATTATATATATATCTTTATTTTTACTTGAACCTCTGTCTCAGCAGCCGAGCTTGCTAGGCAGGATATTTTTTATATATTTGAAGGGGCAAAGGTGTTCACACAGATAACGTTCCATATAAGGGATTTTCCTCTTTACTAAGGTACCATAGTGATCCCTTCTGGACGTTTTCACCCAAACGATTAATGCCTGTTGGTTCTAGAACAGTTGGATCGTGATTAGATACCAAAGCTCTGTGAATATATAATTTATGGCCGAGTGACGTGGGTATCTGCCCTTGCTCGTAACACAACTCAAAGCATGATGATAATACAAATATATTGTATCTACAATGGATACATTTAAGAAGTAATAGCAAGAAGTTTCGGTTCAGCCCTTGAACCTTCCCCAGGTGACTCATTGCTAAAAACTGTCTGTTGGGAAGAAGATTCTGTGTCGTCCGTCGCTTGTTTAGTAACACACATAAACAAAGTGTTTCTAGAATGAGCTCTTATCCATCCCTCGGGTATATCATAACCAGCATCCTCTAAGCATTCTGTAGGAGGGGGGAATTTTTACCGTATGTTGACCACTCCTCATTCTTTTAATTGGGCCTAGCCATTCTTCACCTAGGTCACCATCGTATCTGTTAAAGCACTCTCCACGAGTACCATTGATGGTTTATGCTTCCCTTACCTTTCTTTTGATCACACCATGTTCGATTTTTACAACCTCCAATTCTTTTCTATCATATGCTGGCTGAGTCCTATAGACATGCTGCCTCCCTTTATCTTACACTTGCAGAACCCATTTGCCCTAGCCAGTCTCATAATTTCATTTCTTTCACTATTTAAATCTGACGGGTTATTGCACAGCTTTATTGCCCTATGAACAAAGTTATGTGATATATTGACTTTAATTCTCGGGTGGTGCAGGGACCTCTAATGTATGTATATGTTCCCTTATTGGGTTTTCTATGTATACCTAACCTAACCTTGGGTAGTTCTAGTAAAATTTTTAAGTCCAGAAAATTTATCTCATTACCTTTTAGCTTTCTCAACTGTAAACCTCATTCTGTCGTGACACCCATTATTGAATTCATCTAATAGTTGGTCAGAAATGTCGTTTTTGGTAATTATCAAAATTTCATCGACGTACATGTGTAGAAAGCAATGCTGTCCACATTTTTGCAGATAATCGGTTTTTCCATATAGTGAAGAAAAATATCAGATACAAGCCCAGATATCGGGTTCCCTATTGCTAGTCTGTCATTTTGTTGGAAAATCGTGCCACTGAAATGAAAGATGTTGAACTCTCAGCACACTCTGTACCACCTGTTACTCATGGGCCTTTTTAGATGGCTTGTTGAGATGGGTGTGGATGGTATCATTGCCAATTTTAGTGATGAGTCACCTGAGGAAGGTTCAAGGGCTGAACCAAAACATCATGCTATTACATTTTAAGCGTATCCATTGTATCCAAGTGTCTTACAATACATTTTTATTATTATTATATATACAGTGGAAATCCGGGATCAACCATGATAAGCTGTTTCAAAGTATGATGACCATGTGAATCAGCACTGCACTGCATATACGTTTATGTTGGTAGAATCTTTTAAAATACGGCACATATTTTTCTTTTATTAGCATCAATATTTTGAGGTTTGATTCTTAATTTGAACCAGACTATCAGATTGATTATTTTAGCAAAAGATTTTGAACTGGTGATGGCAATATATTTATCCTCTTAGTGCTTCCTCCATCGGCTACACAATGGACTCCCTCATGGACCTGTAACCATTTCTTATGCAGCATATTATCAAAGCAGGAATTGCACAAACTTATGGCACTTGATTCAGAGTAACTCTCCTTGTGGACCATTTCCCAACACATGAGGGAGAGTTTCGTGTGCACTACAGTGTCTGCAGTGATTGATGTTGGATGGGCGTGCAGGAAGACATCTTACAGGAGTGACCATTGCTGTCAACTTGTTTTTTTTCCCCTCCTTCCTTTCCATAACGACAAGCAAGAGAAATAGGGCTATAACAACAGTTACTATAAAATAGTGTGAGGCCACAAATGAAGACAACTTCCAACAAGCACTGTGAGAAGAGTATGCCACAAGTTCCATAATGCAAGTTTGTACAGCTTACAGTAAACCCATTATTTCACAATCAATGTAATGGCTAGATGTTAAAATACTGTACCATCTACAGCAATATACTTACAACACCTTTGCTTCCTAAAATAAGTAAAGTTCTTTCTTTAGGCTGACTTCCTGATGAAGGCTGTTGAACATCATCCTGGTCATTGTTAAGTCGGACTGCAATATCATACAAACTCTCTTTCCTGCAAGTCAAGTAAAAGGAAAAACTGTCAATCCATTCTGGATATGTACCAATATTCCAAATTCTTGACGGAGTTCACATAAACCCACAAAATCTTAAATTGTTTCACTATGACTGGACAGATTTTCACACAATTTTGTATATGAGATAGCTTCAGTTTGGTATTTATTAACTGTCTGCATAATTTAAATTTAAATTATTAAAAAAAATTATACCATTCATTAAAAAATAACATATCACCTAAAGCAAGAACATTACTGCAATTACAATTTTTCCCCTTAAATATGAAATATTCTAAAGGACGGGCATCAGTAGATATCATATTACGTATTCTGATAGGGAATGTATATTTTTAAAAGAATTGCATTACGATTTAATGTTTTATTTTCAAAGATAATAATAGAAAATAAAATCCTAGAACAAGTATCTAATTTTGATTACCTGGGATGCAATGTAAGTTATGATAGAGATAGAGACATTGAAAATAAAATCAGGTAAACTGATGTAACGAAGTGCCAGTATGTTTTTGTTTAATGAGTTATGATTGCAATTATAATATGCAGAATACAAAAAAAAAGTCAAATTGGCCGGTTTCGGGATTTGAACCATGGAACTCCAGAATGTGAGGCCAAGACGTTACCATCTCAGCCACCTGGGTCAGTTGAACAGTCTAGTTGGATAAGCACATGTAAACCAATAGTGTTATTTGTCATAGCTAACTGTATTTTAATTGCCAAAGCCTTATTTTGTTACGCTTACTTTCCGAGAGAAAGCAGAGAGACAGGTGGTAAGCCCATCGCCTCACAACCCCCCAGGAAACTAAGGTATTACTTGGATGTGAAAGGCCGGGAAATTTTGTCCAGAGGCTCTAATTTAAGCTTCGAGTTCTTTAACGTGCCGTAAATCTATGACGGGGCCCCCCAGCTTAAAGTCCCTCCCAGAGGACTCTGTGCCCGGATTTTTACGTCCGGAAAAATCCATCGACCGCGTCCGGGTTTGATCCCGCTACCCCTAGATCACCGTGGCCGACAAATATATATATATGAATTAATATATTCTGGTCCAAATTACTAATCCTTTTGCAACCCACCACTGAATCATCCCTCAGTGTTCTTTCAAGTGCACTGAGTTACGTCAAACACGATAGACTGGTAAGGAAGGGGTATTACTTCATGTACCATTTTTCCCCATTGACATCCCTGAAATAGGCTATGAATGTAGACAATTCAGTCCCTTAAAGCCTAGTTCTTCAATGTGACCTTGAAAATGAAACTTATTCTAAAGTTCTTTAAAGATTCAGTGAACTGTTCTCCTAAAAACAGTGATGAAGATACCTCTTTTAGCATTTCATACACTTTTTGTACCAAAACAGACGATTCCGAATCCAAAAGTGATTCTTTGGCAGTTCAGTACATTTAAAAAAAATGTTTTATTTAGTTTTTTGGGAAAGTTTATCCGTGATATTCAAGCTATGTGAGGTACCTCATACAGTAGGTTTATTTTGATGTCTAGAAATGGCAGATAGATAGGCTCTCTAACGCAAAGTTCAGTGAACTGTCCTGTATATTTCTCAGCCTTGAGGGTATCTTATGTAAGCTTTATGAGGGTTATGGCAAAAATATTTCGAAGTGACTCATGTACAGGTATGCTAAAAATGGAGGTACCGGTAGTGGATTTCCCATAGCTAGGCAGTGGCGGCCTCTGATCATGTTGCAGTGTTGCACAACGACCAGTTTGAAAGCAAAGAATATTTAGACTTTTTATTACTTTATACTATTAAACTACTTCCAAATCCTCTTTGTGATAGGTTCTTACTGACTGAAAACATGCTTCCACGACTTTTATCTATTTTAAATAATTTAAACATGTAAATGCCCATTGGTCGTCACAATCCATATGCAAAGACTTGCTGCCTCATCCTGCCGACTAGTAGCATGTGTGAGATGCTTGACTTTGTGGTAACCCTCCCGGGGTTTAAATGTTTTGGTCGTCGCAAGCAGGTTTGCAACGACAAAGTGTGATTCTTGTCTTCGCCGCTTAGAGCGCTCTGAAGCACATGAACTTCTCTGTCGCGTCGTCTGCTCTGCAAGCAAGATTTCCCTTCTCTAAGAGCGTGAGCTATGAAGTCCCTTACAGAGATGCCAATTGCCAATGTAATCACTTTGCTCCTATGACTTATTGTTGTAACTCCATCAGTTATGCCTTAGATAGTTATATTTTTATTTTAACTAAATTGTGTACATTTTCTACACATTATGTAACTTAAATTTTTTACAACTTATAGAACAGTTAAAAACCATAAAATGTGGCAGAAATATTGGCACATCAAACTTTCATAAGTATGCCAAATTTGGTGATTCTAGCCGCTCCACAAGTACAGAAAAACTGTTTAGCCTAACGTCATTCACATCTAGCACAGTTTAAATCACCCATTCACTGACAATGTTTACCCACTTCCCGATGAGCTAATAACGTGACATTTGGCAGCTTTATAGCTTTTAGCCTATAATCGATGGAAAAATTTAAATAACTTCACAATTTTAATTTTTTATCTGAAAAAAAACATTGAAAATGTTTACTGGCATTGATGTTAACCCACTTCCAGGTGAGCTACAAACCTGAAATTTGACGAACTTATAACTTTTAGCATGTAACTGATGAGAAAATTTAAAAAAAGTTCAAAATTTTAAATTTTTACCTCAGTAAAATCTTAAAGTCGTTCTGTACTTTTTTAAAAGGTTTAATATGGCTAACCAGTAATTATGGGCTATGACAGTCTAAATACAAAGACTCTATCTTCGTTACAGTGTCAGTTCATAAAGAAAGCTTTTTCTGAAAATTACACTGGGGGTTTGGAAGCAGAGCCCCGAACGAGCGAAGCGAGTATTTATATATTATCAGGTTGCAAGTAATCTTAGTTTGTTTTGTATGTATTTAATTCCTGTAAAATAGTGCAACACCCTGTTCCTACACCCACGGTCCCCCACTGATTCCACACGTCGAACAGTGTCGTAGTTATCAAACAGTCAGCGGATCAGTGTGGCTTGTATCGTGCGACATGGACTGGAATAATGAAAAAACCACATCATTTATTGAAGATTACCATAATTCACCCAAATTATGGAACAACAAAATTAGTAATTATAATGACATTAGAATTAAAAATGATGGCTGAGGTAAAAACGGAAATCAAGAACTTGCTTTCAGCATTTTATTGTGAACGAAAAAACTACAATAAAAAAAGAGTGGTCCATTTCCCAGCAAAGAAGGAAAATTGTTTGCATTTGAGTTTTTAAGGTTTTTTAAAAATTTATTTTATTTTTTTATTCAGAGCTAAATTACCAAATAAGCAGCTGCCACAACTTTTGTCAAGACAAGACGCACTAAACTGAAGTTGCCTGAATGGAATCGTTTTAGATGCATGCTACACACATAGATGACAAAGCGCATGTGATGTGGGGAGACAATTCCACATGTGACAATATTGAATTTTGTGGCACATAGTCGCACACCTGTAATCAGGCAACACTAGAAAACAATTATCATGCCACATACTGTTCAGTGTAGCCTCAATGGAATTGCGCCTTTACAGGAGGTGTTCAGAGCTACTTTGAACTGCTGGAAAACTTGCTTTTGAAATCAATGGTGGTCATGTGGGGAGGCATTATGTTTCATATCCCAAAATACTGTAGCACCAGTTTCTATTGTTAAGTTAATTGGCTGCTTGCTTTCTTGCTTGAATTGACAATTCAGTCTGAACATAATTTTTCTGAAGTATTCTTTATTGCTGAATCATTCAATATTGCCAATATTCCTGCCAAATTTTACGATTCTAGCTCTCCCATAAGTGTGTCAAAAATTACATGTGTGTTCTACACCCTTGAGCCTTGCTCAACACAGGATCTACAGGATGAGATATCTAATATCTACAATATGGTTTTCCTTTTCCGAGTGAGTACCCCCAACAAATTTTTCAAGTCCGCGCCTGGGCCACCTGTGTGTAAGCCTACTATGCAATGCACATACACCCAGTAGCGTAGCCAGAAAATAATTTCTGGGAGGGTCGAAAGTGCCGGGGTATGGAATACCCCCCCAAGAAAGGTTCACCCCAGGAAAATGTTTAAAATTCATTGAACTAATGAAAATCACATTTTATGCTATTTTAGCACTGACAAAACTAATTAGGAAATTTGTTTACTATACTCTAAGACATGCCAACTTAAACAAGCAATTGTTACCTAAGTTATAATACTTACAGGGACTGTCTGGAAAGTAATGTCAGTGAGTCAATTAGAAGATATTTATTGATCCGATCGGTACAATACATTAAAAGATTTCAAAATAGGTTCCTCCTGGGTCGATACATTGCTTCCAGATTTCCAGGCATCGAAGGCGTCACGGTAGGCCTTTTCTGGATGTCCTTTGGAGACTTGGTGCTAGCCTCTTTGACTTTGTCAACTGTCCCGAAATGATGTCCTTTCATGGGAGTTTTCAAGCGTGGGAACAAGAAGAAGTTGGGGGAGCGACATTAGGACTTGAGGGCGGCTGGGGAGCCGTTGGCATCTTTGAATTGGCCTGGAAGCGAGTCATGAAGAAGGCATTGTCGTGGGGAAGTTTCCAATTGTCTGCAACGTCGGTCCAGATGCATTCGTTTGAGTCTCTTCAGCACTTCCACTTAGAATTTGGCATTCACGGTTACACCATGAAAGGGCATCATTTTGGGACAGTTGACAAAGTCAAAGAGGCTTGCACCAAGGCTCCAAAGAACATTTCGGAAAAGGCCTACCATGTGCATTTGGTGCCTGGAAATCTCACTGGAAGCGATGTATCAACACCGGAGGAACCTATTTTGCAATCTTTAATGTATCATACCGATTGAATCAGTAAATAGGCATATCTTCTAATTGACACACTGACATTACGGGACACTTGAAAAGACAAAGAGGCTTGCACCAAGGCTCCAAAGAACATTACGGAAAAGGCCTACCATGATGCATTTGGTGCCTGGAAATCTTGCTGGAAGCGATGTATCAACACAGGAGGAACCTATTTTGAAATCTTTAATGTATTGTACTGATTGGATCAATAAATATCTTGTAATTGACTCACTGACATTAGTTTCCGGACAGACCCTGTATTACTATTTATAAGAAAAGTTAAATAACACATGGAATAGTGGAAATAATAGGCCTACATTTACAAATTCAGTATTTTATTATTAAATATTCCCCAAAATGGAGCTTAAATAACTACAGCACTAATCTAATACAAAAATATAATTTTAGGTTTTGATTTCTGGGTGGTCTGGACCCCCTCATTCCCTACGCCACTGCGTATACCGGTACGTCTCATGTTTATTACCGGTGGTTTAGTTTAGTTTATTGTTCGTAATATGTACAAACCATACATGAACATTGTTAATATTTATAAAATATATACCATACACTACATACATAAAAATAATAGATGTGGGTCATTCTACAGAAAACCTGCATTTTAATGTCACAGGACAATATATTGGAAACTAGTTATAATATTTGCAATTTTTCAAAATCAGATATTAAAATACAATATTATCTATTAGTTAGCACTTTACTTTGGGGAATTTTTTTAAAAATTAGCTGTAAAAAGTTGTCCACAGAAGGTGATTTCTCACTTCCGTGGACTGTCACAACCCTCAGGTAGAGAACTTCCAAAGATCACAGATACTGTACTTCTTAACATTTTCACTTATGAAGTATAGTATCTAGTCAGAAAATACTTCAGTTTAGCATAATGATGAATGAAATATTTTTTTTTGTCCCCACTGTCAATATTTTTCAACCTGAGTTCATGTCACAAGGTTTGCCATCACTTCTGTGGACACTCAAAAAATCCCTAAAATATTCACCAGTGTGTGCTAGTTACCTTTTTCTAAGAGTCAGCTGAAGAGGAAAGGCACCCATATTGCAGAGTGAAGTGTCTTTGTTCTTCTGGATTGAATTTTTTTCATGTACGTATCAAGTTTCTATTCACTTTTTGCATGTGGCATAGCTCATCCAGTCACTTCTGTGGTCTTTATTAAAGTTTAGTTTTTAAGTTAAAAAATAATTTTTAGTACACATGACTTTTAAAACGTGATAATCTCAATAACCTGAAGAGCTTTTGTTTCTGACCTCACAATGCAAGGCAGTTTGCAAAGAAACATAACTTTTTATCACTTCCATGGACATCACTTCTGTGGACATGTGGATTCCACGGAAGTGATTTGATTCATTATTTTTAAAATTACGCACTTGCTGTGATGTATCCAGTTGACCACTAACATTAAATTTTATAACAACATGCTGAATAACAAACATATTTATTAATATTTTAGTTCCTTACCAGTATTGTAACATTTTATCTTTCATAAACAGTTAAGTCTTATTCAATGAGTACACTATCATTAAATTGTCATTTTATTAATTAATATTCTACATTAGGCCTCTTTAGTGCCTCCTGATATAGGTCTACTCCTGCCCATCACACTTACTATTTTCAAAACAAATTATAGTATCATGTATTTGTAACAGCAGGGTTTTGAAGATTTCATGACTAATATCATTATAATATATAAGTTATTATATTACCATGGACAAGTCTAATGTTCATTTTTAAAGCATAGATTTTAAATATTTTGATATTTGTACCAGAATGGCAAGAGTAAAGAAAAATTATTTGAGGAAGAGAAGAAACAAAAAGAAGTATGAGAAGAGCTAGGGTAAAAAAGTAACAGGATTCAGCGAAGCATGAAGAAGAGAAAAGAAAAGATAGGGAGCGATACCAAAGGTGAAAAAAGCAGGAAAGGAAACCTGTGTCACAGCTGACACACAGGGAGAAAAGTGAAGTTCGAAAAGAGTGGAGAAAACGTTCAACGAATTACAGACAGTTGAAAGAGCAAAATAATCATACTAGTTGATTTCACTGAGAGTCATACTCCACCTACCAGTCCAGAAATTCAAGAACCGATGCCAGGCTCCACTATTACTCCTGATTTCATTCAGTCACACGATAAGAGCCCTTTACATTTACCAGTTATAAAAATGAGGATTAAGTAGAAGAGAAAGGGGAGAGAAGATAGTAAAAATACAAGACAAGAGATTACTTGAAATTACAGAAAGGAAAAATGCGAAGCTTTGGCAGCAGAACCATTGTTTAAAAAAGCGGAAGAAAGGTAAAGAAGCTTTTAAGTGGTGTAAAAAATTTTCCAAAGTTGTGAGGAAAAAGCTAATTTATGCAGAAGTGCTACAATCACAGATTGTCAAAATACACACAGTAAAAATCTGTAAAGGAAAAGAGAATATTGAAATTAATTACATGTGGAAAATTTTTTGAAAAATATCAGTGCCAAGGTTATTTTATGTCACCTCACAATGGAGAACTACGCTGTCAAATGGACAAACTTTGAGAAAAATTAAACTGAAAAAGATCAGAGAAGATGTGATAAGATTCTTAGAAAAAGATGAATCTAGCAGACGTTAACTGCAATAACTGTTTACTGAAAGTGACAAATTGTTTTCGTTTCCTGACATGCCTGATAAAGATATGGTTTCTAAAGAGAACATTATAAAGAAATTGAAAACGCCAAACATGAACACTAGGGGATGTTATGTATTTGAGAAAGACCTGTATCTTTTTGTAAACCTTTAATAATTTCTAAGTTTTTGTTTTATTTTTAGTGACATCTTTTTTTATGACATCTTGTGTAGGCTATATTATACAAGTGGTTACTCTGTGGCAGTAAATTAATTTATTGAATAATAAACCTAAATCTGTTTTTCCTTTAGAAAAAATAGTGTCACAAGCATAATTTATAACTAAAGTCCATTATTATAACCAAAAGTCACTTCTGTGGACATGCAATCACTTCCGTGGACAGCATCTTTCTTTTAGATTTTTTTAAAAGAAAACCATAAAGAGATGACCTATGTCACTTAAACCACAGGTTAAGTACTTTAAAACTAGTACTGTAAATATTTTTTTAGGACATATCTGATAAATTCGTTTTTTTATTATTCTTGCATCAAAACTGCAGGGTTTCTGTAGAATGACCCATGTACAAAAACATGTAATACATACATGTAGGCCTACATTGAACATTGTTAATATTTATAAAATATATACCATACAATACATAGCCTACATACCATACAAATTAATGTTACAAAGAAAAAATAACAAATACAGAAATAGATAAAGGATAAGCTTTATTTACTTTAGGTCTGGCAGGATCTATTATGAAGTTAAGAAGTCTAATGTTTAATAAGGTCCAGACTGAGAACAGAAACGGTAAAATCTGGTCATGTTGTTTAATGATTTTCAGTTGAGTGTTTGATGTCATCTAGTGAGTATGGGCAAAGTTTTATAAGCCAAGATTTTAATGAAACTTTAAAACGGTTCCCTATGAGCTCTTTTAATTCTTTCGGAAGCAGGTTGTAGAAACGAGCTCCTCTGACATAGGGGCTTTGACTAGTGAAATTTAATCTTTTACTGGTAATATGGTAGTCCAGTTTATGTCTTGGGTTATAATGGTGCACATTAGCATTTGTGGAAGTCAATCTATCGTCATTTACAACAAGCATAATGGTTTGAAATATATAGATAGCATATACAGTTAATATATTATATTGAACAAATATTCCCCTACATGAAGTTCCTGCGGCTTGTTTAGCAATTATCCTTAAAGATCGCTTTTGTAATATGAAAACCCTTCTTAGACAAGTTACATGCGTTCCTCCCCATAATACTGTACCATAAGATAAAAGAGAATGAACTAAGCCAAAATATACAGCCTTTAATGAAACCGAATTCAGGTAATAAGCAATTCTTCTAAGCAAAAAAATATTTGATGACAGCTTTTTACATAACTCATCAATATGCAGACCTAAAAATTTACAAACTGCCGTATTCTTAATGCTGATACCATTATTTTGTACCTCTAGATGCTGCCCAAACCTTCTTGGGCTAAAACACATTAGTTCTGTTATTGACCTCTTCTAAAAAACTGTTGATTTGCTCACTCAGTTTATTCAAATCATTTGCCCAGCATAATGCTGGTGTCATTTGCATACATTAGTTAAAAAGTAATTTCCTGTTAGGTTGCACGGAAAGTTGTTAGTAGTACTACGTATACTTGTGGCCGATGCAAAGCCAAACTTGTAACTGGTCTAAAATGTTGTGTGTGTGATAATTTTTATCATAATAGCTGTGCCAAAAAATTAAGCAATGTGAAATTTATCGATGATAATACACTAATGTGCTGTACAGCAGAAAGTAAAATCATGAAGACGGGCGATTCAGATGGTGAGTTCATCAAAGCTATATATGAACTGGCTAGTGACGATAATAAAATTGACATGAGGATTATTAATTATATAATCCAACAAAAAGACTGTATAATCCAACAAAAAGACAGTATAATAAGTGAATTACGAGAGGAAGTGAAAATATTAAGTGAACAGTTGTCTTTGACTACAGCTATTATTCATTCACAGTGTTTGAAGCCTACAGACAAGTGTTCCGTTATCGCTAATGATAAAAGTGATCTTACGATTGGTACTGAGAATAATAACTCCTTAGCTTCCGTTGCCAAAGTTACCGAAAACCCAGTTGTGAAAAGTACAACCATACATGAAAGTAATACTTCTGAAATTATAATCACTGACAATCAGCAGGGGTCAACTTCGTATGCAGCTGCTCTACAACGTAATCCTGGAAATATAAAACATCCTTCGACTCTAAAAACTGTTAATCGTAACTCAAAGGTGCCCAAAGAAGTTCCCGGTCGTGGTGTACTACAAACAACGTCTCTAAAAGTTATCAATAAACCTCATGATAAGAAGGCTCTCTTTGTATCACGTTTCGATCCAAGTACAACTCCAGACGAAATTGAGGCTTATGTAAAGGACACAACGAAAACCTCGGATGTAAAGTGCACCAAGCTAGTGACCAAATACAATTCCTATTCATCTTTTCATATTGAGGTAAACAGTGATGATTATAACAAAATTGCTGTTCCAAATGTATGGCCGTCCGGTTGTATATTCAAACAATTTTATGGTCAATTGCGGGAACAAAGTACGGCAATAGACAACAAAGCAGACGAGTGACTAGAAATAGAATCGTCCAGTTTCACACTAAACAACTTACAACTTAGTAAACAAACATTGGGAAACGATGATAAGACATTATCTGTTATACATCTAAATATTCAATGCCTAAGTAACAAAGTAGATGAGTTAGAGGTATATCTGGCAGATAATCCCTACGATATAGTATGTCTAAGTGAGCACTGGTTGACAAAAGAAAATATAGATCTAATAAACATTCACGACTATCGCATGGCTAACAGTTTTTGCAGAAGTAAACATATACATGGTGGTGTCTGTGTTTTAATATCAAATAATCATAGCTGCAGTGGATTAGACTGTGACTCTCTTTCAGTGGAACTTGATTTAGAAATTACTGCTATATTCCTTAATATGCTCGGCATAATCATCGTTGTCATATATAGATCTCCATCTGGTAATATTGAGGAGTTTTACTTAAGATTGGATAAACTATTTTGTTTTCTGTCTTGTAAAAAGCCAAAATACAGGATATTCATATGTGGTGATTTTAACATCAATATGTTACAAGATGATGCTAAAACTGATGAATTTAATAATTTTTTAAGATCGTTTGGTTATTGTATAACCATTAAAGAACCTACGAGAGGGCTCACATGCCTTGACAATATTATACTAGAAGAAAATTTAAGGGGATATGAGACAGGAGTTACTAATCCCAATCTTTCGGATCACTCTGCAGTATGGCTTAAGTTACCCATAGAAACCAAATCAATATCAACTGAAAAGGTAAATAATAAGAAAGATTTTATATATAAACGTGTTTTCTCAGAGCAATCTATGTTCAGTTTTACTTCAGAACTCACCAGCACTAATTGGGAATTGTTTATAAGTAACTTGAATTCAAAAATTATTGTAAATTCTTTTTTTGAATATTTTTTAGAACTGTTTAATTATTCTTTTCCAATAAGGAAATGCAATAATAGTATAATAAAAAACACGAAAAAGACTCCTTTAAAATGGTACAATGACGAACTGTCAAAAAAGAAAGACCATGTCATGGCACTGAAAACTGTGTACACTTTATCACCTACACCAGAAAACAAACAAGCTTATTGCATGTACAACAAAATATATAAGAATGCACTAGTTGAAGCAAAGTATAATGCCAACTGCAATTTTATTAATTCAGCAAATAACAAATGCAAAGCCTCCTGGACTTTAATTAATAACTTAAAAAATGCAAATTATATTAAGAAAGACATAAAAATCACACCAGAAAATTTTAATGAATATTTTGTGCAAACAGTATCTAATGTAGCTGAAGTGGCACATACAACTCCTGAAATAAGAGGTGAACCAATAATAAATCATGACACCCCTCTTGTTGATTTTAAGTGGCGGCCAGTGGAAGAAAAGGAAATTTTAGAAATAGTATCAAATTTTAAAGTTTCAAATAGTAAAGATTATTATACTATGTCTAATAATTTTATCAAAAGGATAATTGTATTTATTTTAAAGCCTATAACGCAATGTATCAATTTATGTTTGTATGATGGAATATTTCCACAATATTTTAAGACTGCTAAGGTGACACCCATCTATAAGAAAGGTGATCTTGACTGTCCTGGTAGCTACAGACCCATATCAGTCATACCAGTGTTTGGGAAGATTTTAGAAGCAGCTGTAAAAACTCAAATATGTGATTATTTTGAAACTAATAATCTTTTTAGTAATAGCCAGTTTGGCTTCAGACGAGGTAGGTGTACAACAGATGCTATCAGTGAAGTCGTGAATTATGTGACCAGAGCATTTGAAAACAAAAATGTTACGAGAGCCATATTATGCGACCTGAGTAAGGCTTTTGATACCGTTCCGCATGAATTACTTCTTGAGAAGCTACACTACTATGGTATAAAAGGAAAGGAACATGATTTTTTTAAGACATACTTGAAGGAACGCTATCAAGTTGTCGAGGTGAATGGCCGGCAATCAAATACAAAAAAGATCATAAGTGGAGTTCCTCAGGGATCTATTCTGGGTCCTGTACTATTCATAATTTACATAAATGATATTGTTAATTTCTTAAGTGTCAAATCAATAATATACGCAGACGACACAACTCTGCTTAGTTCTCAAAGCAGCCTTAACGATCTCGAGAATATTTCATTTATTAGTCTAAATGATACAAAACGGTGGTGCGCAGCAAATGGTCTACTATTGAACAACGATAAAACGCAGATAATTACCTTCACACTAACAGATCATATTATAGAAGATTGTAATAATAGACCTGTAAAATTACTGGGTATATTTCTGGATTCCAAGCTTACTTGGGAAACTCATATCAGTTATATATGTAGCAAACTGTCAAGAGTGTTATTCTTGCTTAGGAATTTGAAAAACTATATTCCATTCTCGTATGTTAAAGGAGCATATTTCGCCTTTTTTCAAAGTTTAATTAGATATGGTCTAATTTTGTATGGTAATAGCTCACACATAAACAAAATACTGATGATACAAAAGAAAGCAGTAAGAATATTAAATAATTCCTCAGCAAGAGAACACTGTCGACCTTTATTTATTAAGTTGTCTATACTTACTGTTATAAATCTTTTTATTTTTGACTTGGTAATTTTTACCCTAAGTAAGAACTCAATGTACAACAACAGAGATCAGATTCATAACCATAACACTCGTTTTAAGCACCAAATAGACATACCACGTTGCAGACTACAAAAAACTATGAAAAGTTACGAATACTTGGGACAAAAGCTTGTTAATAAAGTACCTCGTACTGTATTGGAACTTCCACTGAAAGTACTGAAAAAAAGATTTTATACATGGTTAATGAAAACTCCATTTTATAATATTGACGAATTTCTCTCACTTCATAACAGTGATTTCTCAATATAACTTTGAAAGAATATGGCTGTAACAATTGTAATCGAAATTACATTTATATAATAAGATTGACACTGTCTATTACAGTTTTTACTGTTAAATGACAATAAATTATTATTATATTATTATTATTATTATGAAAAGAAAAGGGCCCAAAATAGAGCCCTGTGGTACCCCAAAATTTGGTAGTGTATCCAGTGAAGGAAGAAGTTAAAGTATAACGCTGGAATATCGGTTTTCGCTGAAAACACGGGTAGAACGGAAGATACGTTTCTATCCACCATGAGATTCTATGAATTTATACCGGCAGTAATGTTATAGGCCTACATAATTAATGTCTATGAAACAACTTCCAGCGCTATGTATCGTATAAGAAACTATCGTTAGTTACCGTACTAACAAATAGATTACCGGTATTTTTAATCTATCAGATTTATCTTGGATATCAAAAAGATTAAATTAAAACATACTTACCCTACAGGCATTTCGGCATTTTAAACAGGTATAAGCCTATCGCTTCCAAACATTATAACCAATGATCAGATTTATCTTGGATATCAAAAAGATTAAATTAAAACATACTTACCCTACAGGCATTTTGGCATTTTAAACAGGTATAAGCCTATCGCTCCCAGACATTATAACCAATGATGTTCAGGCGCACATATCAGTCAATTCATGTTTTGGTAAAACAATACCATTTTGGAATGTGCTCAATTGGCTGGTTTGGCCATAGCCTACTAAATCTTTAAACATCCAGTAGGCTATGGTTTAGCTCAATCACAACGAGCTAGAATAGAGATTATAGAGTGGCTGTTGTGTCCTTTACAGCGCTCTGGGTGGTGCCTTCGTGAAGCATAGCCGCCATGTTTTCTCCTACCTGTTACTCGTATCGTCTGCTATCTTTATATGTATTTTGATTGCATTTGTGTGGATACTTTTGGTAAAAAAATATGCCTGCTTGTTTACCGCTTCGGAACCAGATGATAAATCTCATTATGCCTCACTTCTTAAAGTAATTTTGAAACTGTTTTTCCCCTGTAGATTACATGACTTCTGCAGGAACAGGTCTGAGCGGGAAAGAGGAAAGCAACTGAGGCAGATGTTTACAAAATTAATATTGTTCAAAGGACAGTAAGTTTGAAATAATTTCTAGGCATCTATAAGATTGTACAGATATAAATGTTACCGCCAAGAATCCCCGTCACTGTTTAAATATTTTAAGAGTGTGTAAAATTGAAAATTTTTGAAGTGAAATTTCTTTAGCCGCGGTAGGGGTAGATCGAGAGCTTGTGTGACGCTCAAAATCGTCACGAAATTAGTGTTACACTCAAAATCGTCACGAAATTAGTGAGGTGTGACGGAACGGACTGTACAGAAAACAATCAACTCAATAATTAGGCTTATCCAGAATTTTAAAAAATCAAGAAATTCAAAATTAAAAAATCCAAAATTTAAAAATCTAAAAATTTAAAATTAATAAATCGAAAATCCAAATTTAAAAAATCCCAAAAATTAAAAATTAAAAGATTCAAAAATTAAAAAACAAAAAATTACAAAACCAGAATTCCAAAATTAAAAAAATAAAAGATCCAAAATTAAAAAATTAAAAATCCAAAAATTAAAAAAATTAAAATTTAAAATCTAAAATTTAAAAAATCCACAATTCCAAAAATAAAAAATAAAAAAACAAAAAGTAAAAATAGTCCAGCAATCCAAAATTGAAAAATCAAATAGTCCAAAAGTGAAAAAATAAAAAAGTTTCACTTTTGTCGCGTGGCGTTCCGCGCACACTTCTTTTTTGTATCTTGTCAACAAACATAGGCCGATTTTTCTCATGTAATTTTTTTTATTTTTATTTATTCTTCTGCACCACCGAGTGATAAAATATTCAGTTCTTTGAAGACTGGTTTGGTCTGAGTGTGAATGGTACACTTAAATTTAGCAATTTCCGCTAGGCCTAATATGGCGTCTACTATATTGTAAATTATTCTGAGTAGGCCTATTTCATTACTACATTATTTTCTGAACTGGAGTTTCTGAAGTTTTTTTTTTATTATTATTATTTTTTTTATTTATTTATTTAATTCACTGTGTTTCGACTTGTTTCTCTAGTACAATAGCCTACCAATGGGTTTTCTCAACTCTTACGCCTAGGATTTCGAGCTCACATGATTTATATTATTTTACGTATTATACCTAAAGAAAATTTAATTGCTAATTTGACATAATATGTGATGTGATTAATATATTGAAGTATACAGTGGTGATTTTTCAGTACACAGTATGTATAGTCCCAGGTTCTAGTATACAACAATACTTTAATCAAATACTCTCAATAAGTAATACCGTCCACTCCCTGTCTTTTTCCGGGACACGCTACTACTAGCGCCGCCAGTGAGCAGGAATGGGCAGTTACTCGTCAGCTGATATAGTTAACGTTTGTCTGTTGTGTTTTGTGTACGAAAATATAATATAAATTCTAGTAAAACAGGATGCCCACGGGGGGGGGGGGGTTAAGACGCAGACTGCGTCATTGAAATTTCTGGGGGGGGGGGGGAATATTATCGTGTTATGAATTTTCTGGCCGGGGGTTGAAAATTGTTGCAAAATTAGAGTTTTATATGTTAAAAATGAAAACGGTCAAGTTCTATAACTTCAAAAGGTCTCTTTTAATTCTTTATAAAGATAAAGATGAAGAATTTCGACAGCCATGGGCGCCCATACCCGGGGGGGGGGGGGCGCAAGGAAAAAAATTTATATTATTAATTATTATAGTCATGTGTTTTTCTTTTAAGACAATTATTTAAATTGCAGAAGTTTTACCAAATCGACAACATGGAAGCAGAATCCATAGTGGATTAGGAAAGGGGTGTTCAGACCCCCAAGAGTCAAAACCTAAAATTCTATATTTGTATTTTTAAAATATATTTATTTAATTAAACAAGATTTGTTTGTGTGTCAAATATGATATAGCAGTTATTTTCTTTTCATAACATAATGAGTAGGCCTATTATGTCCACTGTCTATGTGCTATTTAACTTTTCTTATAAATAGTAATAAGTATTATAATTTAGGTAACAATTTCATGTTTAAGTTGCCATGTCTTAGAGAATAGTAAACAAATTTGCTAACTAGTTTTTCAGTGCTAAAATAGCGTAAAATATGATTTTCATTAGTTCAACATTTAAAAATTTCCCGGGGTGGACACCCGACTTAGGTAACATTTTCTTGTTTACATTGGCATGTCTTAGAGCAGGGGAAGTCAACTACGTCTTGTGATGACGTTTGTGGAGCAAGAGCATGCGGATCCCTTGTGTGTGACGTCAGCAAGAGCGCACGGTAGTAGGGGTGTTTAGAGTACGCTAGAGCTAGGTACTAGAGGACCTATTCACTTTAGCTCTGTGGGTAGAACAACTTCTGGTTGGAAATACGGAGCATTTTTCAAAGTTATTGCAAGTACGCGATCCTGATAGTGTTCCCTCTGCAGAACATGTGTTAGTTCTGCAAAACATTCTTCTTCAGCTCGAATCGAGGTTTCAGGATGTGGAAAACCTTTCTCCAATGTTTAAACTTTTTGCTACCCCATATTCAGTTAATGTCAAAGACGTTCCTTGTCGGTATCAATTGGAACTGCTAAACTTACAATGCGACGATCTGTTAAAGGACAAATACGAACGTAAAGTGGTCTTGGGTAACTTTTACAGAAATTTCTCTGAAACCAGATTCCCGAGACTTGCCGCACGAATATTATGTAATTTTGGATCGACATATGTGGCCGAACAATTTTTTTCACTAATGAAATGTGCAAAGCTCAAATCAAGAAGTACATTGTTAAATCACAACCTAAATGTAGTCTTCGATTAAATATTGCTCAAACATTACGTCCCAACATTGATTCACTTGTTAAAGAAAAAGAGACAGGAAAGTCAGAATATTGTTACTGTAATCTTGTATCATCTAAGGTGCAGACGAGCTTGTATGGTAATTAATTCAGTTCATTTTTTTTTATCATTTTTACTGTAGTGAATTATGTTAATTCAAATGATAGTAGCCTATTGTCTATTTTTGTTAAAGAGCATAGATTTTGTGGAAAGGCAATTGTTCTCACAGAATATAAAAATAGAATTGTTTATAATATGTTAAACTGCTGCGCTGTAATTAACCGATAAACTATCAAAAAAATCGGTTGATGTTTCATTAACTCGGAAACACGTATTACGTAAGTTCTAACCCCCTAAATTCCCGCTGCCCGCAATACTAAAGCCCCTCTCTTCCCCCCTGTTCACTGATGCCTACATTTCACATGCTCCTCGCAGAGATATAACGCGAGCAGTAGAGCAGTAGGCAGTGACGTCACAGAGCAAGCTTCTGTCTTCCCCTGTCTTAGAGTATGGTAAACAAATTTCCTAACTAGTTTTTAGTGCTAAAATAGCGTAAAATGTGATTTTCATTGATTCAATATTTAAAAAATTTCCGGGGCTGGACCCCCCACCTAGGTAATGATTTCTTATGTACATTGAAATGTCTTAGAGTATGGTAAACAAATTCCATAACTAGTTTTCAGTGCTAAAATAGCGTAAAATGTGATTTTCATTAGTTCAATATTTAAAAATTTCCCGGGGTGGACAACCGACTTAGGTAACATTTTCTTGTTTACATTGCCATGTCTTAGAGTATGGTAAACAAATTTCTTAACTAGTTCTTGAGTGCTAAAATAGCGTAAAATGTGATTTTCATTAGTTCAATATTTAAAAATTTTCTGGGATGGACCCCCGGCACTTCCGACCCTCCCCGCAATTATTTTCTGGCTACTTATTATATTATTAATATAAAATACAAAGTGGCCCAAGAAGTTAAAGCGACAAAAAATAAATTAATTTAAAAAATTGCCCCCCCTCTAGGAAATATCATATGGGCGCCCTTGTCGACAGACAATTGGGTTGGGGGTGAGCAATGAAGTCTGGGGGTGAGCAATGAAGTTTTGGGGGGTGGGCACCCCTGAGTAAAATAATAAATACAACATAGGCCTAAAGAAAATGTCCGGTTATGTAGGTGGCATGATATGTGCCGTCTATGGTTGTAATAGTTATTTTGAGAGTGAAATAAGTAAAATCGTTAATTAGAGTGTGTACAAGACTGATTCATTCAGATGTTCATTGGCTTACCATCCGAATTGTTTTACATGTAAAAATTCAAATTAAAAAAAAGTATATATTGTACAAAGTATCTTGCAAATCGTATGAATTAAAAGTTAAAGCTGATTTTCACGAAAATGTATTAAAGTGAAACAATTAGTTTTGATACTTATTAAAAAAAAAGTGTGTGTGGAACGCCATGCGGCAGAAGTGAAACTTTTTTTATTTTTTCAAGTTTGGATTATTGGATTTTTCAAATTTTGGATTGTTGGACTTCTTAATATTGGGTTTTTGAATTTTTTAGATTTTGGATTTTTTAAATTTCTGATCTTTTAATTCTTTAATTTTGGATTTTTAAATTTTTTACATTTTAGATCATTGTATTTTTTTGTTTTGTATTTTTTAATTTTTATTTTTTAATTTTTATATTTTAGAATTTTATCATTTTGGATATTTATGTTTTAAATTTTGGATATTAAGATTTTTTAATTTTGTATTTTTGATTTTTTAAATTTTGAACTTATTAATTTTGGTTCTTTAATTTTTTTTTAAATTTTAGATTATTTAAATGTTGGATCTTTGATTTTTTATTTTTTGTATACTTTAATTTTGGATTTTTTAATTTTTTAAATCTTGGATTTTTTAATTTTTGGACTTTTTCAGTTTTGGATAAGCCTAATCATTGAGTTGATTGTTTTCTGTGCAGTCCGTTCCGTCACACCTCACTAATTTCGTGACGATTTTGAGCGTTACACAAGCTCTCGATTTACCCCTACCGCGGCTAAAGAAGTTTTACTTAAAAAATGTAATTAAGTTAGTTTAGCGGTAGTGTAAATTATGTTATTTCCCGACCTAATTCCTGCATTATCGAGCACAAAAATAAGTTACTGTGTCATCAGGACTTTGAAAAACAAATTTATTTCTGCAGCTATATAGGTTCATTAAGTAGCTTCTGAGACTGCTGCCCATTCCTACTCAACAGATGGCACCTCTGTGCTAGTGGACATTTTGAACAAAGGGAATAGAGTAGAGTGGGCGGTATTCTTATTGAAAGTATTTGCTTTAATGTGACAGCCCGGCAGCTGAGAACATGGCGGATGCACATTCAATTTGCTTCAAATATGGCGGCGCAACAGCCACTCTATAATCTCTATTCTAGCTCGTTGCTCAATCACCACCGTCTCCAGAATTACACGACTAATACAGTCTAGAAGGCAGTGGCATCTTCTTCTTTTTCTTCTTCTTCTTCTTCTGCTTATTTAATGACGTCCCACCAGACCAGCCTCCGTCCAGTATCAACGTCGTCCAAGTAGCGGGATGTTTAAAATGAGCTCTGGGTAATATTGGAAAGGAAATGAAGGTGAAATTAAATTTTCATTTTACACTTCAGTAAATGTCTCTTGAGAATTCGACTGATTGTAATTTCATGATTGTATATGAGTGAACTGACGTTCCAGGGGCCTGTGCCACGAGTTTTAAAAAGTAGAGTGTATAATTCATCAATCTCTGTTTTGTGGTTGTTGCATCCTAGAAGTATGTGGTTAATAGTCCCAATTTGCCCACATTCACAAAGGGGTGTATCCTGTTTTTTAATTAGATGGAGGTATGCAGGCGTGATTGCTTGATGGAGTTTCAGCTTGGAGATTATAGATATTTCCTCTTTTGTGGACTTGGCACGATGGAACCAGGGTTTGTGTACAGGAGACTATAGTTGGGGTGAAAGTTCAGTGAAAGAGCGTTCCCGGAGGATTGAATTTATGGTATCTCGGATTGGAGTTAGACCTGGAAAGATATGTGTGGAGGTAACTGCACTCTTAGCAAGAAAGTCAGCGATTTCATTGCCGAGGATGCCCGCGTGTCCAGGTATCCAGACAAAAATTATGTTGTTGTGTTGCTGGATAGTTCTTGTATATACTAAATTTCTACAGTTTATTTCAAGCCAACCCATGTGCACAGATGTCCAGTGTTGTGTGATTTTGGTAATTGCACTCTGGGAATCAGAGAAGATAAGAATTGTTTGGTTACTGCATTTGATTGATAGAATGGCTTGTCGGATTGCTAGTACTTCAGCAGAGTAAATTGACCAGTCTGAGTGTAATTTGTATGTGTGACCTTGGCGTGTGTTGAGGTGGTAGTATGCTGCCCCTACCCCGTTTGGGGATTTGGAGCCGTCAGTGAAATATTGGTGTATGTCAGTGTGGGGGTAAACGGTGGAAACGTGATTGATATACTCTAGAAATGTGTATGAGATTCGTGGGTCTAGTTTGTGAAAAGTGTGGAGATCAGACTGTATAGGATGGAGGTGGAGAGGGTAGTCAATACAGTATACCGGTGGGCGAGGAAATTGTTGAATGGTGGGTCGAGAGAGTAAAGCATGAAAGGCTTGAAGATATACCGGTATAGGCAGCTTTAATGTCCATTTACCTTCCCTAGTAGCACAGATCGTTGGGCCAATGTTGGGGAATGATCGCCATGTTTCGTTGGTCAACGGTTATGAATGTCCGTCGGGGTTCGGTTGCAAAGGAGCGTTTTATCCAACCAACTGCCAAATGTAGCCAACCAATATACAACAAAATCCCAACAGTTGAGAGACATCTATTAGGTAATGGTGGAACTACTACGCAGCGCAGCGCAGAGACATCTGGCGGAAATACTAGAAACACACAAAATTTAATTTTTTATTTTCCCTTTCATCCCTTTTCTCCTGTTTTCCCTATTAACTCCCTTCTCTCCTTCACCCTACCTACCTATTCCTATCGTATAAAATTCGCACCTATGGGGATTCGATCTCGGAACCGCTAGCGTTATAGTCTATCGCTTTAACCACTACGCTATTAGTGTTGGTTGAAATAAAAATCGAGAATTCTTCTAGCCTATTTACTACAGAGATGTGTAATACATGATAAATAGTAAGAAGGATATACATCTCGTATTTTGAATATTTGATGTGAATATATGATAACGTTATTTTCAGAGAACAAATAAAGAGCCCTAATATTAATAGAAGTAAAAACACCATTCGGATTCTTCAACATATCAAGATGGCGAATAACTGTTGTATCTTCATGTCTTCGTGATGGCCCGAACTACGCCGGAAATTGCCGAAGACTTGGCAGGAAGAGGTGGAGATTTAGCGCACAAAGAGCTCGAATAATTAATGAATTAAAATTGTTTTATTTTATAGTAAATGAAAATTTAACGCTTATAATGTTATTTCAACACTTTTTAATTTTAACATAAATGCGATCACATTACAACGAAATTTATTGTTGGGCCAGCAATCATAATCCCAACGGTAGGGAGCCCCCGCGATGGGCCAACGTCATAACCCCAACGGTAGGACTTAGCGCATGACGCAACGGAAACGTACATTGGGCTAACCGAGGAAATTACAACGAACGTTTTCCCAACATATCCCAACCATGCCAACCAAATCTCTCCGTTAGGCCAACGAAGTGTGCTACTAGGGTTGTTGCCATAGCTGGTGGACATATTTAAGTTTGTTGTACAGCGGGGAGTGAGTGGCATTCCAGAGCTTTCCTATAGTTTGGACAGCTTGTTTAAATTGACGCTGGGAATTCTCTTGAAATCGTAATTCATGAAAAACTTGGCGAATGGAAGGTTTACCTGAAACTCCAAGAATGCGTTTACCAATGCGGTATATCTGTGTTCGAATTTTACGTGTCCAAAAAATTGGGGGAGGTTGGAGGATTATACTGCCATAGTCCAATTTAGAAGCTATGAGATTGTTGAAAAGTGTTAACAGATGGTTGGGGTGAAACCCCCAGTTGGTGCCACTGATGTAGAAGAAAATTTTGCTTGCTGTTTCAATGTTTGCATGTAGGCGTTGAAAATGGTGTTTAGATGATAGATTATGGGAGAGATATACTCCTAGGAATTTTACCGTCGCAGTAGTGGGGATTGGGCGGTTACATATATTCAGTGAAGTTTGTAAGTGTGGTCTGCCTAGTTTGAAAATTATGGTGTGGCATTTGGTAGGATTAGTGCTAAGTCCCAAGTCTGCTAGTGCAGCAAGTAATGTATTTAAATCTGTCTGCTCAGGCACTTGATTATATTTGAAGGTAGATAATTGGATTCTTGAGTATAAAATAATATCATCGGCGTAAATAAGGTATTTGCTATTGAGGAAAGAGCAGGATGTGAGAGAGTGAAGATAAAGAATGAATAAGATGGGGCTAAGTGAGGAGCCTTGCGGTATACCTCTGGTTGTTTCTCGGGATGTATTATTATGATACTGCGGGGGTAGTCGAATGTTACGCTGGAAAGGCAAATTGCGAATAAGAAGAATGAGTTGTAGTGGAATGTGGAGCTGCTGAAGAATGTCTAACAGTCTGAAGATATCAACGGATTCATATGCTTGCTGGATGTCTAGGAAATGCGTTAATAGTGCGTTGTTGTTTAGCCATGCAGAGTATATTTCGGTGGTGAGGTGCAAGTGGTTATGGGTAGTGCTATAACCTTTCCGATAGCCATACTGATGTTGAGGCCAGAGTCCAAAACGCTCTAGATGAAAGGTAAGTCGAGTAGTAATAAGTTTTTCAAAAATTTTGCGTAAGACATTGCCTAGGACAATTGGGCGATAGCTATCGGGGTAAGTATTATTTTTGGCAGGTTTTAAAATGGGCTTAACGTAGAAGTGGTTCCAGTCATCTGGAATTACCGTTGTCTGAAGAATTGTATTATAGGCACATACCAAATCCTTGAAAGTGCTGTGGGGCAGGTGAGTGATCATGTCATAGGTGACAGAATCTGGACCTGGGGAGGATTTTTTTTATGTTTTCTAGTTACTGCGGAAAGTTCGTCGTGCGTAATTGGAACTAGTAAAGGGTGATTCTGTTGATCCGGGATGTGGGTGAGCAGAGGTAAGTGGTGTGAAGGGGCAACAAAATCCGGGGCAATTATTTGGAGAAAAAGATTTTGAAGAGTAATGTCATAGTCAATGGGTTGAAAGGGAGTAAATTTTCGATTAGTGTACCATTTAACTTTATTCCAGACGGTAGCGATTGGAGTAGAACTTGTAACCTGTGAGCAGAAATCTCGCCAGGCTAGTTTGCGAGTCCGCTGTAGGACTTTGACTGCATGAGCAGTTTGTTCCTTCAGTTGTAAGTAGTTGCGTTGGGTAGGTCGTTTTTTAAAATGCGAGATTGCAAGTCGTCGAAAGGCTATGGCTCTGGAGCATTCCGGTGTCCACCAGGGGGGTCTGGAAAAGATGTGAGATGAACTAATTGTAATTGGAGGATGGTACACGTGTAAATAATTTTGTAGCATGCGTTGAATGACGGAAACTGATGGGGCTGAAAAATTGGCAGCATGATGTCGTAAGGTCTGCTGGTGAAGAGTGTTTGTGAAATGTGGCCACAGTAATTTTCGGTTGTATTGTACGGGCAAGTTTGAGCGTTAATGGAAGTGTTTTGTTTATCCCAATTAGAATTGGGAAATGGTCGCTGTTCATAAGGTCTGGAAGGATGGACCAGTGAGTAGACCTGTAATGGGTTTGCGTGACAAAAGTAAGGTCCGGGGAAGTGTCCCGTTGGTTGTTCTGCCCTAAACGGGTGGGTTGGTCCGTGTTGACAAGTATGATGCCGTGTTTGTGGAGTGAGTGGAGGAAATGGTAGGTATGCATATGAGTTTGTATTTGCCTGGGTGCGAGCGGAAGATTGAAATCCCCACAGATAAGAAGATTGTGGTGATAGTATTGAGAAAAATGCGATTCCCAGAAAGTTTGTGTTATGTAATTATTACTCATTTATCTCGTCCATGAGAAGAAGCCTATTGATATTGCACCAAATCGGTAGACCGGTACCGGAGTAATGCCCAATTTAGGGGCTGTTTTATGGTAATGTAATAGAAAGAATCTTTTCTCATGACGTCATATTGTTTTACAGTTTTCATATACGGCTTTGAAAGTTGTAATACAGGTAACTTTGACAACACTACCCACATATTCCTTCACATATGTTTATAAAAATAGACCTTTGTTCTTCCGTAAGCCTTGCTTCATGAATCGATCTGGAGCTTAACTCGAGAATCGTTTAAAAAAATCACTTATTTCCTGCATATGATAATTGCAATTATCACTGATTAAACAAAAACATTCTGGCACTTTGTTACATCAGTTTACCTGATTTTATTTATAATAGTTTAGCAAATACAACAGAAGCCTGTTATAATGTAGAGTACGATTTGAAGATGGTACCCTCCATGGACAGATCAATAATGCAAAATGCATTAATGCAAAATGAAATTATATTTACTTAATAATCGATATAATTACATTATAAGATTTATTCAAGAATAATTGCAGTTAGATAAGAGAAATAATACTGCAGTTTCAAGTATGTGTAGTACCACATGTATGAAGCCTATGCGCAGTGACAGATTAGGCTAACTATTGTAAGTGTATAATAATAAAATAGAAAAGCACACAATGTACACTGGGGTGTAATTCATTGTCTTATATCCCACAATTAAATCCACTTTCTCTCATACGACATACATCTTACAGTGCAATCATCATATAATCACACCCTTTTATTTAGCGGAAGAACTAATAGGCTATTGTAAGATATGTAAATACATATTGAAAACTTGTCATAAAGACAGGCTAAATACAAATGGTGAATTAAAATCATACCTGTATAGATACAATTTTTAGTAAAGTATGGACTACAGATTTCGTAAGTATGGCTTAAAATACTGTGAAAATAAACTGAAATAATAAATTTTAAGCAATAAGCTCTAGGCCTATAATTCTCTCTGTGGTAGGCCTACTTAAAAACTTTACAACGCAAATAATGAAAAACTTACTTCAACATTTCCCAAAATTTAGTCCCTAAAGGATTAATAACCAATATGGGGTCATAGAGAGATTCATTGTTTACACTTAGAAATATTATTTATAAAGATTCTATTGAACTTCAAATTTGGTAAAGGTAAGTTACTCTAAAACATAATATCTCAACACGTAGAAAATAGCAAAAAAGCAATTAGGGCAGAGAAAATCGCGTGAGATTTCCCAGAGATGGAAAAATGGGTGGATGGCAGAATGATTGAACGACGGATGAATTGATTAATGGATCAATGAATGAATGAATGAACGGGTGAATGAATGTATGATGGATGAATGAATGGATGGATGGTTGGTCGAGATGATTGAGTGACGAGATAGGGAAGAACCATCCTTCAATTAATTAATTACTCCATCCAACAAACTATCCATCCTTGCATTCATCCAGTAATTAAATCACCCACCCATACAAACAACCACTCACCCACCATCCATCAATCCATTCATTCATATATCTGTCCATCTGTATAGCCATCCAATCATTCATTCATTTAACAAATTAATTCATTATTTAATTGATGGATGGACGAATGAACTTATTAATTTAAGGAAGGAATGGTAGATATTTGGATGAGTAGATGATTGAATAAATGAAATAATGGACGTATGGATGGATTAATCAGTTAATTAATTAATAAAATTGTGGATGATTTAAGTAATTATTAATAATTGAATGTAACACTAATGGAAAATCGGAATTTTCTCGAAGTACTGAAGGAACTGGTTAATATTACTGTTATATTCGTGTTCAGAAGGGTCGAGTTATAAGGAACAGATATAACTCAAGTCGGAGAAAAAATTTCCCTCCATATAATGAATTTTTTCTTTGAATTGTTCCTCCTTCTTCTGCGAGAAATGTCTAACATTAATGGAAAATCTCAATTTTCTCGAAGCGCGGAAGGAACTGGTTATTATTATTGATATATTCGAGATCAGAAGGGTCGAATTATAGATAACACATGTAATTTAGGTCGGAAAAAAAATTTCCCCTCCATGTAATGAATTTTTGTTATGAAATGGTCCTACTTCTTCTGCGTAAACTGTGTGACACTAATGGAAAATCGGTATTTTCTCGAAGTGCGGATGGAACTGGTTGTTATTATTGTTATATTCGTGTTCAGAAGGGTCGAATTATAGATAACACATGTAATTTAGGTTGTAAAAAATGTTCCCCTCTATGTAATGAATTTTTGTTTTGAAACGGTCCTACTTTTCTTGTGTAAACTGTGTGACGGTAATGGAAAATCAGTTTTTTCTCGAAGGGCGCAAGGAACTGGTTATTATTATTGTTATATTCGAGTTGAGAAGGGTCGAATTATGGATAAAACATGTAACTCATGTCGGATAAAAAAGTTCCTCCTTATAATGAATTTTTCTTTAATCGGTGTGATTTTCATGTCGTAAAGACAGGGTAATAACCTTTATTATTACGTATGATAATTTTAAACAAACAAAATATCCGAAAAATCTGAATAGGCTTATTAGGTACATGCAAGAAGGCGGTAAAATATGCTGTAGGCTTTGTACAAGTTATGGCAACAAACGAGATGTTCTCAAAGAAAAAATACATAATACGTTCATTCATTCTTTGCTCTGCAGAAAGACATATTAGTTAAAAATGGTTAAAAATATACCGAGTAGAAAAAGCCGTGTGAAGATTTTATAACACCAGGACCACCGGCTAGGAAATTATAAAAATATATACAGAGTGACCCGTGAGCAGAACGGAGTTATTTAACTGTCACCTGTGAATAGAACGGGCTCTTACGGTCGTTTTAATATTAAACCTTTAAGTACTAGTCCCTATGCCAACTTAATCTATCACCCGCGAGCAGAATGGGGTTATTTAACTGTCACCTGTGAATAGAACGGGCTCTTGCGGTCGTTTTAATATTAAACTTTAAGTACTAGTCCCTACGCCAATTTAAACTATCACCCGCGATCGGAACGGGGTTATTTAAGTGTCACCTGTGAGTAGAACGGGCTGTTTCGCTCGTTTTAATATTAAACTTTAACTACTAGTCCCTATGCCAACTTAATCTATCACCCGCGAGCAGAACGGGGTTATTTAACGGTCACCTGTGAATAGAACGGGCTCTTGCGGTCGTTTTAATATTAAACCTTTAACTACTAGTTTCTATGCCAACTTAATCTATCACCCGCGAGCAGAACGGGGTTATTTAACTGTCACCTGTGAATAGAACGGGTTCTTGCGGTCGTTTTAATATTAAACCTTTAAGTACTAGTCCCTACGCCAATTTAAACTATCACCCGCGATCGGAACGGGGTTATTTAAGTGTCACCTGTGAGTAGAACGGGCTGTTTCGCTCGTTTTAATATTAAACTACTAGTCCCTATGCCAACTTAATCTATCACCCGCGAGCAGGAAGGAACTGGTTATTATTATTGATATATTCGAGATCAGAAGGGTCGAATTATAGATAACACATGTAATTTAGGTTGGAAAAAAATTTCCCCTCCATGTAATGAATTTTTGTTTTGAAACGGTCCTACTTTTCTTGTGTAAACTGTGTGACGGTAATGGAAAATCAGTTTTTTCTCGAAGTGCGGATGGAACTGGTTATTATTATTGTTATATTCGTGTTCAGGAGGGTCGAATTATAGATAACACATGTAATTTATGTCGGAAAAAATTTCCCCTCCACGTAATGAATTTTTGTTTTGAAACGGTCCTACTTTTCTTGTGTAAACTGTGTGACGGTGATGGAAATCGGTTTTTTCTCGAAGTGCGGATAGAACTGGTTATTATTATTGTTATATTCGTGTTCAGAAGGGTCGAATTATAGATAACACATGTAATTTAGGTTGGAAAGAAATTTCCCATCCATGTAATGAATTTTTGTTTTGAAACGGTCCTACTTTTCTTGTGTAAACTGTGTGACCGTAATGGAAATCGGTTTTTTCTCGAAGTGCGGATAGAACTGGTTATTATTATTGTTATATTCGTGTTCAGAAGGGTCGAATTATAGATAACACATGTAATTTAGGTTGGAAAAAAATTTCCCCTCCATGTAATGAATTTTTGTTTTGAAACGGTCCTACTTTTCTTGTGTAAACTGTGTGACGGTAATGGAAATCGGTTTTTTCTCGAAGTGCGGATAGAACTGGTTATTATTATTGTTATATTCGTGTTCAGAAGGGTCGAATTATAGATAACACATGTAATTTAGGTCGGAAAAAAATGTCCCCTCCATGTAATGAATTTTTGTTATGAAATGGTCCTACTTCTTCTCCGTAAACTGTGTGACACTAAAGGAAAATCGGTGTTTTCTCGAAGTGCGGAAAAAACTGGTTATTATTATTGTTATATTCGTGTTCAAAAGGGTCGAATTATAGATAACACATGTCACTCACGTCGGAAAAAAATTTCCCTCTATGTAATTAATTTTTGTTTTGAAACGGTCCTACTTTTTCTGCGTAAACTGTGTGACACTAATGGCAAATCGGTATTTTCTCGAAGTGCGGAATGAAGTGATTATTTTTTTTGTTATATTCGAGTTGACAAGGGTCGAATTATAGATAAAACATGTAACTCATGTCGGGAGAAAACGTTTCTTCCATGTAGTGAATTTTTTAGAAACGGGGTTATTTAAGTGTCACCTAAGAGTAGAACGGGCTGTTTCGCTCGTTTTAATATTAAACTTTAACTACTAGTCCCTATGCCAACTTAATCTATCACCCGCAAGCAGAACGGGGTTATTTAACGGTCACCTGTGAATAGAACGGGCTCTTGCGGTCGTTTTAATATTAAACCTTTAACTACTAGTTTTTATGCCAACTTAATCTATCACCCGCGAGCAGAACGGGGTTATTTAACTGTCACCTGTAAATAGAACGGGCTCTTGCGGTCGTTTTAATATTAAACCTTTAAGTACTAGTCCCTATGCCAACTTAATCTATCACCCGCGAGCAGAACGGGGTTATTTAACGGTCACCTGTGAATAGAACGGGCTCTTGCGGTCGTTTTAATATTAAACCTTTAACTACTAGTTTCTATGCCAACTTAATCTATCACCCGCGAGCAGAACGGGGTTATTTAACTGTCACCTGTGAATAGAACGGGCTCTTGCGGTCGTTTTAATATTAAACCTTTAAGTACTAGTCCCTATGCCAACTTAATCTATCACCCGCGAGCAGAACGGGGTTATTTAACTGTCACCTGAGAATAGAACGGGCTCTTGCGGTCGTTTTAATATTAAACCTTTAAGTACTAGTCCCTATGCCAACTTAATCTATCACCCGCGAGCAGAACGGGGTTATTTAACTGTCACCTGTGAATAGAACGGGCTCTTGCGGTCGTTTTAATATTAAACCTTTAAGTACTAGTCCCTACGCCAATTTAAACTATCACCCGGGAGCACCTGTGAGAAGAACGGGCTTTTGCGCTATTTTTAATATTAAATCTTTAACCACTGAAAATCGGCGTT
The DNA here is from genome assembly GCA_964059195.1 of Ectobius pallidus. Taxonomy (NCBI): domain Eukaryota; kingdom Metazoa; phylum Arthropoda; class Insecta; order Blattodea; family Ectobiidae; genus Ectobius; species Ectobius pallidus. The sequence continues at coordinate 53,049,802 of CAXKWD010000006.1, read as the reverse complement.
GTGGATTCTGAATATAACACATTCGAATTTGGCGGCGGCGGCGGTTGGAGTTGTCCTTACGGAACGCTGCCAGAATGAAGACAACATGGCTTGCTGCGTACAGGGACCCGTCAACTCCGGTATTACCAGTGATCTCAATATATAAACAGGATACACAACAGCTGTGCTTTGGAACTGCATAAATCGTGACGTTCACTTTTTGTTAAGTTGGCTACTCCGTACGTATTGGTGAAGTGTGCTTCCTATGGTAAACGTATATTTATGAATGCGTTTTTGTTATTTTTCATGACAAAATTGTCAAATATTGCGTGGCATATGGCTCCACAGAGCTCCAGAGAATTGGAAGTGGACTTAGGCCCCTTCCCCCAGCAAAAGCTACGAACACGACTATTTTTAACTTCTTTTTCTATGGCTAGCCTTTTTGTCTTTCAGATCGTCTCCATGGGCTAAGCTATACGAAAAAATAAAAGCCAGAATAAGGGAGCGAACTCATGTAGTATTTAATGTATTTATTAATTAAATACAAACATATGTTAGTCCAAAAATATTAAGTTAACTAATTAGCAAAATACAAATATGTGCATAATTAAAAAGTAATGAAATGGGAAAATGGTCATGTTTAAATATGACAAAAATTAGGACATGTTCTATTTTTCATCAGTTGAATGATGCATTTCAGCGCAGTATCCAACTACGCATCTCCTAGTAACCTCTCACAGCAGGAGACCAAAACATTGATAATAGGAGTCAATTTTTTGTAATTGGTAACACGTCAAATATGCAATATTTGTATTTAATACAAAAATTCCGATGAGCAAAAAAAGAGGTGGAACATTAATTTTTATATTAGGGTAGGGCATCACTAGGGGCCCCCATAGTAAGTGGGGCCCGGGGCGGACCGCCCCCACCGCCCTGCCCTAGGAACGCCATTGGTCACCCACAGCGAACAGTACATTAAGCAGCAGATACCTGATTGCTATAATGTCAAGGTCTGGTGCACTCGTAAAATTACTAAAAGATGCTGTACCATCAGTCTTCAATCTTCCAGGACATCTTCAAAAAATTATTGTTCCAAAAAGACAAGTGGTTCGTAATGTGGTTAGTAGTAGGCCTACTTTAGGTACCATGTAGGAATATAAATTATGCAATATGTCAGTCATGTAAATATGACTTAGTATTCTTATGCATGTAGGCCTAAATTTTTCATGCTAGTTTTTAATCGCAGAAATAAGAGGAAGCAGAAGTTTTTGTATAAGACCTCGCTGAAACTTATACGAAAATAGATAAACAGACACAAACAGATGACCTCCCACCATCTCCTATCAAAACAGAATTGAGAAAAAACAAAAGGCTACAGACGATTGTCTGTTGCAAGAACAAGAAGATAAATAGCATGGCTAATTAATTTCAGATTTGAAGAAAAAGGAACTTCTAAGTAGTATTAAGACTTTAAGTATTTTGAAATTTCATTTCAGTGGCTTCCCTTTGCGCTAGTCTACAGGAAGTATTTAAAAAAATAATAAATAATGTGAATTGTATCCAGTACAGTAACGGTACAGTTGAAGGTCACGGTTTATGCATTTCCAAAGCACTTAGCACAGACTTTGCCTATTCTCTTTATATATAGAAATGAAGCATAATATCGCAATATGTAGGCCTAATGTGAAGTTATTTTAAATTTTTAAATGCGAGTGTTTACAATTGTTTACCAGTGTACATTCACGCCTGATTTAGATTAAAGAAATATTTTTACCAAACCATTACAATATGAAATTAGTTTCGTTATGTACTTAAAAAGCATCAAGTAGTTTATATTGAAACGCTTCATTCATAAAAGTTTTTAAAAACGCCAATACATCTTCATAATTCCATTAATACACATGAGTTTGTTAGAAGGAGATACGGGATAGGAGCTAAAGTATACGTTCACTTTCATGGCGGACCGCGAACCCTGCCGTCACGATTTTTCATCATGCAGTGCTACCTCCAGTATGTAATAGAGCTCAATGGGTATTACCGAAAATTACACTGCTGAACACGTGAGGGGCGTAACCCACTATCTATTAAACACTGGTAACCGCACACGTCAAAGAGAAAACGTCCGTTCGCAACCGTGATTGTGCATAGACTATGGGCCATTCAGATAGAAACTTAACCGTAAACGTAAGAACGTAAACTTAAACGCACACTTTAGCACGGCACTGAGCATTCGCAATGAAAACTTAAACGTAGGTAACAACCAATCACAAACGAGAACGTGAACAGCTGATAAAAATGGCCGCAGCAGACGAAAATACTTTCATGTTTCTATTAAACATGCATTCATTCATTTTTATTGTCATTAGATCAAAATATATAGTTGTAATAGACATTGTCCAAAGAATATACAAAACTATTAATATAATAAAAATAATACTATAAAATTAGAGCCTTAAATCATTCATGTCAGACATATTCATACTCGTCGATACTGTAAAAACATTTAGTTTTTAACCAATTTTTTATAACTATTTTAAAACGATTAAGTGTAGCAGTTCTAGCACTAAGTGGCAGCTTATTAAAAAGCTTAGCACTTAAATAATTAAAACTGTTTTGGGTTTTACTTAACCTAGCAAAATTTATATTTATATGATCCCTATACCTAGTATCATGGTCATGATGATCATTGAAATCCAGTGTGTAGGCCATTAAAAATTTACATCATACAACCGTGTGCAGATATATAAAAATTTACAGAATATTATATGTGCTGTATTTACTACTGTAGTTAATTTCTTGGGGAACTATTGATCATATATTTTCCTTCGATGCCGCATCTTTATATAATGGATGCCATTTATCATAATGACGGGTTTCTCATTCATAGACGCCATCTCTTGGCTACTTCCACTTCCGTCTCCTGTTCTGTTCTCTGATTGGTTGTATCGTTATTTTTCGCATAAACATAACGCAGAAGCTTGGTGTTTGCAAGCTTCTACGTTACGTTTAATTTTACGTTTAAGTTTCACGTTTACGTGATGCATTGTGAATGGTCACATTGAAAAACATGGCCGCAAGCTTCTATGTTTACGTTACGTTTACGGTTAATTTTCTATCTGAATGGGCCATTGTCAGTGGGCTCAATAAACCTAGACCGCATGTCAAAGGCATTGCCAACGTTGCCAACTTACTGAAGTAGTGAAGCACTGCCTTCGTGATCTTTTACGAAGGCAGTGAGTGAAGTGATGGCCATTGAGCTAGAATAGAACTGGAGTTAGGAGTCCAGCACAGCAAGTGAGGCCGTCTGTTTCGACTAGCTCCGCCTGGAAAATCTGGCAAGAAGCTATTTGTCTGCTCAGTAAGAAATGTCAAGTAGGCATATATGCCTGAAAATTTATTGCGATAGAGTGACCATTACCTTACCTTTAACTCCAAATAATTTATTTTTATCAATACGAATGGTTTTACCCGTGACTTCTCTTTTCATTATGTAAGTCTAACCGACAAATTCGCGCGTATTCAATACAACATTTATTACTAGGGCCCAGATTCTTATGTTTTAAACTATTTTATTCCTTGCTAGTTAAGGGTGATATTTGAATATAATTATTCGTTTCATTGTCAAGAGTTACGTTAAAATAATATTACGTTGAAATGTTTAGAAATTAAAATATATTTGATATTTGATAACACTATTAGGCAGTACCAACTGCAATCGGTCACATTAGCTATTTACATCAATACACATCTTTAAGAATCTAAGCTATGAATATTTACAATCTTACAAACTTAATTACATTAGTCAAAATTATTATTCTAAGTTATACTAATGCCATAACCCAAGTGACACTAAATGAATAAAATATACTTGCAGATTACACATGTAATTACTTACGCTAAGTTGCTCTATTCTATTTGTAAATCTGATTCTAAGTATTCTTTAACATTATAAAAAAGGTTTTTTTAAAGCTAGGAATATAGTTTTTTGTGAAAACAAATTTGGGGACATTTCTTGAAGTTTATATAGTATTTTTTATATAATGTTGTCCCAAATTTATTTTGATTTCTGGTCTGATAAATAAGAACTTCGTGTTTGATAGATTTTTATGTTATATTTTACTAATGACAAGACATAAAAAATATACAAATTTATTATTGTTAGTAAGCCTGTCTCAATAAATAGTGGTTTGCAATGCTCTATTCTTTTAGCATTGGTTATTATTCTAATTGTTTTTTTCTGGACAATTAATACCTGATTAATTCCTACACCACTTCCCCATAGGCTACTACTAGATCACACCTTATTATGCTCTGAAAAAATGCATATTAGGCAGTCTTTACATAATCTGAAGATACTTACTTACTTACTCACTCTATGGAAATGGACAATTCCTAAGGAAGCTAAATGAATATTATGTTTTATGGAACCCGAAGGTTCATTGCCCCGCTTACTTGAGTCCGCCATTCAATCCCATTCTGTGCTAACTCCATCCAGCCATCACTCGCAAATCCTACTTCCCTTGAATCTATCCTAATATTGTTCTCCCACCTGCGTCTAGGTCTTCCAAGTGGTATATTCCTTTCGGGTCTCCCCGTCAATATTTTTTAAATATCTTTCTTCCCCCATGCGTGCAACGAGTCCAGCCCGTTTCATCCTCTATGATTTAATTAACTTTACTATATCCGGTGACGAGTACAGGTTATGAAGCTCGTCATCAAGCCGTTTTCTCCAGTCCCCATTTTCATCTCTCTTAGGCCCAAATATTTTCCTAAGTACCCTATTTTCAAACACTTTCAGATTTTATTCTCCGCGAAGAGTAAGCGACCATGTCTCACACAATGTCTCATATAATACAACTGGCAGGATAATTGTATTATAAATTTTTATTTTTGGATTTGTGGACATTAGACGAGAAGTTAAGAGTTTCTTACCCGCATAAAAACAGGCATTTCCTGATTTGAGTCTACACTTAAATTCGGCCTTAATATTATTTGTGTCTGTAATTATTGCTCCCAGATAAACAATTCTTTAATCTACTTATTAAATAGTTTACACATGAGAGCCTTTTACAAATACTTCTAATCTAAGTTAATCAGTTTCAATCATTACCTACCTCAGCTCATTCTTTTATGCAAAACTAAGTCTGCCCATTGTTGTGTTTTTTTTTATTAGTTCTTCGATTTTTCCATGCATTGCCATCCTACCTGAATTATGATATAGGCCTATCCTAAAAATTGCTAACATCTGGATTAAGGATTAATTACTAAATATGATATTAAACGTTATTATCACAATAAAATATACTTAAAATGAATGATGACGATTTTGAAGTTGAACAATATATTTCAATTTCTAAAGATTTCAACGTAATACTAATTTAATGTAATAAGTGTAGTATTGAATACATGCTATTTTGTCGGTTAGGCCTACATGTATGGAAACGACAGAAATCACGGGTAAAAACATACGTATTAATATTAATCTTAATTATAATAATGATATACTTTTAATATGTTAATATTAATTATTCTTATAATGCATGCAAGAAGAACTGTCTTACAATGATTCGTCAACAACATCTTCAATTTCCAAACCAAACATGTGATAATTCCATACAAGAAAGGCGATTTGACGTTTCGTATTGAGCTGACAAATAGTTTCTTCTTGCCATAGTTTCCGGGCGAGACTAGTCGAAAAAGTGGCCTCACATCTTAGTACAGGGGATTGTATTTAGTGCTAAGTCCAGGTATATATATGGAGGTCAATGGTGATGGCTGACGTGTTCGTCGCCGAAACAACTTTCGTGTAATCAGCTGCTACCACCCTCATACATACGAATGCCATCTACACATGGAGGGAAAAAATATCGATCCATAATAAATAATCTGACCTAAATTTCTTTTCAATTGTTTCACCTGTGATTTTGAGGATATCTGATTTCTTTTCATACCTCCATGAGAAGTTTGAAACTTCAGAAAGTTTGCCAAAAGAATTATGACTATTTTGTTTTCTACCAATGTGTGTGAACTGTTATTTGCCTTCATGAAAACAAACTTCTGAGAGCTCAAGGACGACTGGTTGACTGATCAACATTTGTCATCTCTGAACGAAGTCAGACCTGCACAACCATAGCAAATACTGTCATTGAAAAGAAGTGTCAAGCCTGAGAACAAAACAAAAATAGTCCTATTAAATGCTCATTTTGTACTGTTGTAATTTTTGTAGTTGTTTGTTGCTGATCATAACATAAAAGTATGTGTTGCCATTTAAATGTCATATCCCTCCTTTCGTTAAACTACTTCATTACTAGGGCAAGGCATTTGATGATTTTGCATCATTTTTATATGAAGGGTGAAAGATAGTTCGAATACATACAAATATGTATAATAAATTAGCTGAATAAATAAGATCAATTTGTTTTTGTATTTTTCGTAATTTTCAAGAGATAGGTAATTTTTTGGCACTTTTAGGTCATTTTCGGGATTCTTTTAAAATAACTGTTAAAAACAGTGTTAAATTACCGGTAAATTATGTTTTCAATTTTTCATTATTATTTCCGTTTTTAATGCTTGTCTATTATAACTTTATAAACAAACAACTTCCGCTGGAAACAAAGCAGACTTGCAACATAATTGGGAGGAATGTACATTTTGAAATTTTGAACTCTACTACATTAAAAAAAATGGTCTAGGCAGTACCTGCTTCCTCTAATTTAAAGGAATGTGTATAATAAACTCGTCTTAGCACGTCTATTGTTCCCATTTTCAGGCATACCAGATGGACTTTCACCAAGTCATTGGATAAGAGTTGAGTGAAGTATTATCTAGGGGCAATTTGATGGGGATGCAGCTTAAGAATCTTTTTGAAAAACTGGTGTTCAAGTAGTATTAATTTTCTTAGTTTGTTAGTAACAAAATAAGAGTGTTATATACTGTATTGTAAATTTAAATGTAACACACCGCCATCCATTAAGCTGCTCTCTAAAATAACTAATTACTTCTAAAACAACTAATTATGAGCAATAATAGATAATTTATTAGTTATTTTTTAAATTTTGGTGCAATTTTTGTACTATTTTTAAGGTAACTTTTGCATTTTCCCACTATTTCATGCAATGTTCGATTTTCTTCCAGTTTGGCTTAGAAAAGAATTGGAATTTAGCCATTATCTTTTGTTAGCTGTATGAACTGCTGGACGAGAACTTGACTAATTTTTGCAGATTTGAAATGATTTTTTTTTCAGATTTGAAATGATTATAATTACGAATTAACCCACCACCTTCCTCGTCCAATTACTTGCTATTTAGTGTATGGAATTTTATTTCACTATAATCTTTTGCATCCGATCCATAAAAAGGGAGGCAGGGCTGAATGTAATAACCAGGGCCCGGATTCTAATGACATTTCATCTTTTTATTGTTGCTCCATAGACATTGCTAACTTGTGGCTAAATTCTACATGGCCTCTAGATTATAGAAATGCATTTTTATTAGGTCATTTTTTGTCATTTTTATGCAATTTTATATTTTTAAGGCATTTATTTCAATTTTAGATAATCATTTTGTCATTTTCGTGTAATTTGTTTCCTTATTTAGACATTTTCATATATTTACATTGAGTGTATACATTTTTTCGTCGCAAGCGGTGCTGTGTTTGAAGTGTTGTTTGTTTAATGCAAGAAGGAAAAATCCGGCGTTAAAGTGTTGGCATGTCTCAGTCGGAAGTGAGAATCAAAGAAACGCCAACATTTTGTATTATATAACTATTGTTATTAGATTGACTTGACACCAGAGTCTGCCACCTGCTTGGATTTGAGAGTAAAAACTACTGTTTACCCTCAATAAACAACAATATAATCCGGCAGACCACAAAAGGATGTGCCGAATTTTAACTCACCAGTGCCTCAGTGCCAGTATAAATTTCCGTGAGGAAAGAACATTCACAACATTACAGTTATTTACAGTTTTTACAATTATGTAAAAACTAGTCTATAACTTTGTATGTAGATAATAATTTTTTATAAATAAAATATCAGTTTTTAGGTCATTTTTTTAAATTATTAAGTAATTTTCTTTAAAATTTAGGGTCATTTTATAGGTAATTCTTTCAAACAATTTTAGGTCATCAGAATCCGGGCCCTGGTAATAACTATCGAGGAATTTCTCTCTTATCAACATCATACAAAATTCTGTCTAATATACCTCTGTCAAGATTAACCCATATGTGGACGAAATGATTGGAGATCACCAATGTGGAGTTAGGCGAAATAGATCATCCATTGTTCAAATATTTTGTATTCGCCAAATCTTGGAGAAAAAGTGGGAATATAATAAGTCTGTTCCCTAGCTATACATAGAAAAAGAATCAGTTAGGCGAGACAAATTGTACAACATCCTCATTGAATTTGGGATACCATAGAAGTTAGTTAGGCTAATCAAAATGTGTCTAAATGAAACCTATAGCAGAGACAGGGTAGGGAAATTTATATCAAATAGGTTTGCCATTAGAGCGGCTTGAAGCAAGAAGATGCACTATCGCCTTTATTTTTTAATTTCGCTTTGGAATATGCCACTAAAGAAGGCAGTGAATATGCCATTAGGAAAGTTCAGGATAACAAGGTAGGCCTAGAATTAAATGGCAGTCACCCGATTTTAGCTTATGCAAATGATGTTTGTCTACTGGGGGATGACATAAACACATTCGAGAGAAATTCAGAAAGTCTTTTCGACGCCTGCATGAATGTTGGATTGGAAATTAATAGAGAAAAATCTAAGTATATGGTCATGAAACGTCAAAGTAATGCGTTACAAAATATCAGAATGGCCGGTAAATCATTCGAACAGGTGAAGAAATTCAATTACCTGGGAGCAATAATTACAAAAACAAATAATATTAAGGACAGTAGAAGTTAAGTGCCGACTAAAATCAGGAAATGCTTGTTTTTATGCAGTTCAGAAACTATTATCTTCTCGTCTGCTGTCCAGAAATCTAAAAATTAAAATTAATAAGATTATCATCCTGCTGGACGTATTATATGGACGTGAGACATGGTCGCTTACTCTTCGGGAAGAACATAATCTGTGTGTGTTCGAAAACAGCGTGCTTAGAAAATTATTTGGGCCTAAGAGAGATGAAAATGGGGACTGGAGAAAACAACATAACGAAGAGCTTCATAAGTTGTATTCTTCATCGGATATAGTAAGGGTAATTAATTCACGGAGGATAAAATGGGCTGGACATGTTGCACACATGGGGGAGGAAAGATATGATATATCTCAAAAGTATTGAATGGGAGACCCGAAGGGAAAAGACTACTCGGAAGACCCAGACGTAGATGGTAGGGCAATATTAGGATAGATTTAAGGAAAGTAGGGTTTGCGAGGGATGGTTGGATGGAGTTAGCGCAGAATAGGGTTGAATGGAGGGGTCAGGTAAGCGTGGCAATGAACCGTCGGGTTCCATAAAACAGATAATATTCCTTTAGCTTGCTGAGGAATTGTCTTTTGCCATTGAGTAAGTAAATATAATCGTTTGCATGAGATTTCCGGATTCTTGCTAGTAAGAGAAGTTAAAATATGTATTTGTATCATTTTTCTAGTCGACGGACAGAATATGCATAAAATGCAATAGCTGTGTAAGAATAATTTGCTATTCCTCACATTTTAATATGGACTTGAAGTGGCTTTACTTAGAAAATAATAAAAAATACTATTGCGAGGCACTATGAGTTTGTATCATTTTTCTACTGTCGACGGACATATTGCATAAAATGCAATAGCTGTGTGAGAATAATTTCCTTTTCCTCACATTTTAATATGGACTTAAAGTGTTTTTTTAGTGATACAATTTACGAAATGAAAATCGCACAGATTGCAAATAATAATAATAAGAAGAAATGTTCACCCGAATGGGCATTTAAAGTTTCAACAATGTTTTAACTTTTGCTGTATTCATTGATGGTTTTCACCCTGTTTCGACACACTGCAAGGTGGTATCTTCCACATCTCTGGGCACATAGGTCACACACGCATTTCTCGTCAGGGTTGTGGTAGTTCTTGTTTGAGCATATCTTGTAGTGAAAGCCGTGAATGGCGAAACGTGTGATGACTAGACTTCGGATTTTAGGTAAAAATCTATTTTAATCCTTAAGTGATATATGGACGAAAACTTGTATATGCATGTTTCATTAAGTGACTATGCCTAAAAGTGATACTTTTATAGGACCTAAAACAGCCTATTTTTACGTTAGAGCCTAATATTGCCTTTTTGCTTGTTTTCCCTCTAAAATTCAAAATAAGTTATTTTTTGTTATAAATTCTAGCATTTATTTTTAGTCCGTACTAAATTTTTAGCTCGGAATGTGCAGTACATGACATATTTGTGACGTGGTTAAATAGTAAGGAATGTTCCGTCTTCAGTAGAAAAATTTCTTGGAATTCCCAAGAAAATGTAGTGTTTTTCTCCCGACTCCCACATCCAGTAAAAAAAAAAAAACAAAAAAACAAACAAAACAAAACAACAAAAAAGAAGAAGAAGAGGAAGCAGTTCTCTGATTCACTGAGGGATATAAGGAGTTGAATATGCTAGTATATTATACTTAGCTTCTGGGCGCGTAGGGATTAGGTTTTCACTGTTATGGTAGCAATACAGGCCCTAGTAATGGGTCTATATAATTCTGTGTACCATAGGCCTATATCTGTGTTTTATCATAATTATTGACTAATGGCGACTTCAATAAATATAATATTCTAAATTGCAATTGAGATATTTCAGAAAATTGGTAACTTAACGATTTTATAAGAGACTATTTTACGATTTTTAGAACCTATTTTCACATTTTTAGAGCCTATTTTAGGTACCTAAAACAGCATTTTAGCGACCTAAAAGTCCGAAGTCTAGTGATGACATGTCTTTGCTCTTGATTCTCTTTGGTCCAGTTCCTTTCCAGCATCGCAGTTGTAGCGTAAAAAGCCGGGTCTATTTCTTGCCTTTTTTCTTCCCTTTGTTTTAAGAAAAAAATTGGAGGATGAAAGTTGGCAATATGTGGACACGGATTGCGCAGCGGTTCTATACAGAACAAAGTCGAAGAGTCTGGAACTAGTTTGTTCAGCCCTCATAGAGGGAAGAGACGGCAGAAGAAAGAGATAGAGATGTTTCTGCTAGAGGGGAGAAGTTTCCAGGATGATTTCGAAACGACGAGTGACGACCACGTAACCATAGCAACGAGCCGACCAATAGGAACGGAGAACGTAGACCAGAAATTTCTCGACTTTGTTCGATAGAGAATTCGAGAAAGATCGAGAATCGATTGCAACAGTATATAAGGAGCGGCGAGCGCTGGAACGCGCATTCAGTAAGTTCATTCAAGTTGTGTTAAAGGAGCGACACGATTCTATCGTGACAAGGATCTACGGTTTGTGCGTGCTACTTGAAGTTTTGATTACTACGTGATAGCGAAATAAGTATTCTCCAGTGCAAGTAATTACGCTGTAATTAAGAGTGAATTGTGGTAGCCATTAGTACTACTGTCAAGTGAAATATGCCGGGGAAAATAGCAATTGGAATTGATCTCGGTACCACGTATTCCTGCGTCGGTGTGTGGCAACATGGAAAAGTGGAGATAATCGCGAACGATCAGGGAAATCGTACCACTCCTAGTTATGTTGCATTTACAGACACTGAACGTCTTATAGGAGATGCTGCTAAAAATCAAGTGGCTATGAATCCAAAGAACACAGTCTTCGACGCTAAACGTCTTATTGGAAGACGATTTGATGATCCCAAGATTCAGGCTGACATGAAACATTGGCCATTCACGGTGGTGAACGACAATGGAAAGCCAAAAATTCAGGTAGAATACAAAGGTGAAGTTAAATTATTTGCTCCTGAAGAAATCAGTTCGATGGTCCTAGTCAAGATGAAGGAAACTGCAGAGGCGTTCCTCGGTCATTCTGTGAAGGATGCCGTCATCACTGTGCCTGCATATTTCAACGATTCCCAGCGTCAGGCCACTAAGGATGCAGGAGCCATTGCAGGTCTGACCGTTCTTCGCATCATTAATGAGCCTACAGCTGCTGCTCTAGCATATGGTTTAGATAAGAATCTGAAAGGTGAGCGCAATGTTCTCATATTTGATTTGGGAGGTGGCACATTCGATGTTTCCATCTTAACCATTGATGAAGGATCTCTGTTCGAAGTGAAAGCTACTGCTGGTGATACTCATCTTGGAGGTGAAGATTTTGATAACCGTCTGGTGAATCACTTGGCTGACGAATTTAAGAGAAAATTCAGGAAAGACATCCGTGCCAATCCAAGGGCAGTACGACGCTTGAGAACAGCTTGTGAGAGAGCAAAGCGCACTTTGTCTTCCAGCACAGAAGCCAGTATTGAAATAGATGCCCTTTATGAAGGAATTGACTTCTACACCAAAGTGTCTCGGGCAAGATTTGAGGAACTTTGTGCTGATCTATTCCGTTCGACTCTCCAGCCTGTTGAGAAAGCCTTAAATGATGCTAAGTTGGACAAGATGTCTATACATGATGTGGTGCTAGTTGGTGGTTCAACTAGAATACCTAAAATTCAAAGCTTACTGCAAAACTACTTCTGTGGAAAACAGCTGAATCTGTCAATCAACCCGGATGAAGCAGTAGCTTATGGTGCAGCTGTACAGGCAGCCATTTTGAGTGGAGACACCAGCTCTGCAATCCAAGATGTTCTTCTGGTGGATGTGGCACCATTGTCTCTGGGTATAGAAACTGCAGGCGGTGTTATGTCGAAGATCATTGAACGCAATTCTCGCATCCCTTGTAAGCAAACTCAGACTTTCACTACTTATGCTGACAATCAGCCAGCTGTTACTATTCAAGTATATGAAGGTGAGAGAGCTATGACAAAAGACAACAATCTGCTGGGAACATTCGATCTTACTGGTATTCCTCCTGCTCCAAGAGGCATTCCCAAAATTGAAGTAACATTCAACATTGATGCTAACGGTATCCTGAATGTATCTGCTACAGATACAAGTACTGGAAAATCACGCAACATAGTTATTCGCAATGATAAGGGTCGGCTGTCAAAAGAAGATATAGAAAAAATGTTGCGAGATGCAGAACAATACAAAGAAGAGGATGAAAAACAGAAGAAAAGGGTGCAAGCCAGATACCAACTGGAGAACTATGCTTTCAGCGTCAAGCAGGCAGTGGAAGATGCAGGAAGTAAACTGAGTGAGGAGGATAAAAACAAAGTGAAGTCAGAATGCGATAGAGCATTGTCATGGTTGGAAAGCAACAATTTGGCAGAGCAGGAAGAATTTGAGGATAAGCTTAAAGAGTTACAGCTTGCTTGCAGCCCCATAATGACTAAGCTGCATAAAGGTCCTGGTGACACCGGAGGACAGTATGGAAGTGCTGGAGGGCCCTATGGTGCTTCCAACGGTGCTGGACAGGGTAAAGGACCAACCATTGAGGAAATGGATTAAACTGGTATGTTACAACTGTATTCTGTTTAATAAATAACTTCTTTTTTAGTGTAATAATTCATCATTGTTTAAAGTTAAGAATACAGTTTTGTCTTAAGAGTTCCTTTTAGTATTACCATTTTATTCCAATGGAATTTTCATTAATATTGCTATACTTTTAAAACTTAATCTAAGTGAAATAAAGTAGTGGTCTTTACAAAATGATCAATCTTAAAATCGTGAATAATTCCTTAAATTTGTTTTGGGTAGGTAGCCTATATTGCTAAGTTTATGTAGGACAAGTTTTGGTAGGTTAATTACAATGCAGAATGGAATGAATAGATGGTCTTTGGGGTTATGTAGATTATTAGTCAAAGATGATGTCGTGGAGTTAATAACGGCTGAAGCTAGATATATCTCAATCCTGGTATTCAGGTCACACTTCGTAGTACCTAGGTAATGTAGGACCCAAACGTTATACACTGTAAGTTTAACAGTTCATTTAAACTAATCTGAATAGAAAAACCTTTGCTAGCATTGAAATGTTTCACTGCCATTGAGAAGACTGATCAAGTTCACCACTGGTACATAAAGATATAGTTATTACATTAACATATATTTAAGATCTGAGCAATTTAAAACATTTTCTTATACCAGTGGTCACACAGAAACCATGTTAATTATTTTCATATAAAGACTGATTTCTAGTACAAATAGCTACTACTGATGTAGTTACTGTGTAACCCAAAGACAAAGTACTCAAATTTTCTGTAACAAAGAATTACTGATTGAATTATTGTATTGTTTGTTCTCAGATGTAATTTTACTAATTGCTATATTGTATTTAAATTCTCTGATTTCTATTACTGAATCAGTTGAATGATTTATACTTGTATGGTGTTCTTATGTTCAATAAAAATAAGTATAATGCACAATGGCATTTCTTTCTTCAAATAAATCCTTAACCATACTCTTTAAAATGTAAGTAATCAGGTAATTTATCTGGACAGGGAATTGCAAATTATCAGTTACTACATATATAGATATAAATGCATATACTTCGTGTTGTTGCTCGGTGGCGTTTCTTGCACCCATCAGATTCTATATATTAGGAGAGGGAGTACTTCATCTCCATTCTGGTGTTCTGTCGTCACAATGAATTTAAGAGCATAATTTGCAAAGGATCAATAATTGTCTTTCATGTGGTGGGAAGATAGCAAGATATTATTATTTGAATGCAGATGACAGAAAGATAAAGAAATTGGGGAAGGAACTGGGATTTTGCTGAGAAATCTTAAGTGGAAGTCAGATTACATATTTCAGATGGAAAAGTAGTGGAATTATAGGGTAATACTTAAAGCTTGTTTGGTACTGTACAGTAGAAATTAATTCTAGGTTGAAGGTTAAACCCAGGTTATCATGGGAGGTTAGAACTCTGATACCACACAAGACAGATCTTACTTGATTATGGGTCAGATCAACACACCCATTTAACCTCACCGTTCCAGATTTGGATGAAATTTTGTAGAGAGGTAGTTTTCATGTATATTAAGAGAAATACAAACTTTTATTGAAACATTTCAATCCCTTCTGAAAATACAGTCATGTAAAGTATCAAAAAACGACAAAAATAACATCAAAGACCCTAGTAGCACAGATCGTTGGGCCAATGTTGGGGAATGATCGCCATGTTTCGTTGGTCAACGGTTAGGAATGTCCGTCGGGGTTCGGTTGCCAAAAAGCGTTTTATCCAACCAACTGCCAACTGTAGCCAACCAATATACAACAAAATCCCAACAGTTGAGAGATATCTATTAGGTAATGGTGGAACTACTACGCAGCGCAGCGCAGAGACATCTGGCGGAAATACTAGAAGCACACAAAATTTAATTTTTTATTTTCCCTTTCATCCCTTTTCTCCTCTTTTCCCTATTAACTACCTTCTCTCCTTCACCCTACCTACCTATTCCTATCGTATAAAATTCGCACCTATGGGGATTCGATCTCGGAACCGCTAGCGTTATAGTCTATCGCTTTAACCACTACGCTATTAGAGCTCGTTGTAATAAAAATCGAGAATTCTTCTAGCCTATTTACTACAGAGATGTGTAATACATGATAAATAGTAAGAAGGATATACATCTCGTATTTTGAATATTTGATGTGAATATATGATAACGTTATTTTCAGAGAACAAATAAAGAGCCCTAATATTAATAGAAGTAAAACACCAACATATCAAGATGGCGAATAACTGTTGTATCTTCATGTCTTCATGATGACCCGAACTACGCCGGAAATTGCCGAAGACAGGCAGGAAGAGGTGGAGATTTAGCATGTAACGCGCACAAAGAGCTCGAATAATTAATGAATTAAAACTGTTTTATTTTATAGGAAATGAAAATTTAACGCTTATAATGTTATTTCAACACTTTTTAATTTTAACATAAATGCGATCACATTACGACGAGATTTATTGTTGGGCCAGCAATCATAACCCCAACGGTAGGAACGGTAGGAAGAGCCCTCGTTGGGCCAACGTCATAGCCCCAACGGTTGGACTTAGCGCATGACGCAACGGAAACGTAACGTGGGCTAACCGAGGAAATTACAACGAACGTTTTCCCAACATATCCCAACCATGCCAACGAAATCCCTCCGTTAGGCCAACGAAGTGTGCTACTAGGGGACATATGTTTCAATTGATACAGCAACTCTTCTGATTATCCTACAGAGGTGGGAAAGGTATAATTTTTTTAGCATTTTTTTAAAAGCTTTCTAATGATAGCCTATGTTTTTCAAAATTCAAAGTAACAATTTTGAATTTTGAATAAAGTACATTTTTAAAACTTTTCAAAAAATCCCATGAGATAGGTTATACCAGTGTTAATGATGTGCCAAGTTTGTTGAAAAGAGTACATTTTTAAAACTTTTCAAAAAATCCCTTGAGATAGGTTATACCAGTGTTAAATGATGTGCCAAGTTTGAACATGGGATGGGAATGAGTTCGTAGTTAGGGAATTAAAACATTATCACTTTTCAAAAAAATTAGCCCATATTAACTTGTTAATAATAGAATAATTTCAACAAATAAATTGAAATAAGGGAAATAACTCTTTTAACATCTTGTTGTTCGAAGGAAATACTTGTTTAATGCCTTGTTGGCTTTCAAAGTGCCATTTTAAGATAGCACATAAATCCTTCTGGTTGGTGTCACAGGATGTATTGTACATAATACATCTGTGAGAGGTATCCATAATACATCAGGCTTCCTTGATAGTGACTGTCCAGCTGGAAGGAGTGTTAATTTCGTTTCACCACATTCGTTTTACTCCGTCATATAAGCTAGCCACCAGTTCTTGTCATACATGATGGGGATATAAAACTAAAACTAAACTCCGTGGCGCTACATTCCTAGGGGGACTTGGCCTACCACCCGACCGCTGCGTCATCTCCCGTAGGCAGATGGCAGGATTGGGGGGCATGTGGTCAGCATGCCGACACCCATGGCTGTTAATGGTGGTTTTCTTGACCGGAGCCGCTACTTCTTTATCAAGTAGCTCCTCAATTTGAATCACGAGGCTGAGTGCACCCCTACCAGACCTCCCTACCTCAGAAAAATCTGAGGAGGTACCGGGAATCGAACCCGGACCGACGGATCTGTAGTCAGCAACGCTAACCACAAGACCATGCCGGCGGACACATGATGGGGATATACCCTGCCATAACTGCTAATTGGTGTTTGTCCGGTGATCTTGTGACAGCTACTAGTGATTAATGTGTATCTTCAGAAAATATTTTGTTATTTTTTTATGTAGGCCTACTAGAGTCAACAATATTAAATTAATCTTTTCAAAATTTGCAGAACTCTGACCATGTCTATGTACAGTCCAAAATATAAACTGTTGATTGAGAATGTCAGATTAGGAGTAATGAGAAATGGTGAATTAAAAACTTACAAACATTGCCTAACAAAAATTACTTGCAATTCACAATCCGTAGATTGCTATAGGGATAAAATGTACGTAGAGTCCTTTTGATGTTGCAGTACATACCATCCTTGAAAAATCATAAGAAAATATAACATTTAGACAATTTCAGTGAACTGTTGCAATTTAGAAACACTGTAGAAGTCATTATACAGTGAGTCTCAGGCAGATAGGTGCCGCGCGTTGGGTTCCCCGCAGATGACGCTCTTATCCCCGGTATGCGGCAAAGGAACGGCCCGGCAGTTGACTGACTTGTCCGTGCGTGACAATGAAAATAAATGAAATAAGTTTGAAAATAACGAAAATAGGCACCTACCTTATTACAGGAGATGCTGGAAGTGTCCTCCTCCTACATCCACACATTTTTGGCATCGTGACAGGAAATTCCGGTTCACACGCATTAATTGCTCTTCAGTTATTGAGTTTATCTCTAGCCTAATGTTATTTCGTGAATGCGATGGGGGATTTCCTGACTCCAATATCGGTTATTCTGCGTCGAAACATACCCATTTAAATGGTACCATGCTTCGTCCGAAAATAATATTAGGTGCGGATCAATTGTTTCATCACGAACGTTTCGCAGAATCCAGTTACAAAAACGTACCCGCTTCTCATGATCTTGTGGCTGCAGTTCGTGTACTACGGTTACTTTGTAAGGTTTCAATTTTAACATTTTCATAGCCCACCAAGCTGAACTCTTTGAAACCCCTGTTTCTTGTCCAAGTCGTCTTAGAGATTTTGTAGGCGTATGTTCTAATCTTTCTCCAATTTCATCTAGTTTCTCCTCAGTAAGCACATGTTTTCTTACTCTTTTCTTCTTATCCAGTAAAGAACCTGTTTCTCCGAGTCTGTTTACAAGTCTCTGCACGGTGTTTCTGTGTGGAGGATCTACACCTGGAAATTCTGTTCTAAAACGTCTTACAACTTCCCTACAAGACTCTGTTTTCACGTAATTATCATACATAAATATCCTCTGCTGCACTGTGAACTCATTTGGAGCCATTGTGACAACTACAGAATCACTATCACGTCTGTACAACACGAGAACAATGCTCAACTGCAGGCTATGCGGCAATTGTTGACTTAACTGCGGGGACACACAGCTGGCGCGATGCGGGAAGTGTTGAGTCATCACAAGATAAGTACAGCGCGCGACAAGCGGCACCAATCTGCCTGAGACTCACTGTAGATTTATTTTGCAATAATCTGCCACTCTTAGTCCAGCATGACTTCTTTCATTAATCATAAAGGAAAATGTCCACTGGGCCGGTGAAGAAGCTACAATTCATCCTTTTGTGATATATTACAAAGAAGAAACACATCTTCATTTGAGTTATGATTTCTGATTGCTTAGATCACCTTAGGCCTACAGTTGCTATTAGCACCTTTCAAACAAAACTCGTTGACTTTTTTACTACAGCATTTGGAATAGTTCCCAAAAATATATTTTCTTTTCTGATGGATGAGCTGCCCAGTTTAAAAATAAACATTTCATAAGACTTTGACATTGATGCTGAATAGCATTTTTCAGCCACAGCACATGGAAAAAGGTCTTGTGATTGAGTTAAGAGACTTGCAGCTAGAAATAGCTCTCCACCTTTATGAGCGAGCAGTTTAAAACATTTATACTATTCACATCAATGCTGGAGGATTACATGCAGTCAGAAACATTTCTAAAAGATCGTTCCAATCATGCAACTACCATTCGAGGTAAGTTACTCAACAATATCATGCTGTAGACTCTAGTACAGTGATTTATATAAAAAAGTCAGGACTCGTTTGCAGTTAAAATTAAAGTTTTAAAAGTTTCCTATAAAAGACATAAAACACAGGTCATTCTTGGAACCTATGAGGCCATGCAAAGGCAAAGAAAAATGAACAATGAGGAAAGTGCAAGACATGATATTCAACTTAATGTATTGTCATAATTCCTATGGCATTGTGTCATAGCACCACATACAAATGCTAGCTTGAGGGAAAGTGTAGTTAGGGCTGTAATTGACCTGCATTTTTCAGCATCTGAAGCAGCGAGAAGATTCCATATTTCTGAAAGAGCAGCTCAGAGGTGGTAGGGGCATATTTAGCTACTTAAGCGCCCCTAGGCAGAGAAAAATATTTTCGCTCCCTTATTTCCACATGAATGTACAACGTAACCTACAATAAGCATTATTGTAACTGAAATAGAAGAATAATAATAACAGACCACCGGCGTGGTCTTGTGGTTAGCGTCGCTGACTGCGGATCCGTCGGCCCGGGTTTGATCCCCGGTACCTCCTCGGATTTTTCTGAGGTAGGGAGGTCTGGTAGGGGTGCACTCAGCCTCCTGATTCAAATTGAGGAGCTACTTGATAGAGAAGTAGCGGCTCCGGTCATGGAAACCACCATTAACGGCCATGGGTGTCGGCATGCTGACCACATGCCCCCCAATCCTGCCATCTGCCTATAGGTAGATGATGCAGCGGTCGGGTGGTAGGCCTTGTCCCTTTGGGGATGTCGCGCCACGGAGTTTAGTTTTAGTTTTAATAATAATAACAATAATATATAATAATAAATAAGTACATAAATAAACAGGTGCGTATTGTTGTCAATGTTATTCATTTCTATTTCATTGTGCGTTGCATTGGTACTATTTTGAAGACTTATGAATAAAATGTTCAATATATATAGGCTATATATATTAAAAAAAACAGTAGCAGCTTAAAAGCCGCCCCTTAAAATCTGCCGCCCTAGGCAGCTGCCTAGGCTTAAATACGGCACTGAGAGGTATGTACTTCGCTATAATGCAACTGGAAGTTTTCATAGGAAACATGGATCCAGCAGACCACGTATTTCGACGCTGGAGCAAGATGCTAGATTGGTCGCAGAAGTTCCATGTAATCCGTTTCATACTGCTCCATCCATGCTACTGCTCAGTTCCCTGGCCATCTTCAAACCAAGGAACTGGGTAAGATCCGCTGGTTTACATTCTAGGCGAGCACTCTCTAGAGAAGTCCTGAAGGAAGAACTCAAGGACGTGTGCCTTGTATTTGCAGTTAAAAAAACTGACTTCGACTGGAGTAGAGTGATATTTTCAGATGAAGTTAGTTTTTCGAGTGAATCTTTGGGGCCAGTTCTAGTGTGTCGACCGTTTGGTACCCGATACGATCACAAATACACTGCAACTTGTGAAAGGAGTGGCAGGGTAAGTGTGACATGCTGGGGCGGGATGTCTCAGGAAGAGGCTTGCGCACACTTTCGAATTAGTGGGCGGTTTAACCAGTGGAAATGCCATCGGTTTTTAGAGGGGTATAGGCTTCGTTTTCCTGATGGAAACCTTCAGTTCCTACAGGATAACAGCCCAATCCACACTGCTCGATCGGTTTAAACCTGGTTTGCTGAAAGACCATATATCAAGATGATAGACTTTCCAGCACGTTTCCCAGATTTAAATCCTATTGAGAAGCACAGATGAAGTAAATTAGCATATGAGAAAGAACTGGCCGAACCCACCTCCAGCTTCTGAAGCAGAACTGTGGGAACTAATTCAAACTGCTTGGAAAGCTGTGGCAGACAAGGATAATCCTCAGGAAGATGTATGGACCCATCCAGGATGCAGGAGAATGGCGGGTATGATATAACAAGGAACTATATAACCTTTATAGGACATCAGATGTCGTTACTGACATCAAAATGGCTAGACTGAGATGGCTAGGACATGTTCAAAGAACAAACAACAATGAAATGGCTAAGAGAGTTAATGGAAATTAAGCCGGAAGGAAGAAGGAAAGTTGGAAGACCCAAATCCAGGTGGATGGACGGTGTGCTGGAAGATATAAAAAGACTAAAATTTAAAAATTGGTGGATGGTCGCCAGGAACAGAGAAGCCTGGAAGAAAATTTTAAGGATGGCCTTGACCCGACCTGGGTTGTTGAGCCAGACATGATGATGATGATTATGTTTCATTATGTTATCTTCTATTTTCAGTACGTTTCTTATTATTTTATGCCACAGATAGGCATTTGTTGTAAAATCATACTAACTTTCTTTCTTGCTTTCTTTTGTGTGTGTCCAAAATTCAACACCAACAATGATAATTCATTAGAAGTAATTATTATTTTATTTCAGTCATTTCCGCATTTTGCGAATTTATTCATTTTCAATATTATAAGAACTTGCACACAAGAATATGGCGAATGTGAGGCATATAACCACAGCCTTCTATATATGTTTGTTTTGGAACAAAATTTAATCAAGAAAATACATGGATAGACAAAAGGCAGGTGTGAACCTAACCTTAAGTCTTCGGTACATGCGCATATGCTCGTTCGTGGTACTTTACCAAATAACGCCCAACTTTTTTATTTGATCAACTGTATAAAAAACGGTAAATTACTAAGCTACACAGGACAAGCAGGCGGCCAGAAAGGGGTAGGCTTCATATTCTCTGAGCAAATCAAGCTTCAAGTCATAGAAGTAATAGGAATATCAGAGAGAATTGCAGTGGCGAGATTAAATCTCAAAGGAATACTAACAACAATTATCCAAGCATACGCACCAACAACGAACCATTCTGATGAAGAAATAGATCTATTTTACGATCAACTAGATGACACAATGAACACATACAGATCCACAATAAACTTTGTCATAGGAGATTTTAACAGTAAAATAGGCCGCAGCCAGGATGTCAGAGAACACCAAACAGGGCCATATGGAATAGGAGAAAGAAATGCTAGAGGAACACGCCTTATACAATTTGCAGCAGGACAAAATCTGAAAATAGCCAACAGCTTCTTTAAGAAAAAAGCAAAAGACAGATGGACATGGAGAGCACCCAACGGAGAAGTGAAGAACGAAATAGATTTCATATTATGCGACAGCATGCACGTAATAAGAGACGTAGAAACAATAAAATGTCTAAATTTTGATTCAGACCACAGGATGATCAGAGCCACGATCAACATTAAAAGAGGCACGATAAGAAGAAAGAGACTACAGCAATCACTCCCGAAGGTCGAGGTACTCAACATCACCCAATTCCAAGATGACATCGCTAAAAAACTCAAGAGGATAACACCCAATATAGCAGAGGACACACAATTAAGTTACTCATTGATTGAGAAAAGCATTAAAGAAGCAGCAATCAAGGCGGAAGTGAAGGACAATGCCAGAAGAAAAGCCTCCAAACTTAGCGACAACACCCTACTATTAATCAAAAGAAGAGAAGAAGCATATAAAACAAGAG
The DNA here is from genome assembly GCA_964059195.1 of Ectobius pallidus. Lineage (NCBI taxonomy): Eukaryota > Metazoa > Arthropoda > Insecta > Blattodea > Ectobiidae > Ectobius > Ectobius pallidus. The sequence continues at coordinate 53,027,154 of CAXKWD010000006.1, read as the reverse complement.
ATGAGAACGAAGTACACAAGAGGGAATTCAACGAATTAAACAAGAGCACGAAAACAGCAATAAAGAAGGACCTACAAGAATACAAAATAAGAATTATATAGAGGGAGATGAATGAGAGGAAATCAACTAAAAAACTAAAGAAGGAACTAAGCCAAGGAAAAGTATTGGTAAAGCAGTTACAGGATAATACAGGAAAGAAAATAACAGCCAGAGAAGAAATAGTCGAAACGGCAACAAAGTTCTATGAGAACCTATATCGTAGCACTCTCCCCAACGGCAACAAGGAATTAACACTATTCACTTCCAAACCCATAGAAGAAGTAGCAGAAATACCGACAATACTAAAGGATGAAGTCAGAGCAGCAATAAAAGAGGCAAAAACGGGCAAAGCTCCCGGCGAGGACAACATAAGCAACGAACATCTGAAAGCAGGCGGAGACATATTGGTGAATACCCTAACTAAACTGTTCAATGAAGTGATAGAGACAGAAGTGATACCAAAACAATGGACCACGAATAACATCATACTACTACACAAAAAAGGCAGCAAATCAGACATAAACAACTACCGCCCAATTGCATTAATGTCGAACATATACAAAATATTCTCAAAAGTGCTCACCAGAAGGATGAACGGAACAATCGAAGAAAACCAACCAGTAGAACAAGAAGGGTTCAGGCCAGGATATTCAACCACCGACCACTTACAGACAATAGCCCAACTTATTGAAAAAACAGAGGAATACAGCCAGACAATATACTTAGCCTTCATAGACTTCCAAAAGGCATTCGATACAGTAGAACATGCACCATTACTAACAGCTCTGAGGAAACAGGGAATAGAAGAAAAATACATAAGAATACTTGCCAAACTGTACCTACAAACCACCGCTAGAATACAGATGGACAAGTTGGGAAGGGAGTTCCAGCTACAAAGAGGAGTAAGACAAGGGGATACAATTTCTCCCAAACTTTTCATCTGTATACTCGAAGAGATTTTTAGGAACATCCAAGGGGACTATGGAATCAACATTGATGGTGCGAAGATATCTAATTTACGCTTTGCAGACGGTATAGTTCTCATGGCAAACACAGCAGAAGAATTGCAGGCCTTCATGACAGAAGTGAACGAGCTAAGTAACAAAGTAGGACTACAAATGAATGCAAAAAAGACCAAATTAATGACAAACGGCGAAGAGAAAGCCATCTCAATTACGCAACCCGAAACATTGGAATACGTACAAGAGATAGTTTATCTGGGACAAACAATCTCCTTCCAGAAAAGCATGCCCAAGGAAATTACAAGAAGAATATCTACAGCATGGTCAAAGTTCTGGGCGTTAAGATTCATACTGTTAGACAAATCTTTCAATATAAACATTAAAAGACACATTATGAACACCTGCATACTACCCACGCTGATATATGGCTCACAAACTTGGAGCACAACTAAAAAAGATAGAAAATCAATCCAAACGTGCCAAAATAGAATGGAAAGGAAAATGCTGGGCATCACATGGAGAGATAGAATAAGGAACGACGTAATACGACAAAGAACACAAATAACAGATGCAGGAAACGACAGCAAGTACCTAAAATGGAGATGGGCCGGACACATAATGAGACAAGACCCTGCTCGCTGGACTCACAGAATAACTTCATGGGAACCAAGGACGGGAAAACGGAAAGTAGGAAGACAGAGGACACGATGGTTGGATGAACTAAGGACAACTTTCGGCAACAGATGGACCACCACAGCTAAAGACAGAGGAAAATGGCAACTTCTAGTTAAGACAGCAATCCAAAACAACAAAACAGGATGAAGACAGTAAATAGCAAGGAGCAGGAAAGCAGTGCACGACTGAAAAGCGAAGACCTAAACCCACAGTGTATAGTGCTAGAATTATATATAGGACAACAAAAATGATAGACTACATATCGGACCATAAATGATAGACTATAGGCATAAGTAATAATAGGAAGATCCTTCCCGGAATGGCTAACTGGGATTGCGACACAAGCCACCTCTCCCAGGAGAGAGGCCCGTGCCCCTCGGGGACATTATGGGCTAATACTAATACTAATACTAACATACAAATAATTGTAAAAATATTTTCTAAAGATACACACTAATCACTAATAGCTGTTACAAGATCACCAGACAAATAACAATTAGCACTTGTGACAGGGTACATCCCCATTGCGTATGACAAGAATTGGTGGATAGCTTATGTGATGGAGAAAAATGAACCAGATAAAATGAAAGTAACGTATAAACTGTGCCACTTACAACAAATATAACAAAGATGACAAACTCAACGAAAACCACTCAGCACTGGATACCAACTGCCCGTGCCATAAAGCCGCCATAATTAGGTACGAACAAACTATTAGATACTAAATGTACAGTACAGGAATAAAATGTGTTCAAATTAACTTACAGCATAAAAGAACAGCAACTAGTAATCTGGTGCAGATCTTTACCGAACAAAAAGCCGATATAGCTCTCATACAGGAACCATATATCATCAACAATAATGTAGCTGGTATACCAAAATCATTCAAAGTATTCACAGCTGGGAATGGGGCCAAGAGATCCGCTATAGTAACTCATAACCAAATCGATGCTACATTAATCACGCAACTATCTAACGAGGATCAGGTCATCCTGGAAGTGCGTACAGGAAAAATTAACTTCTTCATTGCCAGTATGTACTTCGACATACGGAGAAATATAGAGGAAGACATTCGCACACTTGAAGATATAATAGATCACTTCCAGGGCAGGGGAATAATCATATCCGTGGATAGCAATGCCAGAAGCAGAATGTGGTATGACACGGTAACGAACCAAAGAGGTCGTGATATGGAAGAGTTCATACTCTCCAAAAATCTATATATCATGAACCGCGATACTGAAGCACCAACATTTCAGTCCAATAGAGGAAGCAGTCATATCGACTTAACAATAACAAATAACCAATTAGTCAGATACTTAGTCGACTGGACCTGTGGAGCAGAAGAAAGCTGCTCTGACCATAACATTCTTCAGTTTCGAATAATATGCCCACAGACTAACATCTCAGAGATAACTTACCTGGGAGTGCGCTATATAACCAAACCTGAAGACTTCGAGGGCTTTCACAATAAATTGGCCCAGGAGTTTGCCTCAGTATTTTTTGGTGACAACAGAATTGAACCTGGGAAACTCGACTCAGAATTGAAAAGCAAAGCCAAAGAGTACAATGCAGAAGAACTTGTACGCAACTGCTTATCCTGCATAACAGCAGCATCCAACACATCATTCCGAATCTCAAGGGGGAAAAAATTTAAAGGGAAGACTGTTCCATGGTGGACAACGGAACTAACAATCTTAAGGAAGAAGGTTAACGCTTTAAGGCGACGATATCAGCGAACGAGGAACAATGAAGCCTTACGAAATGAAAGGAAAAATCAATATATAGAAGTCAACCGAACGTACCAAACTAAGATTGAAGAAGAAAAGCTCAAATCATGGCAAAAATACTGCACAGCAACTGAAGGGACCAACCCCTGGAATTCCGTTTACAAAATTGCGGCGGGGAAAGCAAGAACTACATCAAGACTAACAACCCTCTTAAAACCAGATGGTACTTTCACTGAGGATACAGAGAGCACGTTAGAATATATGTTGGAAGAATTTCATCCTGCTGATAATGACACAAATGATAATACAATTCATCAAAGCATTAGGCAAAAAGTTAGAGAGAATATCAACACAGAGGATGACCAACCATTTACGCAGAATGAAATTAAAACAGCCCTCAGGCAGTTTGATCCCAAGAAAGCACCAGGGGAAGATGGGCTGACAAGCGAGATTCTCTTACAAGTCTTTGAAAAATTCCCATTATTCCTTACTGAAATGTATAATTTGTGCCTACAAGATGGATGCTTCCCTCAACAATGGAAGAAATCGATCATAGTACCAATCATCAAACCCGGAAAAGAAGATGTTAAAGACGCTTCGAAATACCGGCCAATCAGCTTACTGAATGTAGCAGGCAAAACTCTGGAAAAACTAATGATTAACAGAATACTGTATCATGTACAATCTAAAGGGGGCCTAAATACCAATCAGTATGGCTTTGTACCCCAAAGAGGAACCGTAGACGCAGTTATGGCACTGAAGACTAATATTGAAGAAAATATAGACAAAAAGAAAGTCACACTCCTAGTAAGTCTGGATGTACGAGGAGCATTCAACGCAGCATGGTGGCCGGGCATTCTAAAAAACCTGAGGGACTTTAACTGCCCGAAAAACCTATTTAGACTGGCGGAAAGCTATTTCAGCAACAGAACAGCAGAGTTAGGCACAAACACCTTCAAAATAGAGAGAGCAGTTACCATGGGGTGCCCACAAGGCTCATGTAGCGGCCCAGGCTTCTGGATCATCCTATACAACTCTTTGCTAAATTTGAATTTAAGTCATCATACCAAAGTAATTGCATTTGCGGATGATTTAATGGTGATGACGGAAGGGAAGACTGTAGTTGAAGCAGAAAACTATGCCAACGAAGACGTTAAAAAAATCGAAATTTGGGCAAGGGAGAACAGAATGCAGTTTAATGAAACAAAGTCCAGGATAATGTTGATATCAAGAAGAAGATCTGAAGACAAAATACCGCAAATCTATCTAAACAACAAAAGACTAGAACAAGTTAATGAATTAAAATATCTGGGTATCTTCCTCGATAGCAAATTCAATTTCAACAAGCATATAGAGTACATATCTCAAAAGTGTACCGCAGTCATAAACATCTTGGCAAGATCAGCAAAACTCACCTGGGGTCTAGAACACCAAGCATTAGGAACCATCTATAAGGGAGCAATCGAACCTATCTTAACATATGGGGCACCAGTTTGGGAGGAGGCTTTGACTAAGCAATATAACTTGAAAAAACTCCAACGGGTCCAAAGATATATGAATATCAAGATAGCCAAAGCTTTCCGTACAATATCATACGAGGCATCCTGCATACTTGCTGGAACTACGCCAATTGGACTGGCAATTGAAGAGAAGGTACGGATATACAATGCCTTACATAGTATCGAGTATGACGCACCAGTAGCAACGCCTCAATGGCCCCACCCAGCGGAGGAACCGAGCATCAGTGAACCACCGGACACGACCAGAAGGGCATTGGACATTTACACAGACGGGAGCAAAATTGAAGGAAAGGTGGGAGCTGCTGTTGTCATAATTAAGAACTGCGCAGTCATCTTCCAAGCCAAGTACAGATTACACCATAAATGCTCAAACAATCAGGCCGAGCAGGTAGCCATTTTGAAAGCCCTAGAGAAGCTCAAAGATTTAGAAGATACAGAGGAAAAGACAGCAGTAATAAACACTGACAGCAAAGTCACCTTAGACACCCTGCAGAACCAAAACAAACATTACCCGCTAATTGAACAGATTAGAGAAGAAATAAGGAATTTGACGAGAATGCAATGGACAATCTTCTTTCGATGGGTGAAGGCTCATGTCGGGCTACAAGGTAATGAAATGGCAGACAAACTTGCTAAGAGAGCAGCTAAAGAGGACGCAGCAGAAATAGCTTACAATAAAACACCAAAGGAGACAATAAAAACAGAGGAAAGGGACAAAACCTTAAATAAATGGCAGCAACAATGGACAACTTCTTCAAAAGGATTATTAAGCAGATCATTCTTCCCATCAGTAAAGACAAGATTAAAGACGCAACTACCGATAGAACCCAAATTCACAGCAATGGTAACAGGTCATGGCTTCACTAAAGATTATCTGCATCGCTTCAAAATTATCCCAGAACCTACTTGCAAGTGTACAAGAGCACCACAAACTATCAGGCACCTTATATATGAATGTCCCATTGTCCAGTCCCAAAGATCAAAACTAATTGAAGAAATAAGAAAGAAAGGTGACTTTTGGCCAGTGACAAACGAGGTACTTGCACAAAAATATCTCAGAGCTTTTAGTAATTTTGTTAGGAATATTAACTTTGATATACTGTAAAGAATAGACTTATAGTAGACTACAACTTGTAACTAGGATATCCAGGATAGAACTTTGTAAATACAACTAGTAATAATTAATATAGTATGTAGGGAATAATCTAAGTAGCATTAATATATGCATGGAATGGATAACTGTAAATATATTTTATTTTTTGGCAAGTATAGCAACCTTATAGTAATCAAGATATCTAGGATAAACCTCTGTAAATACAACTAGATAATATTTAACTAATACTGAAGATTAAGGGTGGTAATGCATGTAATATTACAATGTAATGGGGCATGCTGATTGTACCAAATAAAAAAAAAAAAAAAAAAAAAAAAAAACTCCTTCTTCCAGCTGGGCCATCACCATCTAGAAAGCCTGATGTATTACGGATACCTCTCACAGGTTTATTGTACAGTAAATCCTGTGACACCGCCCATAATAAGTAGACCTAATATTATTTCTCTATATAAACATGTTTTTAGGACTGAAATTAGTACATTTCAGCACAATGCATAGAACAGCCGACATAGTTAAAACATAGCGTTGTTTCATCTTAACCTTAATTCATATACAGTCGTATACACTGACGATATAAGAAATTCTTAAAATATGTTTCAAATATGTTAAGATTTCATAAATTCACTGGCAATAATATTACCCTCAATGTAAGTGAATGATTCACTGACATGTTGGTTACAGGTTTAAAGCAGCTATATAGGTTATAAATGAATTAGATTCAGTCTGAATACGATACTTAGCTAGGAAGTACAGTTGAGATGGTAATGTCTTGGACTCGCATTCTGGTGTTCCCAGGTTCAAATCCCATTTGACATGGGTTTATTCATGGTTTTCCAGTCATAATGGCAAATGCCGAATTGGATATTTACATACCATGAATCATTCTCCTATTTCAACCTTTATAATCAGTTGAAATTTACTCCATAAAATATATCATTAATGTTTACCCACTTCCAGTTGAGCTAGGAACCTGAGCTTGTAACCAACAGAAAAATTCCATAAGTTCAAAATTTTATCTTTTACCACAAGAAAATCCTAAAGCCTTCCTGCACTTTATAAGGTTTATTATGAAAGGCTTCTTTGATGAGACGGTCCCATAATCCCGCTTCTACCACGGGATTATGGGATTAGAAGCGGGATTATGGGATTAGAAGCGGGATTATGGGACCGTCTCATCAAAGAAGCCTTTCACATCAAACTGAACCCCAATAACATCAATAGAGACGGAGGGTTCCAATTGGCCGCTTCCTGGTAACCTGCTATTTCTCTGCTCCAATCATGGAGGGAGAGATTGTTTACTTCCACCGACCAATCAGGATCCACGACTGCATCTGACTAGTCCTGCCATGGGTATATATACAACACCACAACCTCTGGATCTCACTTCTCCGAAGATGACGACGCAGACAGTCGCCGAAAGCTCAGAATGTACTTCAATAACTACCCGACTGGAAACCCGAGAACAGTTTTTACATTACAGTGATTGTCAAATGCAATTCAATTCTCATGACAGCAGTATTGTTTGCATTCTTCACATAGGGCTTTGGCACTTGCATTTTACTGGGCTTTGAAAAATAATATAATTAGGGAGGTTATTAATATAATTTATTTTTGTAAAAAAATAATGTGCGAATAAATATTGAGTGTGATGCATCAAATAGCTTTCTCTACCCTGGGCATGGACAATATTGTTTTCTCACATCACATTTTGATTTGGAATAAAAGGGTATTGTGGGGGGAGCGTTTTCAGTTGTCTCAGCCTGACTTTATGCCAGCAATGGACAGTGAGTATGCTAGGCCTATATCTAAAACTAAACTAAACTCTGTGGCGCTACATCCCTGGAGGGATTTGGCCTACCACCCGACCACTGCATCATCTACCATAGGCAGATGGCAGGATTGGGGGCATGTGGTCAGCATGCCGACACTCACGGCCATTAATGGTGGTTTTCATGACTGGAGCTGCTACTTCTGTATCAAGTAGCTCCTCAATTTGAATCACGAGGCTAAGTGCACCCCTGCCAGACCTCCCTACCTCAGAAAAATCCGAGGAGGTACCGGGAATTGAACCTGGGCTGACGGATCTGTAGTTAGCGACACTAACCACAAGACCATGCTGGTGGTCAGGCCTATATCAGAAGTCTGTAAAAAATCCAATCCACTGATATGTCATTCATTGCTGTAGGCTTTGTTTTAGTTGAGAAACAGGGATGTTGATTGGAAGCATTTATAAGAGACAAAAATAGAATGGAACGTTTTTAATAATATGTGTACAGTAAATTATTATGTATCAGATTTTTGGGGAAGGATGTGTGAAAATGATATTGATTTTCTTTTGATTTTGGCCCTGAATTGGTTGCATGTCAACATGAAAGTGGGAAATAAAATATCCCGTAAAGACAGTAAAATGTTATGCTACTGTAATGTCCGTTTCTTCTTATTTCAATCCCTACGAGGCATGATGTGTAAAAGCAATGGATTGCAAAATCTTAATTCCTGTGTAAGCGATAAAAGCCATATCAGCGTTTTCTGAGGGGAATAGTTTGAGAGTCATAAGTAGTCCTTCTTCGCTTTTAACTCTAGATACCTATGAGTTACCGTACTTACCTATACAAATGGATCTCATCCCAGCTCATCATTAAAAAGATTTTGTTGTGTTCTAAATTATCCTACGAAGCAGCTAGATATTACTCTCTTCTTACCAAATTGCCACTGAGAGTTTAGAAAACATATAAGAACAAAATTTGAGTAAATGGAAAACCAGTTTAATGTATGGCACATGATAAAATGGCAAAAAAAAATTTTAAAATCTACTACAAAAATCTCAGAAACTGCTACTTTGTAAAGATAGTATCAATAATTCTGTTGTTTTTATCCTTTTTTCTAAGGAAAAACTGTGCTAACACACAATGAGGTATCAATCAAAATATTTTCCCACTCCAGTTGGAAATATTTAATATTTTAATAAATATTTTGGCTGAAAAATTCAATAAGGTTCTTTATAATGAATAATATTAAAATCCATATACATCATTAAATCATCTAATATATTAAAAAGTGAAAATATTACGACATGCTACCCAAAATTTATAAGTTGCGGATGACGCAGCAATAATATGAAAAATTGCTACTAGGTGCCACTTTATATATCTCTCGCGATTCACTGGTACCAAACTGCTTCCTTCTGAGTTCATGCTTTTAGTATTTGTGAGTGTTCTTCCAGTATTGCATTTTGCTTACATTGACATGTGAGGGACTCTATGTGTTTGCGTACAATTTTGCTTTAAATTTGGACCTTGGAAAGGAAGTTTAGGTCATCATGAATCTGATTCCAAAGATCCCTGCAAATCTACAGGGGATTCTGCCCCTGTTAGCACTCAATAGTCACAAAATGCCCGAATAGCAGCAACATTTTCGGGTGTATTGCCAGTTAAATGTCATCCAGAATGATCATCTTCATCAACCGATGTATGGCCATTTTTAAACTACTTGAATCACTCATAGGTTTGATCCTGGAGCATTGTCTCCAACGCTTGTTTTAAAATCTTATGTCTTTCTGCAGCAGTTTCCCCGAGTATTGAAACAAAACCTGATGCAGTAATGGAGCTCTCTTACGTCTGCCATTGTGAAAATCACAATGGTTGCAACATTTAACAACATAAAAACACTTACAAACACTAAATGCGTTCACTCAGAACAAAGCCATTTGGCACAATGGAATGACTCACAAGAGATGTACAAAGTGTCACCTACTGACATTTTCTCATACAACCACTTGATCACATGCTACTTATGAATTTCATGAATACTTGTACATTTCATGAATACTTATGAATTTGGGTAGCATTTTGTAATTCTACTTAGAAGCATGAGTTAGATTCTCTTTTACTTCTCTGTATATCTCAGTGCTGCTACACCCAAACTGAAAATTACGAGGTAGAGGGTGTTGTTGAATTACTGAATATCTTCACAAACATATCAAAACACCACTGTAATAAATAAACCCCATTGAAAATATTTAAAGTAACTCATATGCTCATCCCATGTACAATAAGAATGAGGTTAAATAGTGTCCTCGGCAGTGTTTAAACATTGGTTACTTAATAATGACTTTAAACAGTATTTAACTGTTAGGTATAATTTCACAACATAATACTAAACATTGTGTAAATATAGTTTCTGCAATTGGACTTATGTGTGGAATGAGAATGACAGTATTTTTTGTAATACCCTAAATATAGAAACACGTCAATAATTCATGGGGTTTAAACACTGGTGGGTTTTTCACATTGTATAATAAAAAAATGTACAGACAAGGTTAATAATATCTGCATTCATTTAATATTTATAAGTTTTATGAATATAGCAAAAGGATGTAAAAAAACAGAGTATGATATGTGTTTTCAGTAGAAGCCAAAAGTAGTCACATTCTGTATCGATACTTTTTCCTCATTAAGCTTTTCCTAGGTAGAGGTGGGAGAAGTTCTCGTGAAGAAAAAAATCCACTTGATTCTTTATCCTGTAAAGATAAAGGAGAAATTAACTGAAAGACAAGGGTACATGGTTCCCATAATTATTATTCTGTGTATTAAAATAAAAGAACACGTCTTCTTACTTTGAAGAGTTCATTTTATGATGTCAACACATTTTGGATACAAGTGTTAAAATAATGAATTGAAGTAATATATACAGTAGAGTATGTTGTAAAACTTGTACAGATTCAACATTTAAAAAACACTTCTGCAACTTAAAGTAAGTGGAGCAAGAAGTGTTTTTTAAATGTTGACTCTGTACAAGTTTTACATTTTGGATAGTACAAAAATCTGAATTATTTGTGTATCTACCTGATCACAATAAACTAGAAATTCAATATACCAAGTGGACTATACTCACTGTGTAATGTAAGAAAATACGCACACATTTTTCATTAAGAGTATTGGGCTCCAAATGAAAAACAGAAATACAGCATGTAAATTTTTATGTAGTTTAAATATTATTTATTTATTTATTAAGTGCCATAATGGTACTTTATGAGGTTGTGTGGTGGACGGGAAAATGTCTGTCTGTCCATGTGTCTGCATGCACGATAACTAAAATATGCTTTATCTGATTTTCATGAAACTTGGTATATGCATTTATAACGTCCATGGGAAGAAGCCTATTGATATTGGACCAAATTGGTTGACCAGTACCGGAGTAATGCCCAATTTAGTGTCTGTTTTATGGTAATATATTAGAAAGAATTTATCAAATGCAAATCAATTCTCATGACAACATATTGTTTTATAGTGTTCATATACTGCTTTGGTAGCTGCAGTACAATTAGCTATGTCAAATAGCACTACCCACATATTCCTTCACATATGCTTATCAAACTAGAACTTTGTCCTTCTGTAAGTCCTACTTAATAAATCGATCTGGAGGTTAACTTGGAAATCGATAACAAAAATAACTTATTTTCTGCATATCATAATTACAATTATCACTGATTAAAAAAAGCATTCTGGCACTTTGTTACATCAGTTTACCTGATTTTGTTTATAAATCTGACCCCAAATATATAGCCTTCACCAAACAACAAAGAATAGCAAACAATACATTTTACATAAGGCAATACAATAAATGAAGATTAATGAAAATAAAATAAAAGTGAAATTTACATTATTTAAACATTATTTGGATTAAATAAATGATTACAAAAGAGAATTTAATTATATTTAAGTGCTGTTTTTTTTGGCAACAGCGATAAGTTCGAAATTTTACTAAACAACTTTCCTTAGTGATATTTAGCTTTACATATGCCTAAATTATCGCTAATAAGCAAATTACATCCATGAGATTGATAGAGTTTTAAGATTCTTTTTCATTCACTTAGTAGCTGTTCTCCTGTCACATAATCTCAATGACCACCGAGAAGCTCTAGATTTTAATGATCCATCAAAGTAATGATTGCAGAATGTATGTCATTAAATGGATTATTATTTTATAGAATGGGATTGGCAATTCTATTTTCAAAATACAAATAGCTATTTATTATTTACAAAAAATTCCCTTATTATAGAGCTGCCACATGAATGAAGTGATATAAACAATAGAACTTAGGTTAATAAAATGAATTGAAATATAGCAGATAGAAATTCCAAAAGCTAAAAAATTCCTCCATAAGACATGCAGTTTATCTTTGAACGCTGAAAATAAAATGTATTTTATTGCCAAATAATGTTTCATAATAATTTTCGTTATATTTTCACTGTTATATTTGAATATTAATATTAATAAATGAATGAATTTTATAAATGTCAAATGTAGTATAAAATAACATATTCACGAAACATTCACCGAAATAGAAAAAAAATTAACACCAAAATCAGCCATTTTATTACGCCAAAAAAAATCAGGCTCCTAATTATACTTAATGCTCTGCCATCTTGAAGTATTTTTAGGAAGCAGTTGTGAAAGAACCTAGAAGAATGTCAGTTGCTACAATATCTTGAATTTTACATGAGTTTTATAAGGAGGTAACAGCAGGCTCCTAGATGCTTATCTTTTCAGAATCCACTAAATTCATTATTTTTATTATATTTAAGTCCAGATTTTTTAAAGATACAGCGATCAATAATACCGTAGTGTTTAATAATATGGAAATTGAAGAAGTGGCGAACTCTAAATTTCTAGGGCTAACGATAGATTGTCATTTAAATTGGAAGGGACACATACAAAATTTGTGTAAATATCTATCTAGTTATACCTTTTTATTCGTTAAACTATCATCTTATTGCAATAAGAAAACTCTTCTGCAATGCTATTACAGCTATATTTATTCTAAAATAAAATATAACATTATTGCTTGGAGATCAGCGGATCAATTCCACATAAATAGAATCTTTGTCCTGCAAAAACGCATAATACGTACCATTTATAATGCCAAGCCTCTAGATTCCTGCAAACCTTTATTTAAAACCCACAAGATCCTCCCACTACCATGTATCATTATTTTTGAAGCCGCCCTGTTTGCTTATTCTCATAGCCTCCTTTTCAAAGCTAATTCTGACTACCACTCTTACAACACCTGACATAAAAACAGCATAGCACTGACGAAACACTCTACCCGTCTATTCAAATCTTCTCCATACTGCTTATGTTCTAAGGTATTTAATTCACTCCCCTCTCATATCACATCACAAAAAACAGAAATTTCATTTAAGAAAATGCTCAAATCCTTTCTTTTATCAAACTGTTTTTATAATATAGGCCTAAGTGATCTCTATTCTTTGTAAGTGTGTATACTGTATACTGTAGCCTATTCTTAAATTTATCATTCAATTTGTATAATTCATCTTCCATATACTGTAAAAATAGAGCTAGAGATATTATTAAAATGTATAATGTAGTAAAATGTTGCATGTTTAAATATTGTACATGTATTGAATATTTATATGTAAATTATTAATTTGTAAATGTGTGTGTTAAACTTTAAGAAATATAGTTTATAAGTATATGTTAAACTTGTAAGTATAGGATAATGAAAAACACTGTACTGTGTAAGAAAATAAACTAACTAACTAACTAACTAACTAACTAACTAACTGCTACAAAATGACTATTTAATCAACAATACTTTTCAACTTTGGTGTTGTTAATGATTAATTAATAATTTTGTTATCATATACTTTGATTAGATACTGTTTGATGAAACAGTTTTACAACAAAGGAAGAGGCGTTAAAGGCAACCCATACCAGTCAACTAATGTTATTTATTACTATGAAAGTAATACTTACTTGAATGTATACATGTAATAGGCGTCTCAGATCAGCATTCTGATGTCTCAGTTGTTCTGTTTCTATATTGAGGGTATGACGATCTGGAGAAAGAATATTTATCAGATATTATATGATTATGTACGTATGCCACAAAAAACTTAGATATAAATCAAAACTAACAGAAAAACAACATATTGCATTACTTGTAATTTCAGGGCTTTCCTGGCATTGTTGAGGACTAAGGGTTTCTTGGGCTTCCAGTTGGATGAGTGAGATCCTAATAACCAGGGCCCGGATTCTAATAACATGTCATCTTTTTATTGATGCTGCATAGACATTGCCAACTTGTAGGTAAATCCTAATCATGGCCTCTAGATTATAGAAATACATTTCTATTAGGTCATTTTTTGTCATTTTATGCAATTTTATATTTTTAGGGCATTTATTTCAATTTTAGGTCATTATTTTGTCATTTTCATGTCATTTGCTTCCTTTTTTAGTCATTTTCATGTATTTACATTGAGTGTATTAACTTTTTTTTTTCGTCGCTAGCGGTGCTGTGTTTGAAGTGTTGTTTCAGTAGCGACTCCTGGTTTTTTAGTTGTGTAGGATGGTGTGGAGAGAGCGAATTAACCCATTCACTGCTATTGACATACATATGCGTCGCCGTAAAAAATACATAAAGGCTGAGATGTAAATTTAATACAATAATGCTTTATCCTAAAATATGAAAATATTTAACCACGTATGAAAACTGTCGTTTACGGAAATCAGCTATTCCGCTATAATTTTCATAGTTTATATCAAACTTGATATTACTCCAGGAATACTTATATTGAATTATAAACAGCACTGTAAAGTTTAATAATAGCTAGGCCTATAATATATACCAAGAAATGAAATAAATAAATATTAATAAAAATATGATCACTCCCCTCTTAGAAAACAAGCTATCGAACGTGAGGAAGGACTGTACTGTAAGATGTCCTCAACTTCCTCCATATGAAACTGGCTTCTCACAACATTTCCCTTCCCCGCTTCCCCCTTCACATGCCCCAGAGATCTAACAACGGCATGGACTGCGTAACACCAACACTGAGGACATCAATTTCAATTTCAATTTCAATTTATTTATTTTACCTGGTGTAGTTAGATCTATATAGTTCTTTCTTCCACTACACCAGGGATATTATGATTGCACTTACAAGTAGAAATTACAATAAACATATAATACAATACAATAATTTACACAATTACAATATACACAATACAATATCTATAATTAATAAATATAACTTAAATCTACAATTCACATTACCGTAATCTTAATTTATTACTTATACTAATACACAATTTTTAGTAGAGCCTAATAGTTTTGATAATTTATTGTAAAAATGTCATCAATTCTGTAAGGGGCTTCATTTATGAGTATTGACTTCATTTTTTTAGTGAATGAGTTGACATTTAGTGACTTTAAATGGTTGGGTATACTGTTATATACCTTTGTTGCCATATGTCTCCAGTTTTTTTGAGTTTTACTATACTGGCATAGTTCAATTCTTAAGTTATTTTTATTTCTTGTGTTGTGATTATGTATTTCGTCATTTTTTTAAAACATATTTTTGTTTGTGTGTATAAATGGAAGAAGTGATAATATATAGATAGATGGTAATGTCACAATTCTTAGTTTTTTGAATATAGGTTTACAGTGAGCTTTCCATGTAGCATTAGAAATAATTCTGACTGCCCTTTTCTGTAGTACAAGTAATTTAGAACATTGTGAGCTATAACCCCAAATTATTATGCCTTAGGAAAGAATTGAATGTATTTGTGCATAGTAGCCTAGACCTTTAATAGAGCTTCAGTATCAACCGTTTCCCTTAGTCTTCTTAGCAAGAAGAGCCCTTTACTGAGTTTAATTGCAGTATAATCGACATGTTCATTCCAATTTCCCTAGTAGCACACTTCGTTGGCCTAACGGAGGGATTTGGTTGGCATGGTTGGGATATGTTGGGAAAACGTTAGTTGTAATTTCCTCGGTTAGCCCAATGTACGTTTCCGTTGCGTCATGCGCTAAGTCCTACCGTTGGGGTTATGACGTTGTCCCAACGCGGGCTCTCCCTACCGTTGGTGTTATGATTGCTGGCCCAACAATAAATTTCGTTGTAATGTGATCGCATTTATGTTAAAATTAAAAAGTGTTGAAATGACATTATAAGCGTTAAATTTTCATTTCCTATAAAATAAAACAGTTTTAATTCATTAATTATTCGAGCTCTTTGTGCGCGTTACATGCTAAATCTCCACCTCTTCCTGCTAGTCTTCGGCAATTTCCGGCGTAGTTCGGGTCATCACGAAGACATGAAGATACAACATTCGCCATCTTGATATGTTGAAGAATCCGAATGGTGTTTTTACTTCTATTAATATCAGGGCTCTTTATTTGTTCTCTGAAAATAACGTTATCATATATTCACATCAAATATTCAAAATACGAGATGTATATCCTTCTTACTATTTATCATGTATTACACATCTCTGTAGTAAATAGGCTAGAAGAATTCTCGATTTTTATTTCAACGATCACATAGCGTAGTGGTTAAAGCGCTAGACTATAACGCTAGCGGTTCCGAGATCGAATCCCCATAGGTGCGAATTTTATATGATAGGAATAGGTAGGTAGGGTGAAGGAGAGAAGGGAGTTAATAGGGAAAAGAGGATAAAAGGGATGAAAGGGAAAATAAAAAATTAAATTTTGTGTGCTTCTAGTATTTCCGCCAGATGTCTCTGCGCTGCGCTGCGTAGTAGTTCCACCATTACCTAATAGATGTCTCTCAACTGTTGGGATTTTGTTGTATATTGGTTGGCTACAGTTGGCAGTTGGTTGGATAAAACGCTCCTTGGCAACGGAACCCTGACGGACATTCCTAACCGTTGACCAACGAAACATGGCGATCATTCCCCAACATTGGTCCAACGATCTGTGCTACTAGGATTAGGTTTGAGTCAATTACAATACCTAGGAATTTTAGTTTACGTTTTTCATCATTATTTGTATTTTAACTATTACTAAAACTAAAACTAAAACTAATGTCATTAGTTTTGTTTAGGTTTAACGACAGTTTATTTGCAGAACACCAGTCTTTTAGTAATTTGGAGCTATTTTCTAAGATAATGTCTAATGTTTGTGAGCTTTTGGCGCACATCCTCGCAAATACCAACCTGCTCAAAACAGAACCACTAA
This sequence comes from Ectobius pallidus, assembly GCA_964059195.1. Classification (NCBI taxonomy): domain Eukaryota; kingdom Metazoa; phylum Arthropoda; class Insecta; order Blattodea; family Ectobiidae; genus Ectobius; species Ectobius pallidus. The sequence goes on along the minus strand of CAXKWD010000006.1, from coordinate 53,010,109 downwards.
CTTCCATCCCGAGTGCTCTACAATAACGCTGTTTTGTAATTTTATTGTTTTAATTCTGACAATGAATGCTAGTAAACATTTATGTAGATGAATTATGAAGTGTAGGATGATCCTCACATCCTATATGGAATAATCGCCACTGTGTTGTTTGTTTAATGCAAGAAGGAAAAATTCAGCATTAAAGTGTTGACACGTCTCAGTCGGAAATGAGAATCAAAGAAACACCAAAATGTTGTATTACATTACTATTGTTATTAGAGCACCAGAGTCTGCCACCTGCTTGAATTTAAGAGTGCAAACTACTGTTTACCTTCAATAAACAACAATATAACCCGGCAGACTACAAAAGGAAATGCCGAAGTTTGACTTGCCAGTGCCTCAGTGCCAGTGTAAATTTTCGTGAGGAAAGAACATTCACAACATTACAATTATTTACTGTTTTTAAAATTATGAACAAATTAGTCTATAACTTTGTGTGTAAGTTACAATAATAATTTTTAATGAATAAAATATCAGTTTTTAGGTCATTTTTTATAATTATTAAGTCATTTTCTTTAAAATTTAAAGTCATTTTATAGGTCATTTTTCAAACAATTTTAGGTCATTAGAATCCGGGCCCTGCTAATAACCAATGTTGCAATGGTACTCTGAAGTCATATTCCAGATAGCTGAAGGGAAAATATGACAACCTATTTTCTGTAGGTCAACTTTGTTTTTCCCACAAAATATTTCTATGCTTCTTAATCCTTAATGCCTTCTTGACTTTTAACATTGCAAGTTATTAAGATAGGAAAAATCGCTGGTATTCCACACAAGACTTTTCTTTCATTCACAAAGAGTGCAGCCAACAGAACAATTTTTTGTATATTCACACAACCACACAAACAAGTCACAGAATCATACAAGTAGTCATGGAAATGTCTTGTAAACGTTTTAATCTATAAAAATCACAGAATTCCATATATGTATACACACGCAAGAGGGTAAGTCAGCAAGTCTCCACACTTTTTGTTTAATCTTTTGTAGGTTGGCAGTAGGCCTACCGATTTGTGCTCACGTACATCAACATTTTGTTCATTTGTCTCAGAGCTTGTGGAATGTTTGACCATTATGACTGCACAGTGTGTTGCACTGTTGCACATTAAATCCATCGAAGACTTTCTGCATAATATGGGGGTAATGTTTTACTTATGGCAAAGCGTGTACGAATGGATTTAAAAGTTCAAATATGGTCAGACAAGTGTGAAGGACGAGGAAAGAACAGGACGCCCATCCACATCCACTAGTGATGCCAATATTGTGCAAGTGCATATCATGATTCAGACAAACCAAAGAGTGACTGTTGATGAAGTGGCAAACCATATGCAAATTAGCCACAGACCAAGAACTGAAATAAGCAGTGCATCAATTCTGTCGGCCTCTCCATGAACCAGAATAAGATTTAACTAATGACCAACGGACCGCCAAGACGCGTGGAGATGCAAGGGACTGAGATACAGTACGTGGACGAGTACATCCATCTGGGATAACTAGTCTCATTTAATCACAAAATGGACAATGAGATAAAGAGACAAATAGCCCAAGCGTGGAAGACCTTCTGGTCCATCAAATTCTTGGTTCTAGATAAATCTCTAAACAGGAAAGTGAGACTAGATGCACTCAACACCTGTGTCCTCCCTGGACATGGATGCCAAACATGGATATGGATGCCAAACATGGTCTCTTACAGATAGACAACGAAAAACCATTGAAGCATGCCAAAGAAGAATGGAGCGAAAAATACTGAACATGTCACTGAATGACAGGATCTCCAACAAAAAGCTACAAGCTATCACAGATTCAGAAAACATTGGACAACGGGCTGCAGAGACAAAATGGAAATGGTGCGGACATGTGGCCAGACTCAAGGACAACAGATGGGCGCAGGTAACCACCATGTGGGACCCCTATGCCGGAAAAAGGACACCAGGGAGACCAAGAAAAAGATGGGCAGACTACTTCAAAAAGAAAATTGGGGTGCATTGGTCCAGCGTCGCCCGAAACAGAAGTGCATGGAAAGAACTGGGACAACTAAAGAAGAACAATGAACTGTGAAAATGACTATATCCTCAGTGACTTAACTCAATGTACAGCCTCTCTCACATGGAATAGCTCACCACGTGAGTTATTAATATGAGCTTTCCCTCTTGTAGGAGGCCCTAGCCCTTCAGGGACACAGTGGGCTCATTCATTCATTCATTCATATGTGGCTTGCTACTCAGCTGAAAAACTTTTTTTTCTGAGGGCATCAGGAATATTGTGCAATGACGGATCAAGTGCATTGAGAAGCAAGGGGGACTATGTTGAAAAATGAGATAATTGGAAGTTTTGTATTGTTATTGCAATAAATATACAGGAGTTATTGTGTGTATTTAGAACAATAATGAAATCAAAAGTTCAACAATCTCTTTTTAAGTAAATTCAGGAGTAGCACTTGTTTCTCAACACCATCTCTGATAGACTCAAAAAACACGAAAACTAGCCAAGTGTATCCAAACTTGTTATCTTGACACTTAACGTTTGAAATGGTGAGTAGCAAAAGTAGAACTGTTTTCAATCATCTATATTCTAGGGACAGTAACACTACAATTTTAACATTGCTTCCAAATCTGGGTGATCGCTGCAAACCAAATAGTGCAACAAAATTGCTGCATCTCAATTCCCTATTGTGAAAATTAATTTTAATTTTATGAAAAAATGTTGCTTTTCAGAATGTTTCAAGTTCAAAAATTAATTTTGTTTTTACCTAAATATTGTCTTGGGTCTAAAGTAACTATACCCTTGCTGATCTGGCCTTAATACATAAGAAGTGGATCAAGAGGAAATGGACTGGCAGAAGCTTGGTTAAAAGGAGGGATCATACTGGGTGAACGAGTGAGCTGTAAAGATGTTTACATAGATGGACTGCATCATGGAAGATAGATGCAAGGGATATATTTTGCTTTATTACCTGCCAAAATCTACATTGTCCAAGCTCATATTTACAATGGCTACTCTATTTGAAGAGGCAATGATTTCGGAGAGGCAGAAGAGCTGCTGCAGAGCTTCATAGCAAATACATTAGGGATTAAGAGATCCCATGCCTAACTTCAATAGAGATGGAGAACTCCCATGGGGGGAAGGGGGCACGAACAAGGATTAATTCACTGTGTCAAGCCTGTGAAGTCAGGAGGGTTTTACTCAAGAGTTTTATAAAAATAATATTTTGTTATTAAAAAAAAATGCTATCTTTTATCTTGTAAGCAAAGAACTTTAAGTAACATTATCATTTTAGTAATTACCTTCTAAAATACGATGATATCTCTGAAGTCCCAGCACCAACCCATCCCACAGCTTCTCTCTTTGAGGTGAGAAAACTTCTCGGAATCTGGCCCAATATGTACTCATGTCTTGAGTAGAAATGAGACGAGAAACAGTACTACGCTTTGCAGATAGTGTTGTTGAATGCCTGATTAATTAACAAGATCAATACAAATAATAATTACTAATAGGTTAGCATCTGATGAGCAATAGGTTATACAGAGCTAATATTATATAAGAGGTGCTACCCAGAAGTTCCTGAAATTCGTATATAGCGCCCGACCAAGTGGTAGTATAGCTACAGCTAGGTGACACTTTATACATCACAACGTGACACATCATCTTGTGAATCATTGTGCCAAGCAGCTTCGTTATGAGATTACGCGTTTAGTATTCGTGATCGTTTTTCCATTGTTGGATTTTACTTACATTGAGATTTCACAATGACATGTCTGGATTGCAGTGCATCTGCGTAAAGTTTTGTTTCAAACTTGGTATAACCCATGACAACCTTGGAAAGGAAGTCTGGGTTATCATGAAGCTGATTCTGAAGATCTCTGCAGACTTTCAAGCAATTCTGCTTCTGCTAGCACTCAGTAGTTGCAGAAAAAACTTTGCCGCAATCTGTCTCATGATGAGTTCATCGAATAAAATCCTCTGGCTTGTGCCATATGATAGCCCCACATCATCACAGAACTCTTCGATCATCTAACTGCGATCCTGCAAGATCACAGTTTGAACAGCAGTGACATTTTCAGTTGAATGCCATCCAGAAAGGTCAACATCAACTGATGTTCGGCCCTTTTTAAACTGTTTGAACCAATCATAGTTTGAGTCTGGCCTAAAATATTGTCTCCAAATGCTTGCTTTAACATCTCTGCAGCAGTTTTCTCAGGATTTGAAACAAAACTTGACACAGGCGTTGCTCCCATACATCCATCGTTGTGAAAAATACAATGCAGAATGAAGCCGTTTGAAAAAATGATTTACAAATGTCAGCTAGCTGCAAGCAAATTCTCATACTACCACTCGGGCATGCGATTGTTATGAATTACGGGAACTTTTAGGTAGTGTATTTAGAAGATGGAAATTAAATTAACTGTACAGGTGTTCAGGATGCATTGATTACGCTATGTAATTACAAAGCTTAACACTATAACAGTATTTTAAAGACTACTGTTTATACAATTGTGTATAAGCCCCACTTTTTTAAATAAAAAATAAAGAGTGGGCCACGAAATATTGGAATGAAGTGGAACGAGCAATGTGGTGCACTGCATCGCTGAGTGAGCCAGAGAAGTTGGCAGATTGAATATCTACTGTCAGCTCTCTGCTGACCTGCTGACACAAACAGTGCAGAACCTGCCAATCCCTACAGCTCCCTCAGGTTTGGAAGACTTAAGACCTCAACAGACTTATGACAAAAATGTTCCACTGTTCTCAGAGACGTTGCCACCAATCATAATCTTAACCTTGGTTTTAGGTAAAGTGATCCCTATAAAGGCCATGGAGGCCCAGAGGGTTCCAGGAGGTTGAGGCTCCCAGATTTTGGACATTCAGCACATGCAGGTGGTAAGGTTGTCAGCCTTATGCACTGGCCGCCTTCACCCCCAGGATTGCTCCTGTACTCATTTCAGTTAGAGGCTGAGTCGACCCCAGGGCCATAGTGCCACCAGAAGGATTAGGCCAATTGAAAAACTCCAACAACCTCATCGGGAATCGAACCCGCGACCTTCCGGTTTGTAGCACAGTGCCTCAACCACTATGCTACGGCTTACCCCAATCTTAGCTTTGAGACCTCTATTATGTATAACTGAAAGAAAAAATGTTCTGAATTCCATTGGTGAGAAATGCAGGCCGGTAACACAGCAAGTTTCTTTCTTGGCGCATGACCACTGGCCATGTAGCCACTTAAATGCTATTACACTACTGTAACTGGAGGGCAGAGTGAGTTAATACAAATTTTAAATAGGTTTGTTCACAAAGCAAATCCGTGACTGTTTGAGAATTTGATGTACTGCACATGTCCAGTCTGTAACTTATCTGTGATTTGCACTTTGCGAATGGTTAGAAGAATTTAGAATCGATAGTTCCTGTGTTTAATCGATATGATATGCGAATAGAATATGTATTTCCCTTTAACATGTTATACATGCAATATACATCGCCAATAAACTATATTTTGGGAAACTTTTAATTATCTTCCATTATTCATACATGAACATAGTGGAGACAGCCACAGCCTTTTATGAACAACTATACCGGAGCACACTTGCTACTTCAACCGAAGGACTGTCTCAATTCATCTCAACTCCTCTAGAAGAAGTGCAGGACGTCCCTACAATATTGAAGAGCGAGGTTAGAGCAGCAATAAAAGGTAGGCAAAATGCCAGGACAAGACAACATCACCAATGAACAGCTAAAAGCGGGAGGTGAATATTTTCAATGAAGTCCTCAAGACGGAGAATATCCCCAAGCAATGGCAATCCAATAACATAATACTGCTGCATAAAAAAGGGAATAAAGAAGACATCAACAACTATCGCCCAATAAGCTTAATGTCTAACATAAATAAAATATTCTCTAAGATCATCACTAAACGGATCAACCGCAATCTGGACGAAAACCAGGCAGAGGAACAGGCAGGATTCCGTGCAGGTTACTCCACTACAGACCACTTACACACAGTCAGACTTCTTTTAGAGAAAACCCAGGAATTCAATCAGGATCTTTATCTGGCTTTTATAGATTTTAAGAAAGCATTTGACACAGTTGAACATGTACCACTAATAACAGCCCTAAAGAACCAAGGAACAGACGATAAGTACATAAGAGTACTAGCCGAACTATACTCCAACATCACGGCAAGGATTCAACTTGATAAACAGGGCAGAGAATTTAAGCTACAACGGGGGTGCGTCAAGGGAACCCAATGTCACCTAAACTCTTTATAAGCTTACTGGAGAGTAAATTCAGAGGCATAAAAGGTGATTACGGGGTCAACATAGATGGGACAAAGCTATCCCACTTAAGATTTGCAGACGACATCGTGCTTTTTGCCCCCACACCAATCGAACTACAATCACACATTAACGCTCTGGAAAACCTAAGTGCAGCAGCAGGTCTAACCATGAATTCAGCAAAAACCAAACTCATGACGAACAGAAACGAAGTTGCCATCACACTAGCTACTAAGGAACCGCTTGAGTATGTCCAAGAAACCACCTACTTGGGGCAGATTTTCTCATTCCAGAATAACTCAGACAAAGAAATAGCACGTCGCATCACAGCAGCATGGGCAAACTTCTGGTCCCTTAAATTCATCCTCCTAGATTATTCATAAAAGGTTCACCTAAAGGCTGAAGTCATGAACATGTGCATACTCCCGGTTTTAATATATGGAGCACAAACATGGAGCTTAACGAAGAAGCACAGACAAGCCATAGAAATCTGTCAGAGGAAAATGGAGAGAAAAATTTTAGGGATCACACTAAAAGATAGGATACCCAATCACGAAATACGCAGGAGGACAGGTATGAGGGACGCAGCAACCACAGCAAGCTGCCTAAAATGGAGATGGGCAGGGCACACCATGCGACTACAACCCACCAGATGGACATACAAAATAACTTCATGGGACCCCAGGACAGGTCAAAGGCACATAGGAAGACAGAAAACACGCTGGTCAGACGACATCAGGCACACCTTTGGTAACCGATGGACGACGCAAGCCAAGGATCGTCAAACCTGGAGACACCTAATAAAACTTAACTTGGATACTATCAAAGACTGATCTCTCCCGGACTAGCTACCCGGGTCTGCAAGAACCCAGCTACCTTTCATAGAAAGAGGCCCTTGCCCGATAGGGATGTTACGGGCTAATACTAATACTAATTCATACATACAAGTAGCCTATGCTTATAAATCAGGCACAAGGTTATAGGTTATTGGAGGGAAGAGTCAGGCGCGTAAAAATAGGTTAGTGCGCATGACTCTGATAACAATTCATGGTAGAGCCCGCAAACTTTTCTTATAGTACAGAAACTGTCCATGAGAACTCATCGAACAGAAGATTGACAATCAGAATCACAAATTCTCGCTTTGCGAACATGTGTGGAGAAAGAGCGCATGCGCGAACGATGTGTTTCTGGTTTCTGACTGCTTTGTGAACAAACCTAATATACCTTTCTTTCTGCTTTAAAATTATTGATGATTCACCCAGAAAAAGTTTGTAATTGACAGACATTCGATTTGCGGAAGAAAATGTCAAAATTATACTGTACTAATGCTGATTAAATCTTCCGAGCTCTAGGGTCACATTAGTCGGCCATTAAAAAGCAGGGATTTATATTTATCTGGACAGTCAGTATTTTTTGTTATGAATTTTACGGTAAGAATGGTTTATTAAACAATGATATTTCTGTTTTAAAGTAGTGTTTGGTTGTATAATATTTTGCAAATTCAGACTTGTTTAACATTTATATTATTAAGGCTATTTTATCACACTTAAACTTAGTGAAGTATAAGTGTGATAAAATACCGGTAGCCTTAATAATATATATTATGACTTCACTGTGTTCTTCCCAATATTAGTTTCTATATTGTTTAACATTCTTTAGCGGAGCATGTTTTCTGAGCCCGGAGCTTCGAATCAGGCTGCCGGCAAGTGACGCAGTGATAGTGGATAACTTTGATTCATTGCAGTCAGTATAGAAAGAGTTTGTTTAATCTCGCAAAATAACAGTAGGGATAAAATTGTACATTATTGTGCTTAAACTGTTTATAAGAGGTGCTAGAAATGCTGACCCTTCATTTACCACATATGTGACACCTTCGCAGAAAATCTGCTTTAAGATCTACAAAGATACATTAGCCTAATTCAATTCTGATGCTGTTCTAATATCTATCCAATTTCATCAATTTTTTTCAGTAAGCACATGTAGATGTTCTCTCCATTATTTCGTATTAAATACAGAATCTATTCAAGGAAGAAGTGTGCCTACAACTTAGGCCTGAATTCAAATTTTCTACAATTGTATTATGAATGTGAGGGGCAACCCTTTTAGATCGTCCTATGTTTAGAGCACTCCATAGCAAAATATCCACCGTAAAATAAAACAGCGTGAACGTAGCAATATATCTCATGGGACATCATAACCACAAACACAGTCAGCTGTCACAAGAAACATGACTAAAGCACATGCGCAAGGAGCATTCTCGCTGGGATCTGTTGAATGTTTTAGCTTTCGACTTGTGGCAAATAGGTTGTGATACATGTGCTCGGACACATATCCTTGCAGCAAATTCCTCAGTGTGAACATAGCATAAGAAGCAAACTTTTTCAAGTATGATAATTAATAAATTTGTCTCTAATAAAATCAGGTAAACTGATGTAACATAGTGCCAGAATGCTTTTGTTTAATCAGTGGTAATTGCAATTATGATATGCAGAAAATAAGTTGTTTTGTAAACAGATTTCCGAGTTAAACTCCAGATCGATTCATTAAACAGGGCTTATGGAAGAACAAAGGTCTAAAGTTTGATAAGAATATGGGAAGGAATATGTGGGTAGTTTTATTTGCCAGAGCTAACTGTACTGCAACTTCCAAATTTGTATATGAACTCTGTAAAACAATATGTTGTCATGAGAACTGATTTGCATTTGACAAAATCCATCTAATATATTACCATAAAATAGGTATTACAGTTACAGTTAACCAATTTTGTCCAAAATCAATAGACTTTCTCCCATGGACGTTATAAGTGCATATATCAAGTTTCATGAAAATCTGACAAAGCGTATTCGAGTTACCGCATGCACAGACACACGGACAGACAGACATTTCCTGTCCACCACACAATCTCATAAAGTATCATTATGGCACTTAATAACCATTATCATGTATAACTCAAAGCAAGTTGAAAGAAAGAAGATAAGGCACTTATCTTAAATCCCATTCATTCCCAATTTGTGTCACTTCTTGCTCATACAAGTGTACCCGTACACAAATATATTACAGCATACGCAATGGTCTTCAACCTTTTCCAACTAAAGCAACAATGTTTCTCTTTTTAATGAAAGACTAGTGAGCCGCATTTATTTATTAATAACACGATACTTATGTAACACATATTATAATTATATTACAATAACTGCGAGGATTACTTGTGCACATGTGTATGTTTTATATTTTGTCTCTACTTTGCAGTGTTAACAAGCACAGCAACATTCTTGAATTTAATGTGAGTACTGACACTGTTTCTTTGGCACTAAATCATCAACACTAGCTTTAATGTCGAAAGAAGAAATTTGAAGGCATTTCTCTAAGTGAGTCTGTTCCTCAGTTTTGACATCATTATATTCATCCTTGAAAAAAGTTCCTCACATAATATTATGTATGTACTACCAAAAAAGATTCAGCCCGGGCGCAGGTTGAAGACCACTGGCATACAGATTGTAGAAACCAAGCAAAAAATTATTGCAAATATCTCGTGAATGAGTGGTTCTCCCTTACCCTTGCTGACGTGGAGCGAATTTGGCAGCGAAGTCACGTAATGCTCTTAGCACATATGCTGGCTCTATTTCAACGGGATGAGTTTTACTGCAAACTGATTCTTCTGCAAAATAATAAGTTTTAGAGTCATATCCTGAACTTTATACACACACAATAAATGCTTCAAAATTAACTTTTTTCCTAAAACGGGAAATATATTTTATCAAAAATACTTATTAAATATGACTATTCCACTCATGCTATTAATAACCAATGGGGATTAAGCAATCATTTCAAGTTATAAGTCAGAGAAACATATTTCAAATTAAATTATCAATGTCTTAACGTTTTGGTTTTAGCATCTTGAAGGGTATTTGCTTTTCGAGAAAAAAAACCAAGATGATCTTTATGCAAAAATGTATAGTTTTAGACAATACCAGTGCTAAGATATTGGTTTGTTAGTTTCAATGACAACTGGTTTATTGATGTTTACTGGAATTTAAAAGTTAGTTCTGTAATTTTTATAGTAGTTTAATAGACAAAGCAGAAGATGATTTTAATGGCTTAAAGGTTAATAATTATTATGACAGAGCTGTATGAACAAAAACAATTTATATCTTACAGATTCTCCTGTGAACACACAATTTTGAAATTATATAAGGAAATAGTAAAAAGTAAAGTGTTCCCTATTACAGGCCATGGAGGCCCAGAGGGTTCCAGGAGGTTGAGGCTCCCAGATTTTTAGACATCGGCACATGAAGGTGGTAAGGTTGTCAGCCTTACGCACCGGCCGCCTTTACTCCCAGGATTGCTCCTGGTACTCATTTCTGTTGGAGGCTGAGTCGACCCCAGGGCCATAGTGCCACCAGAAGGATTTGGCCAGTTGAAAAACTCCAACGACCTCATCGGGAATCGAACCCGCGACCTTCCAGTTTGTAGCGCAGCGCCTCAACCACTGCGCCCATATAAGGAAAAGCCTGGACGAAAAGCTTAACTTCATGCCCCATATTGAACGAGTAAGCGCAAAAGCCAATAGACTAATGAACAAATTCATCAATCTTGGAATGACCAAGTTTCGTCTTCCCCCAAGTGTGATGAAATTGTATCATGAGACAATACTGGTATCAATAGTGGGGTATGGTGCAGGAATTTGGGCCCACCGATTAAAAAACATCAAGCCAGCTGCGAAGCTCCGTAGTCTTCAAAGGGGAATCCTGCTACGACTAACAGGAGCTTACAGAACAACGGCGACTGATGCCTTAACCACAGTCCTAGGGGTTATACCACTGGATCTCCTTATAAGGCAAAAAGGAGCTACATTCTGGGTTAAAAAGGGATTACAGGCTCGTGCAGAATTAATACTTGACACTCGAGTTGAAACAATAAGGGATATCAAGAATATGATACTGGATTTGTGGCAAACCAGATGGGAAGAAAGCAACACAGGACGTAGGACCTACGATATTTTTATGGACGTACACGAAAGACTAGAACTGCGACATCTACAACCATCCCAAGGTTTAATCCACTACCTGACGGGCCATGGACCCTACATGGTCTACTTAAATGAAAAGGGCATTTCGGATTCCAACGCTTGCTCGTGTGGGGGAATAGGTACTCCTGAGCATGTGGTTTGGGAATGCCAAAACACTGCTCAGTTGAGGGAGCCCTTTCAGAGACTACTACAAGGTAGGCAAATAGGGAACATAATAAGAGACCCCTACTCGTGGAAGTTGTTGGATGAAGCAGCAAATAGAGTTTCCCAGAAAGCAAAAGAAGACTATATAAATAGCAGACACGGACAAAGACAATAAGAAGACAATGCCATAAGACACATAAGGACACAGGACAAAAGACAAATTACAAATAAAGGATAACAAACACCCGGACATGACTTCGTGGTGCCAGGATGACCTACCGGTTGACGCCGATGCCTGAAGTCTGGCTTCCAGGATTCCGGTGACGACTGGTATTCACCTGGTTGATGATGAAATGGTAGTGAGGATGCGGGAGTGTACTGCATCTGTGAAGATTGGTATGCTTAGGCGCGACCTCCCATTCATCATCACAAATCCACAAAAATCCCGGACTCGACACTTACTTTAGTTAATGTAGTTAGTATTAGTATTAAGTTATCAATGTTTTTGTGATTTTTTTATTTTTTATTTATTTATTCTTAAATAGTTAACCTTTCTCTCCGTTTTGTTATATACTTATATTTTTTAGATTAAATTAGAAATAATGTAGATAATCTATGTAATTATAAATTAATAAGTACAAATTGTATAGTGCATAAGAGGCCTCTGATAGGAATCCAGGACAGAGGCCAATAAGTATTAATGTATTAAATAAATAAATAAATAAGGAAATAAGGAAACATATTATGTCAAAGTTTTTAGGAATTCCAGCCAGGTTAAAAGGTTGAAGCTGTCTGAGCTTTCAGCTGCTGCTTGCTTTGCAGCCATCTTCTGGGAAGAAGTGAGAAATACTGGAGAATGTCAGTCTATATGAAATTGCTATTGGTTAGAGTAGCCTATAGGTGGAGGATGGCCAATCAGGAATGAAGAAATTGAAAAATAAAGTGTGAAGCTGCTACTGGTTAGAACTGGAGGTGAAGTTTGAATGCATTGTCCTCGTTTGGTTCAATTTTGTGACTTAGTTCAAGATCATTGTCCCTGATAGGCCTGGAATCCAGCAATAAGTCTACAGTAACAAATGACAAAATATCAATAAAGCAGTATTAGCTCCATTTCCATCTACTGCGTAGATATTTCGAGGAGGATGTAATACATGTAAATGAAATACTGGTTTCTATTATGCATAAAATTTGTATCAATATTACATAAGTTTAACAAAAGTTCAAACTAATGATGGCTAGAGAAACTGCATCAGAGTTCATCCTCAGATCCCAGAAGAAGATCAGGAAGATGTTTGCATATGATTCTCTTATATAGTATAGATAATTTTAATTATAGTTGTTCATGTAAGAAGTTTGTGTTGTTTGTATGGTGTGTTTGTATCTTTCATATTGTTTGAGTGTGTTGAGGGTTAATGTGTAGAATTTTCTTATCTGTATTGATGCCTGTGTATTCATGTCCTATGTTTATTAGGTGGTTTGCATGGATAGGATCTATATTTTATTTGAGGGCTTTAATGTATTCTATGCAGTATAATCTTGATATAAAGTAGCCTACTGTAGAGCAACCTCCAGCACTCCTGGGTTGATCTACGCAGCGTTGGGTTTCCCTCAGCCTCCACTCACATGCCATTGTGACGTTCTACCCTGCTGACCGTCGCCCTCATGATGAATCCTGTGTGCTGTGTGCCCCCCTTGTTTGATCTCTTAGCACCCCCATGACTATTAGGGTGCTAATGTTAATAAATAAATACATCACTCTTTACCTATTCTACACCCGTTTATTCACTATTCCCGCTATATCAATGAACATATACATATATACTAACTAAACTCCATGGCGCTACATCCCTGGAGGGACTTGGCCTACCACCCAACCGCTGCGTCATCTCCCGTAGGCAGATGGCAGGATTGGGGGGCATGTGGTAGGCATGCCGACACCCACGGCCGTTAATGGTGGTTTTCTTGACCGGAGCCGCTACTTTTCTATCAAGTAGCTCCTCAATTTGAATCACGAGGCTGAGTGCACCCCTACCAGACCTCTCTACCTCAGAAAAATCCGAGGAGGTACCGGGAATCGAACCCGGGCCGACGGATCTGTAGTCAGCGATGCTAACCACAAGACCACGCCGGCGGACAATATACATATATACACAACTTGGAAAAATACACAGATCCTGACTACATGGCTGCAGTTCTCCGCGCTCCTCGCGCTGGCTACCTTTCACCACACACTACTTCCAACATAACTCTCTAACTAATTCTCTTGCTATTCTCCACATCCGTGGAGTCTGACTCAGCATATTCCTGGCTTACAGGAAGTACACCAGACTGCAAGTGAACTTTGGAACAAGGGTTGCCAACTAAAACCTTACAAATATCTCTCCTCTGGAGAAAATGCGACCTCGCATTAGAAAAAAAAAATCTATGTATAAAAAATCTGGAAAAATAATAAAAAAAGACCTAAAAATCCAAAATAAGACTATCATAGCCCAAACAGTACATAACAATAACCAGAAATAAAGGGCAAAAATCAAATCCTTAAAACACAAGAAAACTCTGAGAACAGAAAAAAAAAATGACTGATGAAGAATATTACTTAACTTTCCTACCCACTTAGTGGAACATTAAATAGTTTACCAGCAATTACCTTTACATCTGTAACACATTACATAATATTCAACACGAATACAAGCTTCTCAACACATCATACAGGACACACAGCAAGATTATGTCATAGAGATAAGGTGAGTCTTCAGTCAGCAAAATACATGATACCTTACCGATAACAGAGCAATGTCATCTACCTCTTGGAACACATGTGCATAAAGAACAACAACAACAAGAAAAAACTAAGATACACATTAAGAAATATAATTCTGGAGATCTCCTTCACATACGGTACCGTTAACACTAAGTCTACTTGGTGACGTCAGCGCCTGCAGCTATAAACCATAAACCTGTCCATCTGGACGCTGTACTTCATTTCTTTATCTTCAAGTGCCAGGGCTTATCACATTATTCAGCACCTCCAATATTCATGCTGATTGAGCTACTCTCTTTACACACAGGAGGTTTGCTTCACTGATATGCAACTTAAAATATTCATTCATCTTAATGCAAGTATCACTTGTTCTTACTGTAATTACCAATTTTACTGTCTCATAAAAAATCTTCCCACAGAAATTAAAATCTATTTTTCTCCTATTATAAACAAAGTGGAAGCTCCTTATCTGCTTACGATTAATGACTGTTCTATTCCCATAATGCCGCATAAACTTACAATTACATTCGGAGAGCAGAGGTCACTACGAAAAATTATGGGCTTTTTGATTTATAGTCATAGTAACAGATCAAATAGATTCGCGACTCTATTTGACACTGTTCAGTGGCGTGAAAAAATCAAATACCCCATACTATTCGGCAGAATGTGAACTCAACATCTCAATCTCAAATTTCTAACAAAAACATCATTACAAACAAAATCATTCTTAAATCACTCATCAATTGACTTGGTGTTATGAAACACCTCAAAAATATCTCAACAAACACATTGTTATTAATCTCTGATCAATTTATACACGAGGCTATAGTTAAGGAATAGAACACTATTACCAAGATCGCTTGCTCTTCCCAGCATTTCCACACATACATTACCAATCTATGTTTCATTATCATCGCCATCACAAGATAAAAATAAATCAGCAAATAAACCCTTACTAAACTTACCTGCTCACAACAAAAACTTAATAAATTTACAGTGACAATGGAGACAAAGAAAAGAGAGCAGTTTAGCATAGAACGGAAGGTAGAGATCATTGGAAAAGTTCAGGATAGAATGAAACTGAATGAAATGTGTTATGGTGTTTATGATAAAAAACCAACAAGAATCAACTACGTTAAAGGATGAAAAACAAATTCTTCAAATGTATGAATATTTGGCAAAGGCATAGTGTATTGTGGAATAACTCTTACCGCATTATGTACTGTAGAATCACAATGATTTTGTATTGACCGGTTAAATTGTAAAACGTTCAGTGTTGACAAGATCTACTTGTTTCAGTATTACATACTTTTCAGAATAAAGTATAAATAGTTTTTTTTTTGTACTTAATAATGAGATTTCACTGTATTACGTTTTGAAATACCTACTTGCAAAAAATCTCTCTTTTACCACTTGTTTCATAAACAACTATTGTCAGTTATGACAACTGAAAGAACACTTTTATTCAATGAAGCTAATTCAAATTTTTTGGTTGTTTGTTTGCTCTGGCTCTTTAACAAAGATGTGTACTACTGCTTAGGCTTTGAACTGTTGCTGATGTCCTAGAATATTGTCCCATTTGTAAATCTACAGACATGGAAACAGGACTGTTGCTTTTATATACACATACATGCCATAAACTTGGGTCAAAACTGAACCTATGAACTTAGGATAAAAAGCCAAATATGTGTTATGTGTGTGTATATATTTATATGTGTTCACTGCTGCTGGTGAGTCATTAGTGTATCTGTTTGGGTTTGATTCCTGCCTGGGTTGGGACTCTTTCAATAATGGGAAAGTTCCTTCCTGGTTCATGACTGGAGGTTATCTTCATCCAATATAGAATTTGAGACATTTGTTACATTTTAGTTTACACTTCTGTGTAACTAAATATGCTGGAATTATGATAATAAATTGTGAATCTTTTCTCTGAACATGGTTTACATGGTCTTCAGTAATCTTTCATTGGGGTCTAGTCCCATTATCCACGTTTCTACCTCAATAATAAATAAAATACATATATATATACATGGACACCAAAAGAAAGCCTATAAAGTACTCAAATATCTGAATAGAACAGAAAAATATTCAATAAATTTAAACCCTATACCACTTGCTCAATGGGAGGAGCATTTTTCGTCTTTATGGACAGCCCCTAGAGAGGAACGAATGATGCTCAGAGAAAATTATCTAAATGTCGACAAAATTCAATTAGAAGAACTGATATTAGCCATTCAAAGCTTTAAAAATAAAAAATCCCCAGGTCCAGATAGTCTAAATATTGAACTATTTAAATGTGCTCCAACCTCATTTACGTTGAAATACTTAAGCCTTATAAACATGTGTTGGGAAACAGGCTCCATACCAGATGAATGGAAAGATGCTATAACAATCCCAATATTCAAGAAAGGAAATAGAAATGATTGCTCAAACTACAGAGGTATTAGCTTGTTGAATACCCCTTATAAAATCTATGCAAAAATTCTAAGTATGAGGACTGACAAAATAGCAGAAGTAATTTTGCAAGAAAATCAAAATGGTTCTAGAAAAGGACGTTCAACTATTGATTGTGTTTTTACAATGACTCAATTAATAGAGAAACGCAAAGAATATAACCTACCGACATATATAGCTTTTGTAGATTATAAAAAAGCGTTTGATAGTGTAAACAGGAATGCACTCTGGCAAATACTCGATGAGAAAGGCCTTCCAAAACATCTAATTAGATCTATACAAAGTCTATATGCAGAGACAAATTTTAGAGTTGAATGTGGAGATAAAATTACCATAAATAAGATTTTAATAAATCAAGGAGTAAGACAAGGATGTCCTATGTCCGCTATACTTTTTAACTTATATCTTGACCATGTCATAATAAAATGGCAAGAACAAATTAGTTCCTATGAAACTTGTAACTTTACAACACTGCTATTTGCAGACGACCAAGTCATATTGACTGCTTCAGAGAATTCACTTCAACAATTTCTGTTTGAATTAAACAAGGTGTCTTCTGCATATAATTTAACAATTTCTACATCTAAAACAAAGATTTTGGCTTTTAAAGGAAAATTCCCTCTTAGAACAAAGATATAATAAACAATAATATAATTGAACAAGTACAAAATTTTAACTATTTAGGCTGTGAAATAGGCAATTTTAAAAGAAATGACATACAAAAGAAGATACAAAGATTTAACCATATATGTGGTACAATTAGATGAACGCTGATAAACAAAACAAGAAAGGAAACTATGCTAAAATTTTATAAAGTGCTGGCCGTACCATCTCTATTGTATGGATGCGAATGTTGGACTTTCACAAAAAAAGAAATCAGACAGATAGAATCTTCAGAGATGAGAATGCTAAGACCGGTGGCAGGTTACAAAAAAATAGATAAAAAGAAGAACGAAGACATCAGAAAAGAACTAAATATATATAACTTAAACGAAAAAATCAAAGAATACCAGACAACGTATCTACAACATGTACTAAGAATGGAAGACCACCGGATCCCAAAACAGCTATTAAAATATAAACCAACAGGAAAAAGAACTCAGGGACGTCCGCAGAAGAGATGGAAAGATCAATTCACAAGTTGAGACCGGAACAGGCCAATAGGCCTAATCCATGATGTTGATGATGATGATGATATATATATAAAGACTGGAACCTAACTTGGGGTGTCCACAGAAATTTTAAAATGAATTTTCCTGACTTTTTGTGACCAGAAACTTACATTTCCCTGACCACAATAATCAATGTTTTGAAGGTTCTTTGTGAACAAATAAAAACAAAAATCTAGTCTCCTCCATCCCCATAACAAAAATAAGAAATGATTAGCTCAAGTACTAAAAAGAAAACTGCTTACACAGTCATTACAGCAGACTGGAGCAAAACACATGCACCTCACATTTCACTTTCTGGGGCTAGAATATTTTCTCTCACTATTCCATATTCTTTTACAAATTTCCCTGACTTTCCCTGATCAATTTCAATTTCTCTGACTTTTCAGAATGCAAACACCCTGTGACTGCATAAAAGAAAAATGGGTAGAAAACATTTAAATTTTTAAATTAATATTTCTTACCTAATTGTTCTTTAGATGCTTTTTCAGTTTCCATCAAACTCTCCTGTATCAATAGTACTGGTAGACCTGCATCAGCAGTAGTTGTGTCTGCTGTTGTGGATGAACTGAAAAAAAAAAAAAATTATAACTTGTATGCAGTTGTCCACACGAAACCATGTTTATAAAAAATTTACCTAACATTTAAAATTACTTCTTGTAATATGAATTGTGATAGAGGGTCTCACTAGTATAACCATAAAAGTAATTATGTGATTAAAAAATAAGTAGGGATTTTTTGCTGATACTATTTCACTCCTTCATTAGCTGAATGATATAGGCCAACAACACCAAACGTTTACCATCACAGATATCAGCTAATCACAGCAGTGATTCACAGAATGGCTATCTACCCAAAACCTTTATTTTAGATCTGTGGTTGGCAAGGTCAAAGTTATTTTTATCTACTACAGCTAGAAAATTTCATTTTGTCCATTATGCCAACTTAAAGAATGCTTTTATCCAATGTAGCAAATTTAAATTGTTTCATGTATATTTGTTTGCCATGGCTATTTAAAAAGGCTTTTTACTGCTGCTTAGACCTTTAACTTTTGCCGATGGGCCAGAATTTTGTCCTGCCTATAATCTCCAGACATAGAAATAAGACTGCTGCATTTACACACACATCGACCTGGGCCGAGATTGAACCTATGAAGTGGGAAAGGAAAGGAAAAATCTAGTCTCCAAAACCTAAAAATAGTTACAATACATACATATATATATATATATATATATATATATACAAGGGCGCCCATATGATATTTTCTAGGGGGGGGCCAAATTTTTAGTTAATTTATTTTTTGTTCCTTTAACTTCTTGGGTTAGTTTGTAACATTACATTAATAATATAATAATGTAAGTGTAACAATGAAGTAGCCAGAAAATAATTTCGGGGAGGATTGGAAGTGGCAGGGGGTTTGGAATACCCCCCAAGCAAGGGGGGTCGTGGGTCCATGCCCAGAAAATTTTAAAATATTCAACTAATTGAAATAACTTTTTTCGCTATTTTAGCACTGAAAAACTAGTTAGGAAATTTGTTTACCATACTCTAAGACATTCCAATGTAAATAAGAAATCGTTACGTAAGTCGGGGGTCCACCCCCGGAAAATGTTTAAATATTGAACTAATTAAAATCACATTTCAATCTATTTTAGCTCTGAAAAACTAGTTAGGAAATTTGTTTACCATACATACTCTTAAGATATGCCAACTTAAACAAGAAATTGTTACCTAAGTCGGGGGTTCACCCCCGGAAAATTTTTAAATACTGAACTGATGAAAATCACATTTTATGCTATTTTAGCCCTGAAAAACAAGTTAGAAAATTTATTTACCATACTCTAAGAGAGTGTTTCTCAACCTATGGTCCACGGACCACCGGTGGTCCGCGAAGATGGTGCAGATGGTCCACAGACATAATTTAAAAATATCATAAAGTAAGTGAAAAGTAAAGAAATAAATTTTTTTCACATATTTCGTTATAATGACCTATAATTAATACCCCAAATATTAAGAATGTAGGTTTTCTTTTAAAAATGGGATGTAAATTAGGGGTCCGTAAATGTTTTTAGACATTTTAGAGGTCCTCGGGTTCAAAAAGGTTGAGAAACGCTGCTCTAAGACATGCCAACGTAAACAAGAAATCATTACCTAAGTCGGGGGTCCACCCCCGGAAAAGTTTTAAGTAATGAACTAATTGAAATCACATTTTATGCTATTTTAGCTCTGAAAAACAAGCTATTAAATTTGTTTGCCATACTCTAAGATATGCCAACTTAAACAAGAAATTGTTACCTGAGTCGGGGGTTACCCCCGGAAAATTTTTGAATACTGAACTAATGAAAATCACATTTTATGCTATTTTAGCCCTGAAAAACTAGATAGGAAATTTATTTACCATACTCTTAAGATATGCCAACTTAAACAAGAAATTGTTACCTAAGTCGGGGGTTCACCCCCGGAAAATTTTTAAATATTGAACTAATTAAAATAACATTTTACGCTATTTTAGCTCTGAAAAACTAGTTAGGAAATTTGTTTACCATACCCTAAGACATGCGAACTTAAACAAGAAATCGTTAGGCCTACCTAAGTTATAATACTTATTACTATTTATAAGAAAAGTTAAATAACACAAGGGACGATGGAAATAACAGGCCTACTCATTATGTTAAGAAAACAAAATAACTGCTATATCATATTTGACACACCCACAAAAATTGTTTAATTTATTAATTTTTTTTAAATACAAAAATAGAATTTTAGGTTTTGATTTTTGGGGGTCCAAACCCCCAGGATCCCCTTTCCTAATCCAGTGTGGATTCTGCTTCCATGGTGTCGATATGGTAAAACTTCTGCAAACTTATGTCTATACTGACTTTCAAATAATTGTCTTAAAAGAAGAAAAACAGACTATAATTATTAATATACATTTTTTCCTTTCCCTGAAAGCTAGGGGGGGGGGGCGCGGCCCCCCCCTGCCCCCGGGTATGGGCGCCCTTGTATATATAAATATATATAAGTTCACTGCTGCTGGTGAGTCATTAGTGCATCTGTTTCTCCTCCAGCAGTCCAGGTTCGATCTACCTGGGTTGGGAATTTTTCAATAGCAGGAAATTTCCTTTCTGGATTCAGGACTGAGGGTTGTGTTGTCCCTTCTTCTCTGTCCCACAGAGGTCAATGCCTAGTACACCAGGTTGTGGTTCTCATTCCATAATTCAACACCTATACATACCATATACAGTGAAACTTCCCTTAACGGACACTTCCCAATAGCGGACTTATCTCAACAGTGGACATTTTTAAATTCCCCTGCAAAATAACATTGGCCCCATGATAAAATTCTTCCAAATAGCGGACATTCTAAAAAACGGACACTGAAATGTATCCCCCAACAACAATTAAAACTTCCAAATAACGGACAGCATAAAAGAAAAATACTTTTGTAAATTAAACTGAATTCTAAACTGAATTCTAACAGAATTCTTTGCAACAATCATTATCGTGCATTTTTACTGTTACATTCAGTTCGGTCACAATCTCTTAGCAGCACAATGAGGCTATGAAACATGCCGAACAGTTGAAGCAGTTTTTTCTTCAAAAGTATGATGCAGAGGGACTCAAAATGACTTCTGAAGTACTGATGCATATTGAAACGAAGATATCCAAAATTCACACTAAACAATCAACAATATTCTAGATTTCTTTGGGTAATGTGAAGTGGTAGTGACAGATGTCATAGAATTCCGGAATAAATTGAATCTGCCTTAAAATCCATGTACTGTATTATTGTATAAACTTCTTGTACAACTTAACTTTAGTTTTGATATTACTATATACATAGACCTTTTTGTATAAATGTTCTTGACCGCAAACAATCTCATAATCTCACTGTCTACTGTCTACTGTCTACAATTTTCTAAATAGCGGACACTTCTTAATAATGGACGTTTAATTTTTCCCCGGCGGTGTCCGCTGTTGGGAAGTTTCACTGTACTGTATATTATTTCTGTAGTATAGATCCCTTTTGTGTCTCTCACAACAACTAGGTGACCAACTTATGAACATGAAAGTAAGGGAGAATGGGTCATAGCAAATTTTAGTGGAATTTTTGGGATGTAAATCCTACATTACTTATAAAATCTCTACAGTGGTGCCAACTTTTGAAAAACATTGGGTGGGCTCAAAGATTTTCAAATATTCATACTCCCGCCCCTTATTTGATTCATGAAATGGACTTTCATGATAATTCGGATAAACACAGAACTGGGTAAGAAACGATGTCTTTGTTTATAATCTATATTAATAAAAGGAAGTGTCTGTCTTCCTTCTGTCTGTCTGTCTGTCTATCTGTCTGTCCGCGATGCCCAGCGAAATCTACTCAACGCAGAATCTGAAATTTTAAACATAGGTGGACTGAAGGGTCGGAAAATGCACCTTGAAGCCGGAATTTTAATTTTCGCTTTTGTTCGTGAGTTATGAGTGAAAAACGGGCAGAAAACGTGTATTTTTTGCGTTTTCGAAGCATCAGTTTTCAGTAATATATTTCAATGTCAAATCAATTACAGTAGGCTTTGACTATTTTTGTCATACCTTGGACATAAAACCATCGCGATCGCTTGAATGTCGCAGCTCACGCTGGTCGGTTCATTTGTTTATAATGTCAAGGCAAACAGACATATGAAATTTTCAACCTACACCGAAGATGATGATGATGATTATTAATATTATTATTATTATTATTATAAGAGGGATAATCAATATTGGCCTAAATATGGCCAAACGTTCTTCGATTTGGACGAAACTCACTATACAGGGGTTTTCTGGGCCAAGGAACTCGAATCTGAGGTCGCTTTTGCCAGGCGACGCTATCTAATCGTGGTATGTCATTCACATGATTTAGGTGTTAATAAATATAATGATTTAACTATTATGTTCTTAATTTTTGAAATATTTATCGCGGGCAATCGCTTGATTTTGTAAGTTCATCCTGGACGATTCATTTGTTTAGAATGTCAAGTCCCGTAGACATATGACATTTTCAACCTACACGGAAGAGGGATAATCAATATAAGCCTAAATATGGTCAAACATTGTTCGATTTGGACGTAACTCAATATACTGGGGTTTTCTGGGCCAAGGACCTCGAATCTGAGGTCGCTTTTACCAGGCGACGCTATCTAATCGTGTTATGTAGTCCACGTGATTTAGGTGTTAATAAATATAATGATTTAACTATTATGCTCTTAATTTTTAATTTTTTAAATAATTATCGCGGGCAAAGCCGCTGGCACATGCTAGTAATGAATAACAATGAACGTAATTCAACCGCCAGAAAAAGAATTGTGTAGCCTAGTTAACGGGAATCCTTTAAAATTAATAATGTTATATTATAAACTTTTTTGTTTGTTTTAGGTACTTACTAAAATAAAATAATTATGTAGCACAGTGTGTTCCAAACTGTTTCTCCTCACTGGAGTAAACTCTCTTCTTCGTCTTTCCTTAGACCAGGAGTCTATTCGACCCAATCACACTATCTTTTTGAAGTGAAACTTCTTTAGCGGCGGTACGGGGTAAATCGGGAACTTGTGTCATGCTAAAACTGTCACAAAATTAGTGTCACACTCAAAACCGTCACGAAATTACTAGAGTGTTTCGGAGCGGACTGCACAGAAAACAATCAACTCAAGGATTAGGAGTAATCAAAGGAAATTTTTCAGATCTAGTACGAAGACCTGCAAATGGGAATAGTAGTAGTAGTAGTAGTAGTAGTAGTAGTAGTAGTAGTAGTAGTAGTAGTAGTAGTAATAGTAGTAGTAGTAGTAGTAATCAGGCCTGACGAGAGGGAGGGGCAGCCGGGGCTGTAGCCCCGGGGCCCGGGCCCATTTTGGGGCCTGGCCGACCAGGTTTTATTTTTTACTTTCTAAATTTATTCTAAAATAAAATTGGTTATAAGTCAGTAAACAGCTTTGTGTTTTATGTGTTTATTTTATCTGCATTGTCCTGTCATATAACTGTGACACGGAATTAATCAGTTATCTGAAACGGATTATTCTTGAAGAAAAATGGCTATTTTTGAAAAGTTAGAAGCAGAAATCCTTTTTGACTCAACAGTAGGCCTCACTAACAGTCGGCATTTAAAATCATAATTTTCAGAATATTCAACTTGTAAAATTTTTCCTAATTAGAACATTTTAATGTATTTTTCTGTTTCGTGCCCGGCATCAGTTAATCGGACCAAAATCAATAGGCTTCGTCCCATGGGCGTTATAAATGGTATACCAAGTTTTATGAAAATCCGATAAAGCTTATTTGAGTTATCGCGCTTACAGACACACAGACAGTCAGACGGACAGACAGTACTGTCTACCAGACAATCTCATAAAGTACCGGTACCATTCTGGCACTTAATAAGTATGTAATATCATGACATAATCTTTTTGTTGCATACTTTATAAAGGGCGAGTTGGGTAGTGAATTTAATATTTGACGGGGGCCTGGGAAAATTTGTTCCTGGGGCCCTTGCTTTCTTTCCACGGCCCTGGTAGTAATAGTAGTAGTAGTAGTAATAATAATAATAATAATAATAATAATAATAATACTTACTTGCTCAATGCTAATAGACAATTCATAAGCAATCTAAAGGTAAATGATCTATTTTATGGAACCCGGAGGTTCATTATCGCGCTTAAAAAATCCAAACAATAAAAAAATCAAAGATTCAAAATTTTAAAAATCCAAAATTCCAAAATTGAAAATCAAAGATCCAAAATTAAAAAGTCCAAAAATCTAAAATTTAAAAAATAAAAAATCCAAAATTTAAAAAATTTAAAAATCCAAAATTAAAAAATCAATAATCTAAAATTTAAAAATCCAAAAAATAAAAATTTAAAGATCCAAAATTTATAAAATCCAAATTAAGAAAATCAAAAATTTCAAAATGAAAAAATTCAAAGATCCAAAATTTAAAAAATCCAAAAAATCCAAAAATCCAAAATTAAAAAAAATTAAAATCCAAATTTCCGAAAAAAATAAAAAATAATAAAATCCAAAATTTTATATCCAAAATTTAAAAAATAAAAAATCAAAGTTCGGAAATTTAAAAAAATCTAAAATTCAAAAATCCAACATTAAAAAAAGTCCAAATACCCAATATTAAAAAGTTCAATAGTAAAAAATTGAAAAAATAAAAATTAAAACAAGTTTCACTTCTGTCGCGTGGCGTTCCACACACACTTTTTTTTGTGATTTATTGTCCCTTGTTGATCTTTTTAATTCATTCTTTCTACATGTTCCATCCACTCTTTCTTTTTAACCAGTTACCAATGTCCACACCTTTGTCTTATATCACAATTTTTTGCCTTGTCCATTAATGGCCTTCCTGTGATTTTTTCTCACAAGCATCGTCTAAATTCTAAATCTAGCTTTTCTCTCCTTGTAAGTATAGTCTTTAGAACAGCGGTGGCTGTGGAAACTGCACTGACAGATGTAAAAATTTAATGAATTGTGGAAAGATTTCAAATTATCGTGAGGGAATTGGAACAAGAGAAGATCGTACTAAGGTATATATGACTACAATAGCCTGATTTTCGCATTATAGGGATTCAACAAATAAACACAATTTTGAGTAATAGCAATAAATAATTATGATAATAACACACGGAAAATTATTGGGTGCGCTTGAGCCCCATGGGCCCATATAGGTTGGCGCCACTGAATCTCTATATATATAAGATGCTATGACTGAATGACTTAATGACTGACAGAGAATTAACGTAGAGCCTGAACTATAATAGGTAGAGACTTGGAATTTTGACAGTACCTTTGTTTCATAATGTAAGTGCACAATAAGAAAGGATTTTGAAAAAAATTGACTTTAAATGCCAAAAATCAAATGTTTTTGAAGATACTTATACCTTGTTACACAGAATTATCAAATCCAAATCAAATTCCGTGTACAGTTCTCATGACAACAGTGTATTGTTGGCAGTGTTCACAGGTAGCTTTGGAAATAAATGATATGGGACTTTGACAAATTAGAGAAGCTATCAATTGAATTCATTGGTGTAAATAAATATTGAAGAATGAAATTTATGAAAAAAATGCACAATGTGATGCAGTCACATAACTTTCTCTACCCTGTACATAAGGAATACCATTTTCTCACTTCACATTTTGATGTAAAATAAGAGATCGTATTGTGGGGAGAGCTTAATCCAGCTGTCTCAGTCTGAGTGTATGTCAACGAGTAAGTTATGCCATGTCAGAAACCTGTAAAAAATTCTATCCACTGATATGTTATTCATAGCTGTAGGCTTTGTATTTTCAGTTGAGTAATATGGATGTTTATTATAGGCTCTAAGCATGTAAAAGGAGACAAAATAGGATGGAACATTTTTAGTCCTGTGTGCAGTATATTATTATGTCCCAGGTTTTGGGGAGAGGAAAGTATGAAAGTGGGAAACATTGGTATATTGCGACTCATCCGAGTCCCCCACTCCTACTCTCAATCCCTCCCCTAGCGGCGGCATTTGAACTACTAGAAGCGACGGTAGCGCCATCTCTTAATGAACTGATGAAACAGAAAAAATAATTTGTTTCTTCTTTATTCTCTTCTTCTCTTCTTTTCCCGTCTCCTTCCTCTCTTCTTCTCACCTCCTCTTCACCCTACCTACCTATTTGAGACCTCTTCCTTATAGTAAATTTTGGATCGACCGGGATTCGAACCTGGGACCCCTAGCATTATAGCTAGGAGTCTTGACCACTACGCTACGAGTGAATGTTGAGCACTGAATGAAGCTTCCGTATATTAGAGTTATGTTAGGGGGATTTCATGAGTTTTAACGCAAGAATCGGTTTTTATAAGTAGTGTTGGTACAAGGGAATTTTCCTGCATCAATTAAGCCACATTTTATGTTATAATACGGCGTTTTTTATAATTATGAAATATTATGTATAGTACAAGGGTATTTTTTGTATTGTGAAATAGCCTATTTTGTTGGAAGGGTCGTTTTTATAATTGTGGAATATTATGTGGAGGTGCAAGGGGCTTTCTTTATTGTGAAATATTAGGTGACATATCAATTGCAATTATGCATTACCGGCGTTGAGCAACGGCTACAGGCATGAAGGTATGCGTTGCGGGGAAGCGGAGCAGGCAGCACGCGGGAAGCAGCTGAGAGGGGTGGAAGCTGCCAGGCGAGTGGTGAGTGGAAAGGGGAGCAGGGTGAGTCGTAAAGTACTAACTTGCCGAAAGTGGTATTGAATTTCTTTTTGATTTCAGCCCCTAAATGGTTGTATGGTAATATGAGAGTGAGAAATAAAATATTCAGTAAAGACAATACAATTTTATGTTACTGGGAATTCTGTTTCTTCTTATTTGAACCCCTACCAGGCATGGTGAGTAGAACCAATGGTGTGCAAAATTCTACATCCTCTATGAAGGGAACAGTTTGAGTGTGATAAGTGGTTCTTCCTCTTTTCAAATTCTACATACCTATTTAAGGACCTAGAGTTTGAAAATCGAAAATCCTTCGTAAGATAATTTTGTATGTCAAAATGCAAAACCCGAGCAACGCCGGGCCCTTTAAGCTAGTATCAATATATTAATATAATATAAAGTATACCACATAAAACCATATCATTTGAAATAGAAAAAGTAATGCTTTATTACAGGGGCGTCGCCAGGAATCTTAGTAAGGGGAAGCAAACTCAACATAATGCCAAGCACAACGATTCTTAGTTATTACTTATTAGGTTAAACTAACAGTAGTCTACAACATTAAGAATTAATGTACTATTGTGAACAATAATAGTGACATTACAACAGTAAATTAAACAACTGTATTGTGCTTTGAATTATCTTTGAGGTTAATCCTAATTCAAGTGATAATTTATGAGGCAGTATCAGTATTCTATTACTCTCAACAGAAAATCAATTTCAAATAATTAAATATATAAAACTGTTGACGTAGTTTCTCGAACTCTAGTTTTGAACGCCAGCTGAATTCGACGAGGCTGCAAAGTTTTTAAATTAACAGATTATGTTCTTCTGAGCAACAGACTTGGTGAAAGATTATTATAAATACAATGATGCAGTTATAATAATTGTATACTTGCTAAACTCGTATAAAGTATTTATATTTTTTATTCTCCCTGCAACAAATTCAAGTTGACAGACAAAGGCAGAGTCTATGTTTTGTTTGAGAGCTCGTATGTGTTCTGTGTATCGTGTTTTGAAACTTCGGCCTGTTTGTCCTATGTAGAATTTTGGACGTTCATTTCATTTTAGTTTGTAGACTCTTGGATTGCTGTATTCATTTCTGTGTTGTTTGTCTGTGGGTTGTATTTTCTTGATTGTTCTGTTCTTCGTTCTGAATGCTGTTCTGTATCCTTGTTTTCTGAACTGTTGGGCGATTTTCTGTGTATGTGTGTTGAAGTATGTGAGTGTGATGCATTTGTCTTTCTTCTTGTCTGCATGCACACAAAATAATCTACTGGAACAGGTACGTAGATGATATTATCACATTATACAGAGGCAATACCAGACAGTGCACACAATTACTACACCACATCAATAAAATCCACAAAAACATGCAATACACAGCAGAATTTGAAATAAACAAGACCCTCAATTTCCTAGATTTCACTATCACTAAAGACAATACACAGAAACATAAATCCAGAATGTACAGAAAACCCACAATGACAGACACGCTGATACACAACAGCTCCAATCATCCAACACAACACAAACATGCTGCATTCCGCTCCATGCTCCACAGACTTGAGAACACACCACTATGCATTGAAGACTACAAAGAAGAACTAAACACTATAAAACACCTAGCTGTTACCAATGGCTAGAACCCCACAGTCATTGACAACTTACTACACAAAATCAGAACGAAGAAAAACGACCAAAACACAGACAAGAAAAAAGACATTTACATCACACTCAAATACTTCAACACACATACACAGAAAATCACCCAACAGTTCAGAAAACAAGTATACAGAATAGCATTCAGAATGAAGAACAGAAAAATCAACTAAAATGCAATGACTGTCCAAAATTCTACATAGGACAAACAGGCCGAAGTTTCAAAACACGATACACAGAACACATATGAGCTCTCAAACAAAACATAGACTCTGCCTATGCAAACCATATAATAATCACAGGCCACAAATACGCAGACCTCAATACAGACATGGAAATCCTACACATTAACCACAAAGGTCATACGCTGAACACACTCGAACAATATGAAATATACAAACACACCACACAAGACAACACCAACATCTTAAACAAACAATTACAGTTCAAATCACATGCACTCTATGACACAGTTATTAAAAAATGTCTTCCTAGCCACATCAAGGGAGTCAGTTGCTGAAGATGGCTGCTCCACACGGTTGAAAGCGCTCCAACAAGGTATTGAACATTGCCATACCACAGTAGTGAGTGTCAGTGAAAAAAGCGATATGCTCTAATTGAATAATTAAATTAACAATTTGTTCAAAAACAATTTGCAGCACTCAATTCATGGACATTTTGTTTTCACCCGGTTCATTTTCGATTTTGATCAAATTCAGCATGTTTGTAGAGGACATAATCCTGTTTTCAAAAAGTGTCTGGGTGACAACCCCCCCCCCCCCCCACTCCGAATATCCTTAAATGCATCATTAAAATTTAAATTTGATTTTGGGAAGACGGTACTTTGCGACACAATCTGGTCCCCTTTCCACACGCCACTCGCCTGGCCGCTTCCCCGCCTGCCCCGCTTCCCCGCAGCGCATGCCATCATGCCTGTAGCCGCTGCTCAACCTCAACGCTGGTAATGCATAATTGCAATATTGACATGTCACCTATTATTTCACAATAAAAAGAGACCCTTGCACCTCCGCATAATATTTCACAATTATAAAAATGACCCTTGCAACAAAATAGCCTATTTCACAATACAAAAAATACCCTTGCACCATACATAATATTTCACAATTATAAAAAATGCCATATTATAACATTAAATATGGCTTAATTGATACAGGAGAATTCCCTTGCACCAACACTACTCTTTTCATAACTAACAAAATATCTCAAAATTATAAAAACATATTCTTGCGTTAAAACTCATGAAATCCCCCTATCATAACTCAAATATACGAAAGCTTCGTTCAGTGCTCAATATTCACTTGTGGCGTAATGGCTAAGACTCCTAGCTACAATGCTAGGGGACCCGAGTTCAAGTCCCAGTTGAACTAAAATTTACTAATAGGAATAGGTCTCAAATAGGTAGGTAGGATGAAGAGGAGGTGAGAAGAAGAGAGGAAGGAGACGGGAAAGGAAGAGACGAAGAGAATAAAGAAGAAATAAATTATTTTTTCTGTTTTATCAGTTGCATAAGAGATGGTGCTACCGTCGCTGCTAGTAGTTCAAATGCCGCTGCTAGGGGAGGGATTGAGAGGAGGAGTGGGGGACTTGGGTGTGTCATAATGTACCATTTTCCCTTGATTTTTACTTTATATCATCAGTAATTTGAAAGTTAGATCAGTATTTGTTTGCCACTTGTTCTGCTCCATCTTTCTATTTCTATCATGATAACTATTAATATTGTTACCAATGGGGTCAAGCCATTATACTCAGCTTTGGCCTTTCTCCCCCTGGTACATTTTCATCATATTACTTCTTAGCTTTAAAATCAGGTTGACATAGCACCAAAAATTTAGCTATGGAACTGCTCTCAAGCACGAGCTCCTGCTCTTATGTGGTTTCAGGACAATCCATGTGTTATCACTTATCGTTTTTTTAAAATTGATTAACATTGATTCAGCTGGTATTTTTCTAATTAGTGTGTTCATTTTATGATATGTATTCCTTGTGTTTAGTATATATAATTATATATTGCATTTGTGGTATATTAAATAAATAAATAAATAAATAAAACAATTTAAAAATGCAAAAGACTTTTTTTTTATGGAAATAAACAAGTTTTGCTAACATTTTATACCCTTCATATGGATGTGGGGAAAAAGTGGAGTTGTATGTCATATCAAAAGAAGAGAATTTCCTGGAGCAGTGACGAATTGCATTTTGACTTAATAAGTAATAAAAATTTGTTAAAAAAACCAGTCTCACTTTTGCTAAAGTTAGCTACACTTTTCCCGCAGGTTGACCCAGAACTGCAGTACCTCAATTTTGTTTTCACCAATTTTTTTATTTTGACCAAATTCAGCAACCAACTGAAAGTTAGGTTTATATATATTTTTATACAAATAAACACATTTTGCTAGCATCTTTTATCCTACATGTGGATGTGGAGGAGGGGGAAATCTCATGCAAGAGTTCTGGCATGGGATGCTAGTATATATAAAGTATTTACTCTCATACAATTCAATGGCCCTCAATAGCATGCTCACTCGCTCCCTCACTTCGTGAAACATAGGGTATACTCGGCGATGTTCGTCTCTCGCAGTGTAAACTCTCACAATATTATACAAATATAATACCGTTAGGAAAACCGTTTCTTTATTATATAAGGCCTAAGTGAAATGAACACAATGAAAAAATATTATAATTTTATTTTTACTTACAATTTCCATAGCTCTGAACCACAAACATTTTTAATAAACTGCCAGTGTAAATTTCTTAAAAATCCTGGAGTCAATTAATGATGGCGGGCGAAGCCGCATGCACCAGCTGTAATATATTGATAGTTTAACCCTGGAAGTATAGCAGATAATAAAAATCCAAATGAACCACTCCTTCCCTTGAAAAATTAGACAATTTCTGAAAATTACACCGAATTTATCAAATAAAATCCACATCATATGCATCTGTCAACAAACAGTGGAGAAACAATACGTATTATCAGTGTTCACAGGTGGCTTTGGAACTGCATAAAACTTGCGATATAATTAATTTCTGAAATCTACGTACTGGTAGGAATGAATTATATTCTAAAGGAAAAAGTGTAATATATCCAGATAAGTAAGCATTGAAACATAAAGCAACTTCATGAAATATCCCATGTGAATGTGACTTTTGTAATTGTATTGTCAGTGCCTTCAGGCCTGTAAGTTTCGTATTTAAGCATCATTTTAACCATGGTAAAGCCACAGGCTATTTTCTAGTATATTACCTAATGGTCTCTTGGGATTACATATTCATGTGTGTATGTATACACATATATAGTTATATAAAATAATATATTACCAAACTATCCATTTTAGCTAATGCACCATAATGTCTCAAATATAAAATAATATGTCAGCAATGATTACATGTTTCTTTCTTTTTAGAAAATTGAGCTAACTTTTCACACAAAACACCATATGCTAAGAAAACAAACAACAGCAAATACCTGCTTATTGATTCATGAGAACTATGAGAAGCATGTGTTTCATTCTGTACTGCACAATTTTTATTACACATGGTGCATTTCGCATATGGAAGGAAGTATTTCTTCATCATTAGCATATCGGCTTCAGTTTTCACTCCTAATGCCTGAAATAAAATTAGATAAATTTGTTATGTAATAATGTAGTTGTGGTACCTTTAGAAAAATTTATGAAATTGAGTCAATAATACCAAATTAATATTCACAAGAAATTAGGATATTTTATCAGTATTGCGACAGAATATTTAGAAAACATAAGTTCACCTTAAAAACTCTTAAAAAGCTACTTATTAAGTGGGGCCTCCATTAAAAACTTAGATTAAGAAAATGGCTATTTCACATCTTTGGAATGTGTATTTCAAATTAAAAAGAATTTAATTGATTAAAGTTGGAAATGTGTTAAAAAGTATTTAAAGGATGGACTACATAGGATGTTGCACATTGAAAGCTGAAAAATTTCCAGTTATCCATGAGTTTATTAATTTTTTTATTTGAATGCCAACTTTTTATGATGAATATAAAAAAAACCTCATTTAATTTTTTGCGATAACCAATCCTATGGTAATTGCAGTTTTTTGTGCGTTAAAATTGTGAGAAATGCTATTTATATGCAGGATCTTTGTAATGATTGTCCTGATTTCAATTGGGTATAATTCTGCACCTATCAACCTTGTTCTAGTTTCACATTACATCAAATTACAGAGAAACTTTATAAGTTTAGACACTCTTACAGCCTAGATTTTAATGATTCTGCGTCTTTTTTCTGGTGATACTAAGGCATTACTCTATTGGAAATAGACAATCATACAATCAGGATTAACTTTAAACAAATTTTATAGGTCACTATTTCTGCATTTTTATAGTTATCTTAAAAGTAGGGCATTTTTATTGTTTAGGCGGAATTTTGGATAATTTTAAAAGAAAAAGAAAGGGTTTTGCCATTTGTTGCTCCTTTTAATGAATTATCTTCAAAATTATGGATTCTTGGAATTCTGTGGCAATCCTTCTCCCCCTGCATAAAAACTGTTTCAACTTAGACTAATGCAACAGTAAGTGCAATCTTGTTTTGTAATAAATGACAATTGTTTCAGTTCTTATTAATAATTATTTCATTGGACCTGAAGATGAAGCTTTGCTGTCCAGATTTGGACCATGATCCACCAAATATTAGTGACTCTTGATCTAGTAAATAATATTTCAGAAAAGCTCTTTCCCCACTGGTTCTTTTAGCTTAATACCATACCTAATGTATGGACAATCTGATCTGGGGGTTTCTTGCATGACTATCAGTTTTATTTCTGATATCAACTCAACAATTAACTAACTTAATAGAATTTGGACAGGTAAGCTTAAACAGACTGATAAGATAAATGCACTCCAAGTTTTTGGCATCAGTGTGGATGGCTGATGGCTCTGGTTCAGAGGAATTGTTCTCCTATCTATTCTCAAATCTGAAGCGGATGAAGTAGATTTTTGAGAAGGATCTTGAGTTCTCATGTTTGAGTTATTAATTCACAAATCACCTCTCTTACTTACCTCCCTGCTATCATTCCCAAACAGTCAGTGTGCAAGAAAGAATCCTAGAAGTTTAGTGTGAAATAACATAACATGAAAACAACAAAACTTTAAAGTACTCACTGTGAAAACATTGTCTATTCTGATGAGGGTTTTCTCATTTTCTGCATAAGGTTCAAGCAAATCCTTTAGTCGCTGTTCCACAAGGAAATCAGAATTCTCAGCCACAAGTTTAAGTATCTGTCGCAGAAATTTTTCCTCCATGTACCATTCTTCCACATCCTCTTTAGTTGTTGGGGATTTCTTTATATTAACCTTCTTTTCTGTGTCACAGTTATCTAGCAAAATATAAATATTGTTTAATAAAGGTATACGAGCACAGAAGTTGAAATCTGTTTATCCATCTATGAGTGAAGAGTCAAGTACATTTCCCACAGCTCTCTGATGAGAGCTCATTAATCACTGTGATTCTACACTTTCCTCGAAGGTTATCGTTAAGGAATTCAACTGTCTGCCATTTGAAGACAAGAAGAAAGAGGCAGAGTGTGAAAATTTGGTAACTTTTTCCCACAAACCCATTGAGTGATAGGTATTGGTAGGTAAAGGTAAAGGTTCCTATTTTCCACTGTACAATAGATGGGGCTTTCAGGAGGTTAAAAGCTTATGACAACTTAGCTAACTTTTGTTGAAGGTAGTGTGGCCAGCAAGGCAATACAGCCATTTTTTATTCCCTAGCAGGGAGTTTGTATGAAAATAAAACTCCACAGGTATTCATTTTGACAGAGGCCTTCAAACAAGAACTTGTTACTTTTTTTAACAGTTATGTACCAGTTCCAGTTGCATAAAAATACCTTTGCTTTTGCTTCCTCGAAAGTACATAGTAAGTTATAAAGTATTGCGACAAAAAATGAAATCACGATAGTACCAGGAAACATATTTCATGATTCCTGGATGCCAAAAAAAAGTGTTTTTGTAATGATGTCTATCTGCCTATGTAGAACCATTTCAAGTAAACAGTTAATTGTATTTACTTTTCTTTTGGGGGAGGGGTGTTGAAAAAAAAAGTTGTGACACTTTTGTAAAAATGTAAATCTCAAAACTTCTATCTATGACTAATAAAACGGTTCTACTCGTTTCTCTGTAAAATTACTTAGGAATTAATTTACAAGTGTCCATTTTCAAATTCTTTAAGCCATCTCTATCGTGGTAGAAGATACATGAAACCCCAGCATAGTAAAACTGTAGAGACAATTAAAATAAACATTTTTTATCATACACATTTCTTTATAAAATTTACAGGTGTTGAGATAGGAATGAAATAACAAGACTTAAATACTCAATATCAGAATGCACATCAATAAAAATGTGCAGTGGAGCAGATGACATCGTCCTTTGTTTTAGAAATCACTTTTAAAAATGGTGAGCCTATAGATGAAACCCAACAATTGTTTCATAGGGAGTTCAATGTCCATTGTCATGGCTGTGTACCCGTCACCATACAATAGTGCTTTGGGTCAAACATTTTCGAAACACAGGCTCATGTCTGAAAAAAGAAACCCACAGGTAATCTACATACTGTTTGTACCTCAGAAAATGTGGAAGCTTTGCACATGTCAGTCATCAGAAGTCCAGGCTACCCAGTCTCACAAAAATGCCGCTGCTTTAGGTATAGCGGGACCATAATGTTCAAAGGATGTTGCACTTGGATCTTCATTTTCACCCATACAAAACGGTAACCATCTAAGACTATGACCACCAAAACCGAAGAGAGTATGTACAGTCAATTTTGAATATTCCGAGTGATGGCACAATCATCCTAATGTCCAACAAGGTGCACTTCCATCTTTCTGGGTGTGTTGTAAATAAACAAATTTTTTGCTATTGGGCACCAAATAGCCCCCTGCGAGCTTTAAGAATGACTGCTTCATAGTCAACATGTAACAATTAGTCTGGCAGTGTTAGGTCCCTTTTTTTTTTATAAAAGAAGAGGGAAGAGCAGTTTCCATTATTTTAGCTGGTTATATACAATAATGAATAACTTCCTTAGGCAAGAGTTGGCTAGACAAGGAGTTAATAATGCAAACACTTGGTTCCAACAAAAGGATGCTACTGCACACATGGCAAGGATGTCAATGGGTATAATGTATTGTGACAAGAAACAGTGAACTTACCTAGCCTGCTCACTTCCAGAATCTAACAATGTGTGATTATTTCCTCTTTGGCTACCTCAAATCAAAAGTCTGTGTTGGAAGACTTCACACACTTTATGATCTAAAGACCTGTTCATGACAAAATAGCAGCAATACCGATGACATGCTCATAAGGATGATGGCAAATTTAAAGGCAAGACTATAAGAATGTGTATGAAATGGAGGTCATCTTTATCAGGCACAATTTTCAAAACAAACAGAAACTAATGTAAGAATTGTAAATAGCAGTTATTGTTATAATAAATGTAATGACTATACCTTGAATTACGATCATTTTTACTATTTATATATGCATTTAAAAAATATCAGATTAATCTACTGGTCCTCTATGTATTCTATCTTTGAGCCAGGTAGAGAGGCAATTATGTCAATATGCAGAGTACACCCACCCTTCTGTGGCAATTCCAGA
Source organism: Ectobius pallidus (assembly GCA_964059195.1). Lineage (NCBI taxonomy): Eukaryota > Metazoa > Arthropoda > Insecta > Blattodea > Ectobiidae > Ectobius > Ectobius pallidus. The sequence goes on along the minus strand of CAXKWD010000006.1, from coordinate 52,973,714 downwards.
GCGACATATCCAACCAGCTGGAGAGAATAAAGCAACCTGTGTGATGATGACCATTCCTAAGTGCTTCACTGAATTGACAAAAGCCAAGGACATGGGGAAGGGTTTTAAACTTACTGTGGCAATGCCAACATCGGCACCAGTGCTCATTTAAGTTTGAGTCGTTCTATATTCAAATTGTCTGAATCAATGGAATGCAGTAAATCTTACCACCATATCACTGGAGATATGCAATCTATCTGAAAGGGGTTCCACACCTTAGAATAAGATTTCTTCATTATCCCATAGGGTAGAAGTACGGAAGTTTTAACTGGAGGAGTTGAAAAATGATAGTAATAAAGTAAGCTTACCCTTTGAAAACAACTCTGCCACAACATTAATTGCAGCACGGTAAGACTTCAGATCCTCCTGCTTCAGTAATTGTTTGTCTGGTGGCAGCCATTCTATTCCCATTTGCTGCTCATGTAAGAGTTGATCGATATCAAGTATCTGTGACAATATAAGGAATACATTAAGAAATGATTTACAGATGCAATAATTGATTAATTTATCTTACTCAAGAAATTCACATTTTCAAATCAATAAGAAAACAGTGGTGGCTCATGGCCGGAAAATTAGGTGAAGAGAAAAAAAAATGCCACATGCTTATGTTAATAACTGAATTCACCTATGTCTTGTATACCAAAACAATCCTTCGGTAGCCCTTCAAGGCTGCAAACTTGTCGGTGATATCATCATAGAATGGCTGCTTTTCTTCTAGCTGCAGTAGAAGTTCTTTTTGAATTGAAATATTCGCTAAACAAGATACTTGTCAGATTAGTATCTGGCAACATGTTTTTATTCTTCATTTAGTAGGCCTATGTCGTGATCTGACAGCTGGCACAATGATGATATGATTTTACATAATGTGGATAAGAATGTAGTTATTATTTATAAAATCTTATACATTTCATTCATGGAATACTCTTAATACCTAAATCCCACTTGGGATTATGAGTTTCATGAGATAAATTCGACCCTGCTTCTCCGCCGCGAATCTTTCGATGTTTATCGTAATTACTATTCTCCTAATCAGATTATTCAGAATAAGTTATTCCATTCATGCAATGCGGACTTGATATTGACTAATAATCTTTAGCAATCGACCAATGACTGTTGTTTATCTGGTGGGTTTATCTGCGAGGGTTGGAAAGATGCAATTTTATCTGATAAACTTCAGCTCTTTACTGGATACTTCAAGGCATTAATATGCAGTGATTAATATGTCCCATGTCATATGATTACCTATGAAAAAATATGCATTGTAGGAATGAAACGTCGTAATCCACATTCTCTTCAGAGTATAAACTGGCAAATGGATTGGGATTAGAAGAACAATTACAGTGTAATTATATTTTTAGTGTTCAATGCATTAACATCAAGGCTGAGATGGATAATATATGTGCTTTATGAACCCTGTATTCAAGTGCAAACGTGCCCACCTATTCTCCGAGCTCACAGTGTGAGGCTACTGGCAAAGAAAATGCCTGAACAAGAAGCTGAACTACTTCATGGGTAGTCTGTTCCCATCAGCATGAGGATGTCGGATAAGTGAGAAAATTGCTGCTTGCCATCCTCATGCAATGGAGGGAATGGTAACCAGTTCAGTTCACCAAGGCCGACTTGAAGCGAGCGCAGTGTGCAGGATCTCAGTGTCTCCTAGCTTTGACACCAGGTGGTGGCGTGGCGGGCAATTCAAAAATAAAGAAATACATTTATGGTAAAAACCAACATTCGTGATATGGAAAATAAACTTTAAAAATATGCATTGTAAAGGGAAAATACTGGTGAAGTGCTAATTCACCTACTTCCCCTGAATAGCCGCCAATGTAAGAAAATCAAAATGCAAAATTAATTATACAAATCTACGAGTGAATTTCTGAGAACAAGAATACATTCCAAAATAATTAAGTCAGATTAAACATAAGACTACAAGTACATATACTCAAACAGTGAAGTCAAGCCTATTGGGAAGTGTTCTACAGTCTCTTCAAAAACCTTCTATTAATATTTTCAATAAAGTCCAGAATATATATCTGCATATATAGCAGCAGGGAAGGTGTTCATTCCTCTGCTACCCCATCCAAGTGGGGATAATGCAAATGTAAACAAGGTAAACACTTAATGGCATGTTTTCAGTCTTATCTGATTGAATTATATTCTGTAAAGGAAAATCTGTCTTGGGCAAGAATCAAATCCTGGTTTTCAGCTTGGTACACTCATTCCCTAGGGTGTGCCCAGACCCAGTCCAAAGTAGATTCCTGGTGACTTTGGTTAACTTAAAACGATAGTAAAATGAATCCTTCCATCCAATACTGTAGAAGTTCAATCATCTATAGCAAGGCCATGAAGCTTTACAGGATTATTAACTGGTGAAGAGGACTGGATACATCCATACACAATATCAGTGTAACACTCTAAAACTTAGGTTTCATTACCAACCATTGACTAAAAGTAAAATTAAGAATTTTTAACAAATACTTTGGAGTGCATTCCATGATATGAAAGCACCATCTGGGAAAATTATCTTAGATTTGAGTTCCCTAGCCCAGAAAACCCCTGCATAGTGAGTTCCGTCCAAATCGATCAATGTTTGCCTATTTAGGTCTACATTCATTATCCCTCTCCCATCTAGGTTGAAAATTTTAGATGTATGCATGCCTTGACATTATAAATAAATGAATCGACCAGAGAGGGCTTACAAAATTGAAGTGATCAATAATCCCAAGCAATTTGTTGAAAAAATCGTGATGTTCTAATTTCCAAGTTATGATAGAAAAAAGCAAAGCCATCTGCAGTTGATTTGATAACTGAACTGATGCTTCGATAGTGCTATAAATCATGTTTTTTGCCAGGTTTTCATTCATAACTTGTGAATGAAAGCAAAAATTAAAATCCGGCTTTGATGTACATTCGGCCATCCTTCGGTTCATCTGTTTAAAATTTCAGATCTCAGCATGCAGTAGATTTCATTGGGCATCACACACAGACAAACAGACAAACACTTTCTCTTATTATTATAGATGTTGCCATAAATCATTTTATCAATTGACATTACATGAGAAAAATTACAGTAAGAGAAAAATAATTCCTATAGCACCGAGACTCAAGTCTGGAAATTTGGCTTTATAGTAATGTTCTATGAACCGAGCTAGCATCAACACTCATGCACCTTAACAGTGTGTTGTTCTCAGTTTAATTTGACAGTCATGTGTCTTACCTTTTTTAATAGTTTTTCTGCAGTCTCTCTATTCAGTTCCCATACCTGTTGGTATTTCTTATCATTCACCTCAGCAAAGTGATCTGCTTTGTTTTCAATATCCACAATGGCATGATGCAACTTCACTACCTCTTCTGTCATCTTTGCAGATTCAGTTTGCATGGATTTCTTGGTCTCAGCTATCTTCTTTCTCAATGAATTTACCATGTCTTGCAGCTTGTTGATCCTCCTTTTCTGCTGTGCTCGCACAATCAAGTTCTCTTCCTCTCGTTTCTTGAGCACTTGGAAATTGTAAACAAGTTTTTCACTGTTCATGAGACATTGTGCTTTCACTTGTTCCAATTCCTGCTGCAGTATCTGGATGTCTGTTTCCAATTTGATTTTTAACTCTCTGAAATTCTCCTGATGGTCCACAGCAACTTGGTAAATTTCATCTTCATGTTGTTCTACTGCTTCAAACTTAAGTTCCATGTGTGTCACCTCCAGCTGTGAACGCTCTTTGTACAGTGCTTCCCACTTTTTGTTGTTCACTTCCATGAGCTGTGCTCGCTCTAATTCCATCACATCCTAAAATAAAATATACATACAAACTTTAATGAATTCACACAATCATGATTCATAAACTACTACGAGCAGTTAGATGATGGAATATTTTTGGGATGATCTAATATAATTTTTTTATTGACATGTCAAAGATATAAAAACAAAAATTAAATTTTAAACACACAAATTTTAAACACAAAAAAGTACAAATTTTTGTTACATAATATATGGTACTATAAATATGATAATCAGACAATACACTCGAATGAGCAAGGTTGCTCATGCTCAGGTGAAAGTCCAAAAGGTGGCAGAGTGAAGAAAAAAAAAAAAAAAATGTGAAAAGAACTTATGTAAAATACGACTAAATTTTAAAATAAATACTTAATAGAAATACAAAACATAAATACCTAAGAGGTAGCGAGCAATAAATTTAAGATAATTTTATATACTCCTAACAAATTTAGTAACAGGGCATGCTGAGAGCTCAGAGTACATTCTGATTACAGAGTTATAAAAGCGAGGACCAAAATTAATGCTATGTTTTAACTCTGCCGCTGTGAGACATTTGAAATCTGTTCGAGGTAGAATAGTATTTCGTCTAGTCTTATATATATAAACACTGGATGTGTATTTTGTACAATGTTTGTGAAAGAATTTTAATAACGAAAACTTGTAAAGTTGTTTAAATTTAAAAATATTAAATTCCAAAAATATTGGGCTAGTTGGATACTCAATATGTCTTTTTAGACAGATTTTTATTATACTTTTTTGCAAAAGACAAAGTGGCTCAAGAGTTGTTTTCGCTAAACCCCCCTAAGCGAGAATGCCATATTGGATAGTAGGAGGCACCAATGACATTGAGAGGGGATCTGGGGAAGAAGCTACTGTTAACTTAACTAGTGTATTGAATGATCTCAAACACACTAATGTGATAGTGGTAAAACTACCAAAGAGACATGATTTAAGTTCTGCTTCACCTATGCATTCTGCTGTGGACTCTTTAAATAACAAAATTTCAGAAGTGTGTAAGGGAAAAGATCGTGTTAAATTAATCAATACACACCTTGTAAACCGCCTGCTACATACTCGACATGGACTCCACTTCAACAATAGAGGTAAACATGCTTTGTCAAATGCAATCATAAATGTTTTTTTGGAGTTAAGCAAGCACAATCAACCCCTAAATCACCCCCGGAAATAATTAATTTAAAACCTGATGAAACACCAAATATTCTGTCTAGCCGTGTTACTTCAATTATTAAATTATTATTTTGGAATGTTCAGGGTCTAACAAACAAAATTGATTATATAAGCTTCCTAGGGTGCAATGAAAATGCAGATGTAATTGCAGTTTCAGAGCACTTGTTAACTGAAGTTGAATTAATTAATGTTGAAATTAAAGGGTACAAAAATGCCTCAGCTTACTGCAGACCCAGCAGAACTCATGGAGGCTCTGCAATATTTTTAAAGAGATCCTTAGACTATAAAAAATGAACATGTATATCTGAATTGTCGGTTGAAATGATCTGTGAAATAAGTGCGATAGACATAACATTATTAAATCTAGTAATAATATCCTTGTACAGGCCCTGTAATGAAGATATAAATGTTTTTGATAGATTCTTAAACATTCTTAATGATATTTTAAAATTAGCGTTAAAAAAAAATTCCAGCATAATACTTGCTGCTGACTTTAATGTTAGATTTGAATCTAACAGCCGGTCCAAAATTGAATTGTGCAACTTATTAAATAGCTTTGGTATGAAAGTCACACTGAATGAGATTACAAGACCTGGAATTAATAATATTAACAATTATGGAACATGTATTGATAATGTTGCAACCAACATAGAAGACAATAGATACTCGTCCACAGTACTACATACAGTATTATCAGACCATGATGCAATCCTATTTAAAACTGCTATGATTAGTTGTACAAATAATAGCAAGAAAACTCCCACATTGAAGCACTGCAATGAAGAACCATACAGACCAATTAAACAAAACGGGGTGGATAACTTTCTGAGAATTTTAAAATCATTAAATTGGTTTGATGTTTACTCAACTAGCAATGTAAGCATAAAATTTAAAATATTCTTAGACCTGCTATTGCAGGCAGTAAATTTTGCATTTCCTGTTAAAAAAAGAAAATCAGGATACAGAAAGCCTAAACATGAATGGTATGATAGTAGCCTAAAACAAATTAAGAAAATGTGTGATAAGTATTACAAATTATTTAAAATATATAATAATAATTACATTAAGGAGATTTATAAATATTACAAGAAGCTATATAAAAATAGAGTGAGGGAAGCAAAAATAGAGCACTTTAGTAAAATAATAAATGAAGCTACAAATAAAACTAAAGCTACATGGAAGATTATTAACACACTACAAAATCCAAACTGCAAAGTTGATAAAACAAATACTATAGTGTAGAAAGTTTTAATGACTATTTTATTGATCATATCAATACTATTACTGACCTAATACCAAATAGTAATTATGATTCCACCCACTACTTAAAAAGTGCTCGGAAACAGAAGGACTTAGTGTATAAATTTAAAGAGATAAAAGTAGAGGAAGTATACAAAGCAATGTTGGAACTCAGTAATAGTAATTGTCTTGACATATATGGGCTAAATTCTAAAATACTAAAAATGCTTGCTCCATATACTAGTGAAGTATTAACATACCTTTTTAATCTGTATCTAACTGACAGCTGTACTTATCCTGCAGAGTTAAAGAAGTCCAAGGTAATCCCAGTTTATAAAAAAGGGAATAAGGAGGATCCATCTAATTATAGACCCATAACCATAGTTCCAATACTGTCAAAACTATTTGAAAAACTTATCCATTCTCAATTGGCAAATTTTTTTGAAAATAACAAATTATTCACTAAAAAGCAATACGGGTTCAGGAAAAAATGTAGTACAACTGATGCTGTTATGAACCTAGTAAACAATGTCAATAATGAACTTGAAAATAATCTACTGGTCAGTTTTAGATCATATGATATGAGCAAGGCTTTTGACACAGTACAACATGACATACTTTGCAAAAAGTTGTTGTTTTACGGGATAGACAAGAACTCGGTAAATCTTATTGCATCGTATCTTGATCAGAGGACACAGTTTGTATATCAAAATGGTAATGTCTCACAGGGAAAGCTTATTAAACAAGGGGTACCTCAAGGCTCTATCCTAGGGCCTTTCCTATTCATTGTGTACATAAATGACCTACCTGGCAACATAGATGGAAAAGAAAAGGATGGGTATATGTTTGCTGATGACTTTGGACTTAAGGTGTGCTCCAAAAGCTCACAAACATTGGGCATTATCTTAGAAAATAGCTCCAAATTACTAAAAGACTGGTGTTCTGCAAATAAACTGTCATTAAACCTAAACAAAACTAACGACATTAGTTTTAGTTTTAGTAATAGTTCAAATACAAATAATGATGAAAAACGTAAACTAAAATTCCTAGGTATTGTAATTGACTCAAATCTAAATTGGAACGAACATGTTGATTATACTGCAATTAAACTCAGTAAAGGGCTCTTCTTGCTAAGAAGACTAAGGGAAACAGTTGATACTGAAGCTGTATTAAAGGTCTACTATGCACAAATACATTCAATTCTTTCCTATGGCATAATAATTTGGGGTTATAGCTCACAATGTTCTAAATTACTTGTACTACAGAAAAGGGCAGTCAGAATTATTTCTAATGCTACATGGAAAGCTCACTGTAAACCTATATTCAAAAAACTCAAAAAACTCAAAAAGAATTATGACATTACCATCTATCTATATATTATCACTTCTTGTATTTACACACACAAACAAAAATATGTTTAAAAAAAATGACGAAATACATAATCACAACACAAGAAATAAAAATAACTTAAGAATTGAACTATGCCAGTATAGCAAAACTCAAAAAAACTGGAGACATATGGCAACAAAGGTATACAACAGTATACCCAACCATTTAAAGGCACTAAATGTCACCTCATTCACTAAAAGAATGAAGTCAATACTCATAAATGAATCACCTTACAGAATTGATGACATTTTTACAATAAATTACCAAAACTATTAGGCCCTATTAAAAATTGTGTTTTAGTATAAGTAATAAATTAAGATTACGGTAATGTGAATTGTAGATTTAAGTTATATTAATTAATTATAGATATTATATTGTGTATATTGTAATTGTGTAAATTATTGTGTTGTAAATAATGTAAGGAATAATGTTACGTCAATCTCATATAATTTGAAATATTGTGTTGTATTATATGTTTATTGTAATTTCTACTTGTAAGTGTATTGTCATGCAATCATAATATCCCTGGTGTAGTGGAAGAAAGAACTAAATAGTTCTAACTACACCAGGTAAAATAAATAAATTGAAATTGAAATTGATTGGAAAAGAGCATGATAAATGCAACGTAGAACAGTGATGGGCATACAGTGACAAAAATGACAAATTTGTACATTGTTTTGCATAGTCTATTACAGAGATAGTTAACATGGTGAGACCACTGAGGTGTTGATCAATGAAGATACCCAAATATTTCACAATGGCAGCTTCTCTCAATGGTAGGCATTTACAGTATGTTTCATCAAACTTACAATTGTGAATTATTAAATTTGATTTGGTACACTTTCTCCGTGCTGTCTGACCAATAGATGTTAATGAGAAAGGTACTAATGTGAATTTGTCCACATTTAATGAAAGAAGGTTAGAATCAAACCATTTTTTTTACAATAGCCATGCCTGTGTTAGCATATTTATATGTTTCTTCCCATGAATGGGCACTGAAAATCACTAAAGTGACGTCTGCATAAGAAAATATGGAGCCTTTAATTTTTTTAGATTTGAATTTAGTAAATAATTTACATATATTAAGCATAAAATTGGTCTTAATATTGTTCCTTGTGGCACACCTATATCAATATTTGATGTTTTATATCTGTCAACCTTTGTCATTATACATCTATTATTCAGATATGTTTTAAATAACTTGTAAACTATACTTCTAATTTTTATTTTATTAATATGAGTTGATTAACACAATAAAATATTAATAAAATATTGATTCACTTCACTGTGTTAAGTTCCAAACCATTTATAATATATAGGTACTTCTAATTCCTATCTTATGTAGTTTATCTAAAGGCTAGTTTACACGATGACACTAGGTTTTGTAACCACTTTCATGAAAGTGATTTCGTGAAACTAATTACACACATTTTCTTTCCAATGCAACCACACATTTCATGTTATTTCTGAAGTTCAAGTTATTAAAATCCCATATAAATGTTTGAAACACGTATGAATACAGGCATTTCACAATTTCCTCACTTCCCCATTTCATTTTACGAAATACGAACAAGCTAAATAAGCATAAAATATCAAAATTACTATTATAGTTTCGTGAAAAGTTGGAATCAGCCGTAACTGCGTAGTTTCGTAACTCATTGTCGCCAGTACATCTTGCGCTTGTGCATTCAAGCAAAAAACAGTTGCGAAACTTACTTACGAAACCTAATTTCGTCGTGTAAACTAGCCTTAATAGTATCAAGTGAATGACAGTATCAAAAGCTTTTTGTACATCCAAGAAAATTCCTAAACAATCATTTCCTTTGTCTAATACATTAATAATGTTACCTGTAACACTAATAAGGGCATCATCAGTAGATATGTTCCTCTGAAAAGCAAATTGATTTTGAGATATAATTTCACTAACCATGATTCTGCATCATGGTCAATGGACACGCGGCAAGGCCACAGAAGAAAATTTGGTGACAATGCTTTTGTGAATTTTATCTTTATTTAAAAAAAATAATTTAATGTTTTTGTAAATAGTATAGTAGTCTAAACATTTTTCATGTATTTTGGAAAAGGACGGAAGTAATTGTTTAGATCATTATTTTTTCTGGATTTATGTATAGGTATTATCGCAGCATTTTTTAGAACATTGGGAAAAACACCTTCTGTGGAACACAGATTGAATATAAAGACAAGAGGTTTTATGATATACTTAATGATAGATTTCAATCTATTATTTTTTATTCCATCATTACCTGGAGCTATATTATTTTTTATAGTCTTCAGTATGTTAATAATTTCACATTCATTAACAAACTGAGAAACGTAGAGGAGGTTGGACTCCTTGCTGTATTATTGTGCACAGAAGAGTGGCAGTAGAGCAAGTCTCGCTCTCACCAGTGACGAATCTATGAGGTTTATTTTGTGGGGGCTCAGAAATCTGTCCATATTTGTAAATTTCTCCATCCATTTAATGTTTCAGCAATACCATCAATTATCAATAATTTATCGAACGAACCAATTCTCTTTGTCAAAAGATAAAATAACCAGGGCTACAGATTAGACCAAAGTACTTCTACATGAAGCTTATGAAGTTCCTGTATGCTGTTAAGCATTGACTTTGACAATGATTGATCTATAGCCTTTATACAGATCTGACCATATTTGTTAGGTAATCATTATATATGCTAGAAACATAGTTATGAAAAGGTACAGCAAACTTCTGATTATCCTAAGTTAACTGGGACCATAATATGTACAAATAATTGAGAACATGTACAATCCGAATGTTAGAATTATTACTATGTTATTATGGGCTACACATAATCTAATGTGATTTTAGTAGACTGTAAATGCTGTAGACTGTAGATTTGTCATAATGCTTGTTATTCTAAGAGATTTCATTACTAATACATATACACACAAATGTCTAGGGGATGCTTCTGTATTGACTTAGGAAAAATTCTACTTTTTAAGTCCTATTTTGCCAAACATGTCTTTCTAGTTGTGACGGCGATTGGTGTAGTGTACTGAGTGCCAGTGGCCATCCTGTGTTAACAGTGAAGTCTCCCTAGTGATAATGGTGACCTGTGTATTGAACGCTGGCAGACATGCTTCCCCTCGGCCAGCAAAGTGCATCAGCTCATGTCACAATACAATAAATCCTTGAGTTTTGTCCATTCTGTAGCGATAATCTTAATGATTTATGTATAGCGTAGAGCTTTATCACTGGTACTCACTACTAACAGGTAACAAAATACCGCAATTTAGTAGTGAGTACCAGTGATAAAGCTCTACGCTATACATAAATCATACAATAAATCGTTATCGTTTTAAAAAGGGTGGAAGAACCTTGCACAGATAATCCCCCTACATATGACCTGGTGTTTGCTGTAATTGCAAATTGCTCAAGATGGTTTGAAACATAAAAAAATTGAGAGAAAATTACAAGGTTCACAACCAATTTTACAGGACTGAAAAAATAACTCAATTAAATCTCACCTCAATGAGCTTCAATTCTTGCTTATATGCTCTCTTCATGACCTTCACCTGACTGTCTATTCTTTCTGCTAGTAGCCATAAGTCCTCTTTCTGTTTCTTCTGATCTTTATCAAACCTTTCATCTGCTAGTTTTAGTTCCTTCTTTAGTTCTGCAATAAGCAAATCTTTCTGTGCTATTAGTTCTGCACATTTCTCTTTCTGTTTTTCAATAGCATGATGGAGTTCTAATGGATCATTTGAGCCCAATATCACTTCCCATTTGGAGTTAACCTCTTCATATTTATCCATGTTTGCTTCTGTTTCATCCTCCAATCTCTTAAGCCTTCTTTCTTTTGCAGCCACTTCATCTTCCCTTCTTTTAACTTCTCGAGCATCATTTGCTACTCGTATGTTGGTAACCTGCAAAAAATAAACGTTCTCTTAATCTGTGTTTTATAATTAGTAAGATTTGATAATTAACAAATAATAGGCTATAGTCTGTGCCGAACTCTCGTACAGACACTAATACCAATTATTGCTATGGTTCTTGTGCAATCCCTCTTAAAAAAAATCAATCTGTATTTTGCTCACTGAATCTCAGTCTAAAAAACTATCTGGATATTTCCCTCCCTGCTGTATGAATACAATACTCCGTGAATTTTCATTACCAAATAATATGTTGTAAAGGTTTACCAAAGTATATAATTACTACAAAATAAGGCAAATACATGTTGGTTGGTTTGTTGTAATTGAGTTTAGATTGCTAATATGAGACTGCAATTAGTTGTTTGGGAAAAATTAATACTAGTAACACGAATGACCTGTTTATTAAATTCATTAATTTTAAATGGCTAGGATTACCTCAGTCTCTTCCTGTAGAATCATGCAAGCGAAGAATACAGCCTTCTTGCATTGAAATTAAACATTCCGTTTTATTTTAATCTATGAACATTACATACATTTTGTCCAATCACAATGCTCATTTGTAATACACTTATAATAAAAAAGTCACAAAAGCTAATTGAAATGCAAAAAGCTTAAAACTCAAAAGAACAAAACTAGATAAACCAAAGTTAAAATATTTAAAAAAAAAATATTTTTTTAAGAAAGATTATTTATAAGACTCCAAAGTTAATTTAGAGATACTTGTATTTTTTCAATCAAGCTCGGTTTGATAAATACTCTCATACACCAATATAATAACAAATTTAAAGGCTTTGTGGGTGTGGGTTCCTTGTTCTCCAATCGTACTGATATGCTCTGTTCTCTCACTACAATTACCAACCCTGCCTGATGAAAGCTTTGGTAACAATGATTTTCACTTTCAATACCTACTGTGGTTAACATGCTATCAATCCCCCACCATAAAAAGTGATATGTCATAAATTAAAAACAACATTGGACATTCATGTAACTGAGTCACTGGCATGCTAGGCTCGGCCCCTAGATCCACAATTAAATCAAGTTTAGAAAGTAAAAGTTTGTGGGCATAAAAATTAATTTTCTTTAGAAGGGAAGCAAGACTGTTGGTTGAACCTTGTAAAATAAGAGCCATTGAGAATGAAAACCTAAATGTAAATGCAATACAAACAGAAGCAATCACAAAGAAAAGCATACTGCATAGGCCATGAAGGCAGGGACAAGATGCTAACACGGAAGTTTGAAAACACCAAGTTTTTTCGTCAATGTGATCCAAGAAAAAGAAAGAAACAATATAGCCCTGCAGCAGAGTGTACATTTGAATGCAGTAAAATGGAGACTTTGATGAGAAATTGGTAATTTTGTTAAAAGCCATCATTATGTTATTAAGTGCCAGTAGCCTATGGTACTTTATGAGATTGTGTGGGGGACGAAAAAATGTCTGCCCGTCTGTCTGTACGCACCATAACTCAAATATGCTTTTTCGGATTTTCACGAAACTTGGAAAACACATTTATAATGTCCATGGGAAGAACCCTATTGATATTGAACCAAATCGGTTCACCGGTACCGGAGTAATGCCCAATTTAGTGCCTATTTTAATAGATTATATTAGAAAGGCGCCATAGCTCAAATACGCTGTATCGGATTTTCATGAAACTTGGTATACGCATTTATGACGCCCATGAAAAGTACCCTATTGAATTTGAACCTAATCTGTTGCCCGGTACCGGAGTAAAACCCAATTTAGTGTCTATTTTAAAGGCGCAATAACTCAAATACGCTTTATCGGATTTTTATGAAACTTCGTATACGCATTTATAATGTCCATGGGAAGACGTCTATTGATATTCGACCAAATCGGTTGGACACTACCGGAATAATGCCCAATTTAGTGCCTTTTATGTTAATATGTAAGAAGTCGCGATAACTCAGATATGCTTTACTGGATATTCCTGAAACTTTGTATACCCATTTATAATGTACATGGGAAGTCGTCTACTGATATTGTACCAAATCGGTAGACCGGTACCGGAGTAAAACCCAATTTAGTGTCTATTTTAAAGACGCGGTAACTCAAATACGCTTTACCGGATTTTTATGAAACTTGGTATACACATTTATAATGTCCATGGGAAGAAGTCTATTGATATTGGACAAAATCGGTTGACATGTTTCGGAGTAATGCTCAATTTAGTGCCTATTTTATGGTAATATACGTATTCGAAAGGATTTATAAAAAAAAAAGCAAATCAGTTATCTTGACAACATAGTTTTACTGTGATATTATAAGGCTTTGGAAATTAAAATACAGTTAGCTATGACCAAAAACACTATTGTTCTACATGCGCTTATCCAACTAGACCGTTAAACTGACCCAGTTGGCCGAGATGGTAACATCTTGGCATCACATTCTGGAGTTCCAGGTTCAAATCCCGAAACCGGCCAATTTGACTTTTTTTGTTGTTGTATTTTTATGTGAATGTGCGATTGTCAAGATATCACAAATCTGTACAGTTCAGCTGATGCTGGAAGATTTTAATCTGATAAAAAAAAAACTAGACCTTTGTTCTTCCGTAAGCCCTGAATAATGAATAAATCTGGAGCTTAACTTGGAAATCAATTTAAAAAAAAAACATTTTCTGCATATCATAATTGCAGTCATAACTGATTAAACATAAACATACTGGCACTTTTTTACATCAGTTTACCTGATTTTATTTTTATGACAAAACACCAAAATCTTACAAAGATAATTTATTAAAAGAAAATATATGGAAACAAATAGCTATTGAAATGAATCACCATCTTCTATATCTAAATATTTTTTTTTGTTTTCACGTGTACCAGGTGTACTTAAATGAATACTGGAATTCTAAACTTGTATATTTCCTATGCTATATAAAGTGCATCTAAAAATTGATTGGTCCGCTGGGCAGGTGGCCTTGGAGTGGGCGAGGGTTGCCAGTTGCCATGCCAACCACCAAATTTACATCTAAATAGGCGGCAAGCTGAAGTGAAATCATGTAGGCCTACTATAGTACATACTTGGCTTATGTGCATCACAATAGGTGTTGAAAATGGTGCCCTTGAGTGCAAAAACATTCATAATATCTCCGGAAAAGATTTCCGTTCACTTTCAAAAGTTAATGTCGACTGATTGCCAGTATTTCTGTGTGATATTGTTTTCAATTCCTTTAATGTATGCAGATTTGTTGCAAACACACTATTCTTCAATGCTCTGCATAAATAAAACACCGAACAACTTGCAATTCAAGCACAGTGCACTATAGCTGAATCCTGCTGAAACCAGCCATTCAATCTTTCATCATCTGCTACTTGCAGAAATAAATTTCTTAAAATCATATTTCTATAAATTACTACTTCAACAGTTAAAGCCACAGATATATACAGATAGATCAGCAATGATGTATGCTGTGCTATTGGAGGCAGTAAAGCCACGTTGAGCAGCTGTTATAATATAGTAATATGGCAGTCCATGCATCAATATCAGACACTTGCTTTGCAAGATTCTGACAAATAAAATTTCAATATTTTTTGATGTACTGAAAACAAACTAAATCAAAATAAAAACGGCAGAGGTAATATTTTGCAGTCCAGTAAAACCTATGAAACCAGCATGAGTTGTTCTTATTGCACTCTCTTTCCTGTCCTCTTTCCAATAGAGTATTCCTAATTTTAATGAAAATAAATGGTGCAAAATATGTTGCACAAACTTTCTTGCACATACATGTTAAAAGTTATCACCGAAAAAGTTAATTATAGAGGCAATTAAAATTTTAATAAATTTTTTATAACACTAACAGGTATCTAGAAGAAAGGCAATCAGGGTCGATCTTTTTGTACAATGCCTTTACCGTGAAATAGTAGTAGTAGTAATAATAATAATAATAATAATAATAATAATAATAAAAATAATAACAATAATAATAATAATAATGATAATGATGATGATGATGATGATAATGATAATAATAATAATAATAATAATAGTAATAATAATAATAATAATAGTAATAATAATAATAATAATAATAATAGTAATAATAATAATAGTAATAATAATAATAATAATAATAATAATAATAATAATAATAATAATAATAATAAAAACAGTAGAACATTTGATTTATCGGTGCCCTATACTTAAACAACAAAGAGACATCATGAAGAAAACTATCGAATCTAAACGCTACAAATGGCCCGTATCTAATGAGCAGTTGTTCAAAAGTCATCTAAGAACATCTAAATTATTCATTCAGATTATAAACTTGGGTGCACTAAAATAATCTGTGATAAGTGTCGATATAAAGTTAGTGAAAGTGAAACAGTGAAGTTATTTAGTGTTAAATTGACAATAAACTTGGAGTAATTCAATAGAGAATAAGTTCTAAGTATATGTAAGTTAAGTTGTTATAAAACAAAACATTGTAGGTAACACTAGGTATGTAGTGTCGCTACTGCGATGGGGCATGCCCATTAAAGCCTCCAATAAAAAAATAAAAATAAAAAAAATAATAATAATAATAATAATAATAATAATAATAATAATAATAATAATAATAATAATAATAATAATAATAATAATAATAATAATAATAATAGTAATAATAACAAAAGTGGATAGTGCACTTCGGATGGATAAAAGCCCATGCTGGTAATTATGGCAATGAAATGGCAGATAGAATGGCGAAGGAAGCTGCGAAAGGAACTGGTGGAACCATCCAGTATGATAGAAAACCTAAATCAACAGTTATAACTGAGATAAAAGAAGGAACTACAAAATGGCAGAGAGAGTGGAACAACACAGCTAAAGGAGCCATCTGTAAGAAGTTCATCCCGTCCGTTAGAGATAGATTAAAACTGAAACTTAATATAACACCAGAGCTCTCTGCAATAGTAACAGGACACGGCAAAAACAAATCACATCTCCACAGAATAGGGATTATAAATGACTACACCTGCCCATGTCGGAAAGCAACTCAGACTGTGGATCATCTCCTTTATGAATGCGAAATGCAGCAACAAGCAAGAAATACTTTGAAGGAAGAAATCCGTAAAGAGGGAGGAAGTTGGCCAGTTAAACACAAAGACTTTATACATAAATATACAAGACATTTCAAGGCATACATAAAAACAATAGTGTACGATAAGATATGAGAACAAAGCGAAGAAATCATTAGTATGTACATAAAAGCATAAATGTGTATATATATACACATACACTTATATGTCATGTAAATAGGCTAATGTCAAGTAAATAGGTTAATATAGGGCACACCATGTAAATAGTCTAATTAAGGAAATACCATGCAGATAGGATAATTAAGTATACACCTAGTAAATAGACTCATTAAGGATATGCTATGCAAAAAAACATAAGTTAGGATAGCTAATATAGGACACATCATGTAAATAGATTAACTGAAGATATATAATGTAATAGAATAACTTAGGAAACAACAGGATAATTTAGGATATCATGTAAATAGGCTAATTAAGAGTATTATGTAAATAGAGAAAATTAGGATATACTATGTAATCAGGCCAATGTAAGATATACTATGTAAATTGGTTAAATTAGGATATACAATGTGAATAAGCTATAGAATAGATTAACTGAAGATATATAATGTAATAGAATAATGTAGGAAATAACAGGATAATTTAGGATATATCATGTAAATAGGCTAATTAAGAGTATTATGTAAATAGAGAAAATTAGGATATACTATGTAATCAGGCCAATGTAGGATATACTATGTAAATTGGTTAAATTAGGATATACAATGTGAATAAGCTATAGATTATGCATGTCATATTACTACTGTAATGGGGCATGCTGATAAAGAAACGAATAAATAAATAAAAAATAAATAAATAAAAAAATAATAATAATAATAATAATAATAATAATAATAATAATAATAATAATAATAATAATAATAATAATAATAATAATAATAATAATAATAATAATAATAATAATCAATGGCAGAGGATGGATGTTTTGAGTGGGTGTACACAACAGTCAATAAATTTTCTTTGTCTAGGTAAAATTTATTACCTGCTCATAACAAAAGAACTCTATTTGAGCAAAGAATGTACAAAAGAAAGATGAAAAACGAGGGTTGTTTTTTAGATCTGGCAACTATTTTATTTCTCCATACATAGCAAACATACATGGTTCTATGTTTTATAGGCCTTTGATGTTATCACCACCATTGCGTACAACATGCTCCCAGCAATGCAGAAGTCTTTGGATCCCATTGGCACTGACTGATCTCTTGATGGTGCGAAGAGAGTAGTCAGTTGCCTGTAAAAATCTTCAACTGTATAAAAGCAAATCCCGTGAAGAGGGCTCCTTCATCTTTGGGATTAGATCAAAGTCGCAGGGAACTTAAATCTGAAGAGTACAGAGGGTGATAGAGTACCTCCCAGCCCCAGCAAATGAATAGTTCAGACACAACTCCTACTTATTTGCTCTAGCATTGTCATGTATGAGTGGATTATTCAGAAGTGTCGCCGTTTTCTTCTTAGAGCTGCTGGCAGACTGTTTTGCTAAAACAAACAGTAGTACTCCATTTTAACATTCTGCCTTGGGGGAATGGCATATTTTAAGATCACACCATTGACTTTCACTTTTGTGCAGATAATCTTGGTTTTTAATCCTTGCTAATTGCACCTTGAGTCCTGGGATTATCCTTTCTGTATGAATACCTGTACCTTTGGGTGGGGCCAAGTGGTATTGCTTTTAATTATTTTTTGTGTGGATACTAGGAAGGGAACTTTAATCATCCTGATATCCCAGTGCACGACCTTGGAGCCCACTGTAGAAGATATACGATGTCTGCACCATGAGGGCAAATTTAGCGATGGGGGGAAAACTTCATTTAAGCATTCTCACACTTTGTTAAGAAAGTGTTGCCAAATTATGAGTTGTTGTTGTTCATCCTTGTGTTGAGGAAAGAGCCAGTTTTGCAACATTTCTAGACATCTTTCTAACGTGTTCCACCAATTTTTCTTATACATGTGGCCATCTGGAACTCTAAACTTTATACATGCACTCCATCATCTGAAACTGGTTATACCACTTACGCATGTTGTCAGCAGGGGGGTCACATCCGGATCTTAGCTGATATACCCATTGGACTGAAGCAACTGAATTAGACCTTGTGATTCAAATCTTGTAAGTATTTCCACCTATATACTAGTAATCGTTATATACACCATATAATGCATTCAATTCCGAATGTGAATAAAATTTGGGATTATATACATTCATGTACATTGAATTTTATTATAACATATCAGTATACAATTGTCATATAATTTATTTTTACTTATTGTACAATGAAATATATTCTAACACTGTAAAATCACTAATTTTTGTTTGTCACAAAAACTTAGTATTAAAGTTTTATTTATTCTTTTGTTATAAAAATCATACATTTAATTATAATATAACTTCTTATCTATCAATTATTTGACCACTTAGATTACTAGAAAGTTAGGTTAAAAGTATTTCTGTTTAATCTTAATTGAAGTTATTACTTTGTTTCTTGTGCTTACAAATGAGGAGCATCGTTTCAAAACGTATTAAATGCACTTTTGGTCAAAATAGAGTTTGATATGATTTCGCCCCATTTCTTAAGCACTCTTTAACACTATGAACTCAGAATGGAATATTTCATATTATATCCCGTGTTAATTCACTGTCAAAGTTGATGTATCGGATCAAATCGTATTATGTGCACGGGAATGAACGGTTCAAAACATATTATGTACAACTTAATTTTTACACCGGGCATTAAACCCACGTTTCGACTCATATTTCCCAATAATTTTTATGCTGATTCGTCCGTAAGTTTAGCTGTTGTATGTTATTTCGTTGTATCATCATGGAAGGAAGTGAATCTGTTCCAAAAAGATTGAAAGGAAGCAGAAAACGAACCATGACTGGGATAACCAAACGACAGCTAGGTAAGCGACATTTTGGTTTTTTGGATCAACATTGTGACAGTATTTTTATATTGTACTTTTTAATGTACTAATGGAGTTATGAGAAATAGTGTAACAATAAAAAAATTACGTTTTAAAGGTCATAATCAGGGCCCGGATTCTAATGACATGTCATCTTTTTATTGATGCTGCATAGACATTGCCAACTTGTGGATAAATCCTAATCATGGTCTCTAGATTATAGAAATGTGTTTTTATTAGGTCATTTTTTGTCATTTTAAGCAATTTTATATTTTTAGGGCATTTATTTCAATTTTAGGTAATTATTTTGTCATTTTCGAGTCATTTGCTTCCTTATTTAGTCATTTTCATGTATTTACATTGAGTGTAATAAGTTTTTTTTTCGTCTTTGAAGTGTTGTTTGCTTAATGCAAGAAGGAAAAATTCGGTGTTAAAGTGTTGACATGTCTCAGTCGGAAGTGAGAATCAAGAAACGCCAAAATGTTGTATTATATTACTATTGTTATTATTTTGATTTGGCACCAGAGTCTGCCACCTGCTTGGATTTGAGAGTGCAAACTACTGTTTACCCTCAAACAAATATATAATCCGGCAGACCACAATAGGAAGTGCCTAATTTTGACTCATCAGTGCCTCAGTGCCAGTATAAATTTCCATGAGAAAAGAACAATAATAATTTTTATGAATAAAATATCAGTTTTTAGGTCATTTTTTATAATTATTAAGTCATTTTCTTTACAATTTAGGGTCATTTTATAGGTCATTTTTCAAACAATTTTAGGTCATCAGAATCCGGGCCCTGGTCATAATATTCTTGTTCAAGCCATTTTATTACTGTGCTCGCATGGCATTTCAGATTCAGTGTGAAGCCGGTATTTAAAAAAAGAATCATCTACTGGCTGATCTGGCAGCACACAAAATTCGTTTTAAAACCTTCCACAAAGTAATGGGGGAGCGTCCAGCAGATAGAAGTAGTTTCTGCTTTGATTTGCAACAGGTTTGCAATTTTGATTAGCAGCAATTATCAATTCGCGAAGCTTACTATTTTCGCCAAATATAGTTTTATGCACTGTGTCACTGATGTCAGTAAAAGAATGCAACATTCTTTAAATTGAAGGAGACTGAATGTGGCAGATAGCATCGGGTGTGATCTCTTATTTGGAGGAATTTCATTTTGAGGATTCAGTCACCACTATTAGACTTCGCTGATGGCTGCAGAGGTCAAAATAAAAACATGTAGCCTATGTAGTTCATGCTCTTGTTAATTGGTCACTTTCCTCCGGGAATAGAATATTACATAATATAGGCTCAATATATTTACACTGGGTAACTAGTTTTAAGCATAAAGAAGAGTCTTAGCAGAACATGCTTCACCATTTCGTGTTGTAAAACGTAAGAGAGGTAAGGCATCTAAAAGTGGAGAAAACTATAGCCCTAATTTTAAACGCATTTAACACGTTTTGTGAAAAGTTCGCTCAATTTTCTGTCCATATGAAATTGACATAAGAGTTCACGGGAGTGTCAGAAATTAGCATATTCGGAATTCTTAAAGAGGTGAGGAAAGTGTTGGATGTACAATGACGTGTATGTGAAACCAGCAATTCGCAAAATTGTATTTTTTCCCTTCATAACTCCATGCGTCAGAAAAGATGTCAATAAATAAATAAGGAAGCTGAGACAGAATGAAAGCTTAGTATTGAAGCCAATAGATGTCTGGGTGTATAGCGTACTTCGTGTTTCAATTTGTCAGCTCTGCCTACGGAATTGAACGAAATCTACCGAGGGAGTCGAGCGCCCAAGATCGCGTGCGGGTAGCCGCAGAACACGTGTTTGGAGTAATAAAATGTCTCCGAAAATGCTCCTACATTATGACTCCTGAAAAATATTGCAACGATAATGGAAATAGTTTTAGGTAATATAATAATTTATAATGTTGCTTAAGAATGAAATATGGCTAGAGTTAATTTAATTTATAATAGAATTTAATTAATAATTAGAATAGTATAATTAAAGGGGTCACTAGGTTAAATGAAGACACTCCTACAAAAGAAATTAATCTGATATCCAATATATATATATGTAATAACTGATACTTATTTGCAGGTACCAAAAACTTCTATATTAATAATATCTCACTTTAATATAACTTGGAAGAGCATGTGGACAATTTCCAGCAAGGCCGAAGATCTATCTCCAATACAGGTTAAGAAGGATGGGAGAGCAGAGGGCCATAGCACATGATCATAAATTCGCAAAATTCCAACAATGAAATTTAATGTATAATATAACCAATGTACAATATAAGGTCTACCATAAATATATGACAATAAATAGTAATGACTAGAAATTGATTATTAAATGCCCAAGATCACTAAACATTAAGCTATCCTTCACATACCAAGAATAATCCAAAATTGCAAATCCAATAAACTCCAAAAGTTAAGTTGGTATACTATAAATAAATATGCATGGATCACTAATAAAGACTAGGCCTATCAAAGGTCAATGCCAGGCAAAAAATTTAGAATACAGGGATGCCAAAGAAAATCAAGGTTCACAACTCTGTACCATTTGTATAAGGAAAAATTTCCAGAATAAATACTAATTAGGCCTACCTAATAGCCAAGAGTAGGGAATATTTCAAACTCTTTTATAATCAGCAAATGACAAGAAATCACTTTAGAAAAATTAACTCATGAACTATAATTAGGCCTATCCAATAAGGAAATGTAGATAATATGCTTTAAGTATTTTAGAATATACAGAAAGGAAAATAAGCTGGGAATTTATTTAGAATTTGCATAAGAAATACTACGGAAGAAGGGTGAAGAGGTGGACCTAATTTGCAATAGAAATAAATAATTTGGAATAAGAAAAATAAATACGGTAAGGAAAATCCAAAACCTGAGTGTAATTAAATATCAAAATAGCACCAAAATATAATCAAGAATAAATTAACTAAGCAGAAATTTTGGTTTGAAAAAGCAAAATGGTATGAAAGAATAAATATATAAAGAAAGGCAAAAACTAAACAAGGTAAGTTAAGCAAATCAGCCAGCAAACAGCCAAAAATATAAATGCAATTTCAAATTAGCAAATCACCGAATAAAGTGAAATACAAAACAGAGAATATAAGCAAGACGGCTACACGGAATATAGCCTGAAAGAACAGTCTGGAAAGTACTATGAAACTCTAGGTACAGAAAATCTAGAAAATTTATTTATTAGAAAAAGGGCTGAACTACTTGTACCAAATTAATCGTGTACTTTAATAGCAATTAGTTTGTAGATAAAAAAAGAATTAATAATTACAAAATCTCAAAAGAAATATAAGGCAAACCTATCTAGTGTGTATCACTAAGCAAGAAGGGGGGGGGCTAATGTCCATGAATATACAAGAACTGCCTGGCGTGACCTAACATGGCGAACTTTGAACGCCCCAGAATGTTCCACATAATTATGCAAATTAGCTACACAATATATAGCTCGCAACCAGAAAATATATTACGTGAAGTAACTATGGACCAGAACAATATATTAACTAAGTCCACCTGATAAATAGCTGAATAATAGTTTACATAAAAATATATATATATAACCCTTATATAAATTCAAACATCGGAGTACTAATATCTTTCTGACCATTCAGACTAAAGAAGGGAACCAGAAGAATTTATACGCAATACACTTTTTACAGGCAAGATCACAAGTTAAGAAATGCCATACAAAAACAGTTCAATTAAAATTTATTAATATAGGATACTGAAATTTAACATTAAATCTGAGACAATGAAAATTGAAGTTAAGGAATAATATATATCATCTGGGCCAGCAATTACATTACCAGATCTACCCAAGATGCAACGGGGTAGGCAAATGGCGACAACACGCCCACTAGAAAATTCTTTTAGCAAGCATAACTGAAATGGGAATACTAATATTTCTATCGGAGAACTTCACACAATGATATAGCAAAATATGGGTATTTAGAACATGTATAAAATAATTCTTAGTGAAAAACTAGCATTTCGAGAACAAGAGAGAACTAACCCTACAGAGTTACTGATCTCAAACGCATATATTCTAACATGGGCATTTTCATGATGCCTTGAAATAATAAACTTGGTACCAATGTTGTTCCTTGTCCAGACGGGCCATGACTATAAGTACTTAAGGTTAACTACTCTGAAAATACATCTTTCTCTGTCCTTTCCTACCTCAGTTATCTTAACACCAAAATATGAATATAGGCATAATGTGCTGAAGGCACTTGAAATCAATTTTTAGGTAATAAATAGTGACGACATCGCTTACTCACACAGCCAACCGGAGGGTCCGACTCGTCCTCGCAGCTCCCACACTAACTAGGCAGTTGCCAAATACAGTCTGATTGACTGCAAGAACCAAGCCCACCATTACGGCTCGGTATGCAGCGGCGAAGTCGTGCACTACTTACGTCAGAGAGAGTGTAGTCGGAGGGGATGGGATCGCGGCAATTTTAAACAGCGTTACAGCCCTCCCCTCTGACTACACAAAAAAAAATGGCAAGATTTTTTTTTTACCAAAACAGTTAGAAGACCCAGAAAACACATATGACCCCCAAAATTCATACAAGTAATACAGTAGTAGACAACTTAGACCCTGTTATCAGAACACCATAAATCTTAGCCTAGTACAGTTCATAATAACCCATAGTCTTTAAATCAACAAGAAATTTTGAAGTAAATATATTTTTTGAAAAAGTTGATATCTTGACGTATAAGTTCTCTTGAATGTCTTTGACGGAATCAAACGAAGGGACAATACCATGATATAATATAGCAAACTTACTCACATATTATGAAGAATTTATCTGCATTTTTCTGAGACTAAAGAACACTGGCCGGCAATAACACATGCCTTAAGCCAAATATTTACCACTCACCGAGAATTACCATATATTTAGTGAGAATCTCATAAGCACTCACAACAGATCGTCGCCAATATCCAGATTAGGCGCACGAATCACCAAATCACACAAGGTCCATTCTTGAGTGAAGAAGAGGTGCGATGAGTAGATGAGAAGAGTGTTGCATACTTCATAGCAGAAGATGGAGCGGGCTCAAAGAAAGAAGACGGCTGGTAGAAAAGGTGGCACATGACTCCGGCCACCCATATCGGATGACAAACAGCAAGTTGGGGCAGCTTACCCCATGAGTCAGGCACAAACACAACAAGAGGTACTGCAGATACCTCGAAGTGTGCCAGCAGGAGGTCCGCAGCATCACACTGCCCATGTCGGTGAAATCTTCATAGAGCAGTCTCAGACATGAAAGAAAATATTGAAAATGGTGAGTAGAGTCCAACACACACAATACCACAGTGGGAGGGGGACCGGTGCAACCCACAAATATAAGTGTCTCAATATCTGTGTTGGTGGATAAATAGGTTCACTATGCATGAAAACTTGTAAAGTTCACTGAAGAATTTATCTCTTAAATGTCCAAATTAAGAGAAGATATCCCCGCACAAATGCTTTCTTTTATATCATGTCTTTTTGTTTTGAAAAGAGTCCAATTTTGGAGATTATTTGCAGTATATCTTTTCTTTTTTTTTTACTTTCTTGGTATATGCAATCTACATTGTTAATTAGAATCTTAAAATATGGTCACATTCAACCATAATAATCCTTGATTATTTTTCTTTTATCTTGGGCCTAGTTTTTTTGTTATTTTTTTTTTATAGACTGTATTTTGATTAGTTACATTGACATTTTCGAGTTTATAATCTAGATTATTTAGTTTCTTTTTTTTTTGATAAGGGGCCCCTTAAAATAATTGAGACTGGAGGGAAGAAGACATCTCCCCCGGCTAACGTGGGAGCAGCGAGATCGTCACAAAAGATTCTTTTAAAGCAATTACATATGCAAAGAATACACCTAAACATGTGAATATAAGAAAAGGACAAGAATAGATAACAAACATTGACAATTGAAATTTGCACCACAATTACAAGTGCATCAAAAACATTACACTAGCTAAATTCTAAACATTACACAAAACCCTGGATAAGGAACAAGAGAAAACTAACACTTTTTTACCTGAGAAATATGACACCTTTTAACAGACTTATCATTAAGATGTTCGACCAAGAAGGTGACCGAACAATAGGCATATGGAGTGCATGGCGGAGTCACCCAAAAAAAAATTCCCACAATACAAAATATTCACTGCCATAATGAATTGGACAAATGCAGAATGAAAAGTAACTAATAAACGTAATATATGTGGAACATATATACTCTCCTCCCTCACCTGAATTGGAGAAGTTGCTACCATGCAACGATAATGGAAATAGTTTTAGGTAATATAATAATTTATAATGTTGCTTAAGAATGAAATATGGCTAGAGTTAATTTAATTTATAATAGAATTTAATTAATAATTAGAATAGTATAATTAAAGGGGTCACTAGGTTAAATGAAGACACTCCTACAAAAGAAATTAATCTGATATCCAATATATATATATGTAATAACTGATACTTATTTGCAGGTACCAAAAACTTCTATATTAATAATATCTCACTTTAATATAACTTGGAAGAGCATGTGGACAATTTCCAGCAAGGCCGAAGATCTATCTCCAATACAGGTTAAGAAGGATGGGAGAGCAGAGGGCCATAGCACATGATCATAAATTCGCAAAATTCCAACAATGAAATTTAATGTATAATATAACCAATGTACAATATAAGGTCTACCATAAATATATGACAATAAATAGTAATGACTAGAAATTGATTATTAAATGCCCAAGATCACTAAACATTAAGCTATCCTTCACATACCAAGAATAATCCAAAATTGCAAATCCAATAAACTCCAAAAGTTAAGTTGGTATACTATAAATAAATATGCATGGATCACTAATAAAGACTAGGCCTATCAAAGGTCAATGCCAGGCAAAAAATTTAGAATACAGGGATGCCAAAGAAAATCAAGGTTCACAACTCTGTACCATTTGTATAAGGAAAAATTTCCAGAATAAATACTAATTAGGCCTACCTAATAGCCAAGAGTAGGGAATATTTCAAAGTCTTTTATAATCAGCAAATGACAAGAAATCACTTTAGAAAAATTAACTCATGAACTATAATTAGGCCTATCCAATAAGGAAATGTAGATAATATGCTTTAAGTATTTTAGAATATACAGAAAGGAAAATAAGCTGGGAATTTATTTAGAATTTGCATAAGAAATACTACGGAAGAAGGGTGAAGAGGTGGACCTAATTTGCAATAGAAATAAATAATTTGGAATAAGAAAAATAAATACGGTAAGGAAAATCCAAAACCTGAGTGTAATTAAATATCAAAATAGCACCAAAATATAATCAAGAATAAATTAACTAAGCAGAAATTTTGGTTTGAAAAAGCAAAATGGTATGAAAGAATAAATATATAAAGAAAGGCAAAAACTAAACAAGGTAAGTTAAGCAAATCAGCCAGCAAACAGCCAAAAATATAAATGCAATTTCAAATTAGCAAATCACCGAATAAAGTGAAATACAAAACAGAGAATATAAGCAAGACGGCTACACGGAATATAGCCTGAAAGAACAGTCTGGAAAGTACTATGAAACTCTAGGTACAGAAAATCTAGAAAATTTATTTATTAGAAAAAGGGCTGAACTACTTGTACCAAATTAATCGTGTACTTTAATAGCAATTAGTTTGTAGATAAAAAAAGAATTAATAATTACAAAATCTCAAAAGAAATATAAGGCAAACCTATCTAGTGTGTATCACTAAGCAAGAAGGGGGGGGGGCTAATGTCCATGAATATACAAGAACTGCCTGGCGTGACCTAACATGGCGAACTTTGAACGCCCCAGAATGTTCCACATAATTATGCAAATTAGCTACACAATATATAGCTCGCAACCAGAAAATATATTACGTGAAGTAACTATGGACCAGAACAATATATTAACTAAGTCCACCTGATAAATAGCTGAATAATAGTTTACATAAAAATATATATATATAACCCTTATATAAATTCAAACATCGGAGTACTAATATCTTTCTGACCATTCAGACTAAAGAAGGGAACCAGAAGAATTTATACGCAATACACTTTTTACAGGCAAGATCACAAGTTAAGAAATGCCATACAAAAACAGTTCAATTAAAATTTATTAATATAGGATACTGAAATTTAACATTAAATCTGAGACAATGAAAATTGAAGTTAAGGAATAATATATATCATCTGGGCCAGCAATTACATTACCAGATCTACCCAAGATGCAACGGGGTAGGCAAATGGCGACAACACGCCCACTAGAAAATTCTTTTAGCAAGCATAACTGAAATGGGAATACTAATATTTCTATCGGAGAACTTCACACAATGATATAGCAAAATATGGGTATTTAGAACATGTATAAAATAATTCTTAGTGAAAAACTAGCATTTCGAGAACAAGAGAGAACTAACCCTACAGAGTTACTGATCTCAAACGCATATATTCTAACATGGGCATTTTCATGATGCCTTGAAATAATAAACTTGGTACCAATGTTGTTCCTTGTCCAGACGGGCCATGACTATAAGTACTTAAGGTTAACTACTCTGAAAATACATCTTTCTCTGTCCTTTCCTACCTCAGTTATCTTAACACCAAAATATGAATATAGGCATAATGTGCTGAAGGCACTTGAAATCAATTTTTAGGTAATAAATAGTGACGACATCGCTTACTCACACAGCCAACCGGAGGGTCCGACTCGTCCTCGCAGCTCCCACACTAACTAGGCAGTTGCCAAATACAGTCTGATTGACTGCAAGAACCAAGCCCACCATTACGGCTCGGTATGCAGCGGCGAAGTCGTGCACTACTTACGTCAGAGAGAGTGTAGTCGGAGGGGATGGGATCGCGGCAATTTTAAACAGCGTTACAATATAGAGAACATTAAAAGTTTGTGGGAAAAGTAAGATCACCTGGAGATGATTGGGACATCAGAGATTATAAAATACTCCTCAAATAGTAGTTCAAGAAATTGGATGGAATAAAGGACATGAAGAGAGTAATTTTGAAGAAAAAACTATGAATCGTCACAGTGAAGATGGAGCCAATGTATAGTTGTGATTACCCTTCAAAACAATTCACAACATTACTGAAACGAGGGACAAGTATGGAGAAGGTGCCTGAACCTTTAGTAGTTGACAAAATGAGAGCTTTGTCAGATGCAGAAAAAAGACATAGATGAACTTCTGAAAGCAAAATTTGGTGATAACTGAAGAGAGGTTGACAGTTTGCAACCTCTAAATTTTGATGCAGCACCTCAAAATGGCGACCCTGAGGATTTAGACTGTCTGCACGAGAAACGGGACTTGAAAGACTGTAATGTTGGAATAACTCTGTTGTAAAATTCAAGTTGTTTCTTTCATGCGCATGTAAAGTGCGTAAATTTTGTCTTCAAAATGTGTGCAATTATTGTGTTAACAAGTGATTAATGTTAGCAGTGTTATTAATACTAATTTGTCTGCAATATATGCAATTAATGGCAATGATTTAAAAACATATTTTCTTTCGAATCCAGCTTATGTTTGACCTCCTCTCTACTTTTTACTTTCTAATCGGTTCAGAACGTATTATGTCCAGTGAATCGGTTCAAAACGTATTATGTGTAAAATTAAAACTAAAATATAATGCTCGTTAATTGAAAACCAATTTCAGATTTTGAGGATTCTGAAACATTACCTTAATATCTAAAATTTCACGTCTTAATTTTGCAGATATACTTCCTGGTTTGGGAATAAATCGTTTTTCCTCTTTCCTGAAAAATGTTAACTTGTGCACTTAATACGTTTTGAAACGATGCTCCTCAAATGTTCTTATTAGAAGTTATAATAAGTATACAAATCACATTTAAGTTTCTTAACTATATTATGTAATTTTTAAAATAGGTACATTAAGAGTTTGACTACTAATGAGTACGGTTAAAAAATGTTCCAGCTTATCTTTAGTAATTTTACATTAAAATTGGCTAAATACAATAGTGATTAGAAATAAGCCATTCAATATTCAAATCTAGAGGAACTTATTGCATCTTCAGATTTCATAGTCAAATCATACGCGTATCTATATTAATAAAAGGAAGTGTCTGTCCTCCGTCTGTCCGCGATGCCCAGCGAAATCTACTCAACGCAGAGATCTGAAATTTTATACATAGGCGGACTAAAGGGTCGGAATGTGCACCTCGAAGCCGGAATTTTAATTTTCACTTTCGTTTGTGAGTTATGACTAAAAAACTGGCAGAAAACGTGCATTTTTTTTGCGTTTTAGAAGCATCAGTTTCAGTAATAAATTTCAATATCAAATCACTTACAGATGGCTTTGGCTATTTTTGTCATCATACCTCATACCTTGGAAATAAAAGCAATGCGATCGCTTGATTTTGTTAGTCCATCCTAGACGATTCAATTGTTTAGAGTGTCAAGGCCCACAGACATATGACATTTTCAACCTACACGGAAGAAGGATAATCAACCCTAAATGTGGTCAAACATTGTTCGATTTGAACGAAACTCACTCTACAGGGGTTTTCTGGGCCAAGGAACTCGAATCTGAGGTCGCTTTTACCAGGGGACGCTACCTAATCGTGGAATGCACTCCACGTGATTTAGGTGTTAATAATTATCGCGGGGGAAGCCGCGGGCACATGCGGGCACATGCTGTTTGTCTGTCTGTCCACGATGCCCATCGAAATCTACTGAACGGAGAGAACTGAAATTTTAAACATAGATTCACTGAAAGGTGGGCGAATGCACCTCAAAGCCGAATTTTTAATTTTAGCTTTCGATCGCGAGTTATGAGTGAAAAACTGGCAGAAAACGTGATTTTAGCGCTGTCGAAGCATCAGATTTCAGTAATACATTTCAATGTCAAATCAATTGCAGTTGGCTTTGGCTATTTTTGTCATACCGTGGAAATAAAAGCATCGCGATCGCTTGAATGTTGTAAGCCCACGCTGGTCGATTCATTTGTTTAGAATGTCAAGGCCCGTAGACATATGAAATTTTCAACCTACACGGAAGAGGGATAATCAACATAGACCTAAATATGGTTAAACATCGTTCGATTTGGCCGAAACTCACTATATAGGGATTTTCTGGGCCAAGGAACTCGAATCTGAGATCGCTTTTACCAGGCGACGCTATCTAATCGTGGTATATAATTCACGTGATTTAGGTGTTAATAAATATAATGATTTAACTATTATGCTCTTAATTTTTAATTCTTGAAATAATTATCGCGGGCGATCGCTTGATTTTGTAAGTCCATCCTGGACGATTCATTTGTTTAGAATATCAAGGCCCGAAGACATATGAAATTTTCAACCTACACGGAACAGGGATAATCAATATAGGCCTAAATATGGTCAAACATTGTTCGATTTGGACGAAACTCACTGTACAGGGGTATTCTGGGCCAAGGAACTCGAATCTGAGGTCGCTTTTACCAGGCGAGGCTATCTAATCGTGGTATGTAGTCCACGTGATTTAGGTGTTAATAAATATAATGATTTAACTATTATGCTCTTAATTTTTAATTTTTGAAATAATTATCGCGGGCGAAGCCGCGGGCACATGCTAGTTACATATAAGAGTCAGTTATAAGAATCAAATTTATATCTCAGTTCTTCATTGACATATTAAGATCCACTTTACAGTATTCAGATTTCCATGAGGTAAAAGTTAAAATATCCTTTACAATATTCGGATTTTTATGATGTAAAAGTTAAAATATGTTGCATGATGTAGCCTATGATTATTTCAATATAATCGTTTGATTAAAATGTATTGATTTAAAAATATATAACTCTTGTCTTGTAGCAATTAAAACATACATTGAAGTTTATGATGATATTCCTTTTAATCAAAGTTAAAATTTTAAAATGAATGTAAGTTCTCTTGCCAAGTCTTTATTAAATTGCACTTATTATTTTCTCTATTGTAAGCAATAATTATGGCATATGAATTTATAATCCACAAATTCTTGTCAGAGTCGGCTTCTTGTCATTATGGTGTTATATCTTGGAGGATATGCATTTCGACATAAAACTTATGCCATCTTCAGTCCCTATAATTAAATTTATTCTTATTAGTTTTTATATTCACTGACGTTAATAATGGAAATATGTATTTGTTATGTTTACTTACTTCAGCTGATGTACTGCTTTGTACCGTGTTGTAGCTATGGTGTCTGACAGGGTACTGGTTGTTCAGATTGTTTCTTGCGTGTTTTATAGTATTTGTAGGTTTCAAAGAGGGCGTTATGGTCTACTAAATTTTCATTGATTATATTGGATTTATTTAAGTATATTTCTAAGTTTTCAAGTGTATTAAGTTTTAAGCTTTTATTATGTATGTGTAAGATTTCTAGGGTACTATTTATGTCATTTAAACTATGGTTATTGTTTATTAAGTGGTTTGCAAAATTGGATTTATTACGGTTGCATTTAAAATCTTTTATGTGTTCGCTGTATCTTGTTTTAAATGTTCTGCCTATCTGTCCTATGTAGACTTGTTTGCAATCTTTGCATGTAAGTTTATAGACACCACTTAAGTTTAGTAGGTTTTCTTTATTATTATTATTTTGTTTTTGTAGTTGTTTTTTAAGACTATTATTTGCTTTAAATGCTATTGATACATTTTGTTGAGTGGTAGGTTTTATTATCTTGTAGATTCTATTATCTGTGAAATTAAATGTTACATAGTTTGAGTTTTCTTTATTATTCTTAACAGTTTGTTGGTTACTTAATGTTGAAATATGGTTTTTAGATTTTTTAATTTTATTCTTGTGTTTCTTTAATATTTTAAAGACAAGGGATTCATTGTAACCATTATTGTGTGCGATTTGTAAAATGGTATTGAGTTCTTTATTATAGTTTTGTTTATTCATAGGAATTAAATTTAGTCTATATATCATACTATTTAGTGCCACCATTTGTGACTGTTTGGGTGGTTTGATGTATTGTTTATGATGTTATCTGAATAAGTTGGTTTTCTATATATGCTAAATTCAGGTTTTCCATTGCGAAATTGTATGCTTAGGTCTAGGAAATTGATATTGTAATTGACAGGTTCTTCTAGTGTAAATTTTAATTTGTTATGTGTGTTGTTGAATTCATTAGTGATTTCCTGTATATTGTTGTTATTACATATAATCAGAATATCATCTACAAATCTTGTGTAAAATTTGATTTTATATTTATTAATAATTTTTGTGATGTGTGTTTGTTCAATATATTGGAGAAATGTTTCTGATAAGATGCCTGATAATGGTGAACCCATTGCTAAACCTTCGTTTTGTTGGTAAATTTTGTTGTTAAATTTAAAGTAATTTTGTTTTAGGATAGTGTCTAGAAGTGTTGTTAATTGTTTAGTAATATTTTCACTGTCTCCATTTTGTATTAATGACCGTTTGATAATTTCAATTGTTTCAATCAGCGGAATATTAGTGTATAGATTCTTTATGTCTAGAGAGATAAATTTTTCATTTTTGTTTAATTTGATGTTTTTAAATTTATTTGCTAATTCAATGGAATTTTTAACTGTATACAAGTTTGCTAAATTGAATCTGTGTTTCAATATAGTGGAGAGTTTTTTTGAAATTTTGTATGTTGGTGCGTTTTTAAAGTTGACTATTGGTCTGATTGGATAGTTTTCTTTGTGTATTTTTATTAATGATCTTAAGACGGGCGGTTTAGGGTTCATGTTGATAGCATTTTTTCTTTCATAGTCATTTAAAATAAGTTCTGTATCTTTTAAGGATTTCTTGAGTATATTTTGATATTTAATAGTTGGGTCCTGTGCTATTTCAAGAATGTTGTTTTCATTGAAAAATTGTGTAGTCTTTTCAATATAATCATTATTGTTAATTAGTACGATGGCATTTCCTTTGTCGGCTTTAACATTAGTGACATTGTTTTCTTTCAGCTTTTTATTTAGTTTCTTAATTTTATGAATTTTATTATTATTATTTGTGTCTTGTGTTGTGATATTATTATCAAAGTATGTTTTCTTAATGTTATGTGCTATTTGTTCTCGAATCAGATTTTGTGCTGGTTGATCTAGTGTATTAATAGCTGTTTCACAGTCAATAATCAATGATTTTATTTGATTGGTTTCATTATCTTTAAAATTATGTTTGTAACCAAGTTCAAGTAATTCTTTTTCATCTTTATTTAATGTAGTTTTGGTCAAATTAACAATTCTAGGATGAAATGTTGCGTTTTGAGATTTGTGATTGGCTTGTTTCTTGTTTGGTGTGTGTTTTTCTTCTAGTAGCTTGTCAATTTTCTTGTTTATTATTGAGTATTTCTTCTCCATTTCTGATAGAATTTTCATTTCAATGTTGTGGTTGATTATCGTCCATGTTTGTTTGAATGTTTTGGAAGCTTCTACATGTTTCTGATATAATTTGTCACTAAGGAAAGATTTTTTCTTATAAAGAAATTTAATTTCTTTATTTAGCCATAATCTCTGAGCAGTTTTTATTGTATTTGTAGCTGATTTAGTTTTAGCATTTGTTTTAACATTAATATAGTTAGGAATGATATTGTTGTTTTTGCAAGTTTTGTTAAAGTGAATATATGCTATAGTTTTGTGCAATTTCCTTTTGACATTAGTGAATTTGTTTATAATTTTTGCCTGGTTGGCCATATAATTATTAATAAACTTCATTATGAAGCTTAATTTGTGGTATCAACTAGTATGAGATAATAATTCAAATCTTGTAAGTATTTCCACCTATATACTAGTAATCGTTATATACACCATATAATGCATTCAATTCCGAATGTGAATAAAATTTGGGATTATATACATTCATGTACATTGAATTTTATTATAACATATCAATATACAATTGTCATATAATTTATTTTTACTTATTGTACAATGAAATATATTCTAACACTGTAAAATCACTAATTTTTGTTTGTCACTAAAACTTAGTATTAAAGTTTTATTTATTCTTTTGTTATAAAAATCATACGTTTAATTATAATATAACTTCTTATCTATCAATTATTTGACCACTTAGATTACTAGAAAGTTAGGTTAAAAGTAATTAATAATTTCTGCTCTTTCCTGGTCTTTCTATAGACAGATCTATAGATCTATAGTTCAATCTATAGATTGGTCTGCCCAAACCATCATCACTATAGGACTCTCTATCTCTCCCTCCCTTCCCATTCTTCCTTGCACAAACACACACAAACAGTTAATTAGTAAAAAACAAGCTCTAAGAGCTGTGCTGCGGCTTGCACCCATTTATACTTCCCCAGAGGCGGAACGGGAATAAATTTCGGAAAACCAGGAAAAAACTGAAAGGATATCCACATATAAGAATAATGAATGAACAATTTTATTAATTATATAACTGTTACAAAACCAGAAATTACCAAAGAGTACACCATAGGAATAAATTAATTAAAACCAGCAAAATTGATTAACGGCAATAAAGGAAGCGTAATAGCATGGTCATCCCTTCACGATCATTACAGAATAGAAGAGCAAAAAAAAAACAAAACTGGTGAGAAAATATAAATTTAATCAAACATGAGATAAAAGTAAGAATGAACTTTGAAATAAACAAAACTCACCAGAATGCGAAGGAGTAATTTAAGGCAAAATAAACTATGACATACCTGCAGAAAATAGATGATAGAGACGGTACCAATAGGACTTAAGACATGACTCTATGAAGACGGACAGAAAGTAGACAGACCGGCATCCTGAGACAGAGCTCCTAATCTGACGGCATGCTGAGGCAGACCCTTTCTCTCTCAAAAGCTCAAGAAACACTCCCTCGAGAAGCGAGGGCAGTGACACAACCGCCTGAACGGCCAAATAAATAAATAGAAAAATAGAGTAGCGAGATTAAAGACGTGATTAAACAAAACACTAGCAGAATAACAAAACAAAGATGGAGGAAAAGAAATCGCGAAGAGAAGACCATGCTTGTAAGTACCACAAAAAATATTATAAACTACATGCTAAATGGGTGCCGAAAACCTGAACGGCACAGAGCAATGTTCAAGAAGCCTCCTAGAAGTCATTTTTACAATTACAATACTAGACACAAAAGTGATGTAAACAAACCTCATTGCAATTACTCAAAAACTTTAAAAAGTTTCCATTGTGTTTCTATAAAATTATTTAATAAACTTCCCATTTCAATTAGAATTTTAAGTGCATTTAGATTTAAAATTTAGATTTAGATTAGACTTAAGAATTTCTTAACTATGTCCTGCTTCTACAGCATAGAGGAATATTTAGATTACAAATTTCAGTAATAACATGTCTTTTCCATATTGGACTTGTATAAAAATAATTGTAAAACTTTGTCCATGTATAATTTATACCGTACTCTATTATAATGTTTACATATTCTTAGATTTAAGTTCTTTTTTTTTTTTTTGACGACGCCTATAAAGTCTTTACTTTTGTAAAGTATTGTTTATGGAAATAAAGAGATTTGATTTGATTTGATTAGTCTATGTACAGTAATTCAGTGAACAGTGATCCCAACCTGACTATAATATGAGATGAGTATTCAGGCCTATAATGGTTGCAGTAAAAAAGGAATCCCTAACAAAGCAATTAACTTAAAAATGACTTAAGAAAATTAATTTGAGAAAAAGTATACTCCACCAGTTCTTTTCCTTCCAGCAGTAACTTCTCTAGTTGATCTTCACTCGTGTCCAACTGTTTCTCAAGCAAAGTCCTGTCGTCCACCTCCTCATGTTCCTCTGCCAGTTTTTCAGCATGAAGTCTGTAATGAGTTACAATAAATTGCTTCAATTGTTTATTTAACTAGTGTGAGGAATACAACTGAAGTAGAATCTCTATACAAGCATACTTTTTATGAAAGCATCGCTATCAGCAACTCATTATAGAACATGGACATGTGTTGAGGAACTCTCTCTTCACCTTCAGTAAGTTTCAACTGGTCTTCCCTGGTCCTGGTAGATCTCCCCACAGCAGATTCATGTGTTTTCCAACTATGTTCCTTTTAATTGACATTATCTCTTAAATTTTTATATACCAGCACCAGTTCTCAACACCTGTATCATTTTAAGCTTTGAAATCCCAGTTGAAAGTGAATAATTTCAAAACACATAAAACCACAAGTGAGGAATCTACAAACACCAGAAATTAGCGGTACTAGTATGATCCATCTTCATACAGACTTGCCAGTTTTCATGAAGGAAAAATATGAACACCTGTATTGACATTGATACAACAAAAAAAGACATTTCTTTAGCGGTATTCCTTATCATCCTGCTGCAATAAGGGTTGTTTACCAAGGTTAAGCATTTTAATATCTACTTATCTTAATACAGTGCTAAAGTGTGATACAAAGTGAATAAATGGTGCAAACTTTCTCACACATACACGTTAAGAATTGTATTATTGAGGTTTCAAGGAAGGTTGACGAAGGAAACTAGTATGTAATTAAAAAAAAAAAAAAAGAATGTATAACCTCCAGATTAAAGAGATTTAAGGATCTTAACGAATTTTTCATACAATATTCTCCTTGTAGCATCACACATGTTAACAGAATCAATAATTGCTCTGACTATTAAATAGATTTAGAATTCTTTGGTCAAGTAAATTAATCATAAAAGAGAATGCAATTTAAACAAAATCAATTAAAGATATGACTTACTTGGAAGTGGAACCACTTAAAATATTGCAATTTTTATGTGGAGATGTTTTCATGAACCTATGTAGTACAGTACTGAAGCATCTTCCAGGCCGTGGTCCACGGCCCACGGCCCACAGCCCGGAAGATGCTTCAACATCAAGATTCCGGCCGTGAAAGCCTCAGATTAACCATCTATGTAGTACAGTATCCGAATACTTTTTTATTTAAATAATTATTCGGGTTTGTTCAAGAAAATAAAACCTATTATTTTCTTTATTAATGATGTCATTACTATAATTGTTATTATTATTATTTAGCTTATAGGCTATTACATACTTTAACTGCGTATAGGTCATATCACGTGTTTAGAATATTTGCATGTACCAGTAGTCTCTTGTAATAATTCATTCACGTGCATCTGTTTCTATTATTATTATTATTATTATTATTATTGTTTAATGATGTCTTCTTTCCTGATATTCAGTTTGAATGATTGTATTATCTTTAATATTCGGTGACATAGCAGCGATGACTTATGGAAAGTAAACAAGTCCTATAAGTCTGTGTTTGTCTTTGCAAACGAGGAGACCATGAAAAACTCAAGTCCCATGCAAGAGTTGAGCCAATGACAAGGGTTTCTGCATCATGGTGGGCACAGCTCCAACTCCTGAGCGATCGGGTGAAATATCTACGCAAATAAAGCTGCGATCGATGTAATGATTCAGGTTCTCACATTTACAGTTAAAATTACAATGAAAATAAATACGTATCTCATTACAAGAGATGTTGGAAATGTTCTCCTCTTGCATCCAAGCAATACTGGCACCTTTTTAGAAAATTTTCTTTCATGCGGATAAGTTCAGCTTCCGAGATAGAGTTAATTTCTCTTGTGATATTGTCTTTAACTTCTTGTAATGTATGGGAAATTGACCTATACACTTTATTTTTCAAATTTCCCCATAAATAATATACACATACTGTTAGAAGAACTTAAAGATAATATCACATAGGCCTATCACAAGAGAAATTAACTCTGTCTCGGAAGCTGAACTTATGCACGTGAAAGAGAATTTCCTAAAAAGGTGCCAGTATTGTGTGGATGCAAGAGGAGAACATTTCCAACATCTCTCGTGATGAGGTATGTGGTTATTTTCATTGTAATATTAACTGTAAATGTGAGAACCTGAATCATTACATCAATCGCGGTTTTATTTGCGTAGATATTTCAGCCGATCGCTCAGAAGTTGGAGCTGTGCCTGCCGCAATGCAGAAACCCGCGTCATTGGCCCACTCTTGTGTGGGACTCACTGTATATCACTCCTACATACGATTCTTATGCTCCTATTGTACATTCGTAAAGTAATTTTTCATATTTGATGAGGGTTTGGACATTCAAATATAGTCTTAAAATATTAGTGTTATGTTAACTTATAGCATATTGCGACACAAGTCCCATAAGCAGTACATACGGATCGAGGAAAGAGTTTGAAAAAACTAGGCGCTTGCACCGAGTTTTTTCAATTTCCGAGATCTGTTATGCGCTTACGGCATGAGTATTGCATGCTATTTTTTGCACAATGATTATTTATACAAATTTATTTATATTAATTGAGATATTAGCTGAAAATACTATGTTTATACACTACTGAAGATGGATGTTATATTTCAGAAAGTGATTCGCATATGTTGGTTGTTATGGGTACCGAATATTTGTCCTGTTAAAGTCGCCACAAACTGTACGCAAGGAAAATATTGCAATTTTCAAAGCGCTATAAATCAGAAACCAAAGATTATGGAGACTTGAGGTTTTTTTTTTTAATTTGAAAGCCTGTTCATAGTAGTTTCAAATCATGATATAGGAAGACATTTTTGAAATTATCTTTAACTCTAAAATTCAACATGAAAATACAAAAAATTGAATTTTTTTCCAAAGTTCATGTATTTTTTTTGAAAATGTGGACAGTCGTAAGTCATTACTTTTATTGGGATAATATGGTATGGAAACTGGACTAATTATTAGTAATAAAATTTCTGCCCTAGCTTCTCACATTAAGTAGATAAATCTTTGTAAAAAGGGAAAAAACACATTTTTGACTGTTTTTTAGAAATGATTTTCTCCAAAACACCCATCTCAAAAGTTTTGAAAATTACACAAAATATTCTTTGATGGTTGTTCTTATAGGTGGTACAATCACATTGGGGGATATTTGTGTGGTAAACCTGAGAGAATTTTTTCAAAACTACTCTACCTGTTCCATAATGTTGGACATTTAGTATATAATGTATTACATTGACAACACCGTTTTTGCCAAATGTTTTCAATTATGTTTTCTATTAAATGAAATTGTATTGAAAGATCACACCATAGATGGTTGAGTCCATTTCCAGAGTGACGTCACTTGAATAACATAAACATGCGGTTGAGGAAATGTTCGTCGTAATCTTGATGTTTATGAAGCTAATTGAATACACTTGTAAATGTATTGGAACTGTATACGATCGGAGGACCAGCTATAATTGTAGCAAAAAGATGTAGCTTATTGACATTGTTACTTCTCACTAGCTAGAATATTTGCATATTAATGTTCGTAGAAATGATAACATTTGAATGTTTACAGTATCTGAAGCTCAGAATGAGGATTTGCATTGAATTAAGTGATTTACACACTTGCTAATTGATAAATGTCTACATTTATTATCAATCACAAGTACATTAAATTCTCTTTGAGACTGCGAATCTCACAAAGCCAACTAATCCTTGGTCCAAATATGCAGTGAAACGTATCTTTGGTATGTGATTCACGAAATTACTCACAAATTGAAGGATTTTCCCCTTGATTAGTATGAATGTCCTGAGGATTGATGAAGATTTATTATCTTCGTAAAGAAGTCCTTGAGGTCCTTAATATTGTGTTACATGCAATCTTCTTGGTCGTTGAATTACTGAATACATGATAAAAATGAAGAAAAAGGCCTTTCGCCCGAAATTAGCAATATCTTGAAATGGTAGAAACCTTTATTAAGTTGAAAAAGAACTCCTTGCTCTTGGAAAAGGTGAATGGAACGTGGATGAAGCTATCCATTTTGAAGAAGTGTGATTAAAAAAACAGAAGGTTGAAATAATTAGATATTCGCCAACCCAAAAAATAGCTTGATCAAAATATATTGAATTAATCAATTCCTGAAAAAACACTACACTAAATATAATAATCTCAAGATAAATAAAAATAAACA
Source organism: Ectobius pallidus (assembly GCA_964059195.1). NCBI lineage: Eukaryota > Metazoa > Arthropoda > Insecta > Blattodea > Ectobiidae > Ectobius > Ectobius pallidus. Next base: position 52,933,233 of record CAXKWD010000006.1, on the reverse strand, counting down.
AAGAAATGTTTTAATAGGAAAGTATTTAGAAATAAATTTCCCATGTGCTTCTCAAGCTGGATCATTCTTTTCCACATGGACAGTCAGCCCAGCTTCATAAGTTTAATGCGGAACATATAAAGATGACAGAAGAACTCTTCGCAGCAGTGTGATGTTACAAGTGAAAAATATAGGCCTAATGATATTTCAGTATTTGTATAATATGTTAACATATATTTTACCTTATGTAGTTTTTCTACCACTTTTGTCTAAATCTAGTGATCAATATTAATAATTAACTGAAACTGATGGACTCTCACAAAGAACAAGCAATACCCTTTGCTAACTTGGGCTCAAAAACCTCTAGTGGTAAGATTTCCAATCCGGAAATGGACTCAACCATATACGGTGTGATCTTTCAATAGATTCATTTAAAGGGGAACTGAACTAAAAATTTACATATATTTTTTATTTACAAATGAGTAAGAGCTCTGATTGTGTATTACTATGGCGAAAATAAAAACTCGATCCAACTCACCGTTTCCGAGTTGTAGCGCTCTATAGCAGCGCTCGTGACGTCACCTGGCTAGCTCGGGTCGGGCAGGGAGCATTACACACAGAACAGCCCCAACACAACATAATGTTAGTTTTATTGTTGCACTCTTTATTGTTGAGTATCCATTGTTAGAGATATGTGTTCATTAACATCATTGGCAGTCTTCTTTACAATATTTTGCCTCCACTCAAATGTTTTCTTGTCGTACTTTCTCTTACATGATTTAGAAAATTCCACTGATGCGCCCACGACTCTCCTGATGGAAGTTGTGGTCAAGAGCTGCTATCATTGACCGTAAATACATGCCTTCAAATGAAAAAGGGGTTCTTTTTGGTACATATTGAAGACGTCGCTATGATAAGATTCAAGACTTCCTGTGTGACAAAAATGACTGAGATGCATAATATCATTTTAAAATCTGGTATTCATAATGATGTTATATATGTCATGCTAGTCTTTCGAATGCTTACTGAGCCATTTAGTATTTTTAATTTTATCAGCACATAGTTAATCGTGAGCACATGAATGGTATTTCTAATTACCTTCCCAACTATGAATGTTAACAATATGATTGAGAATTGAGGTAAATTTCTCCTTTAGCAGTATACTGTCATTCTCACAAGTAGACGATGCCCACCATAAATGATTATAAATTGATTGTTTCCATTCATGAATGACGCAGGATTTCGGAAAATTGTTAATCTTTTTCATTAGAGATTTAGCAAGGTGCCAAACATCAAATTCATGGTGTACGTGTGAAAATTTGTTTTTCATTAAAGCTCTAATGCCTGTGTGTCTGTCCGTTAGGAACAATTTAATAGGGAGTTTCTCATTCATTGTGCTTATTATTTTTTAACAAGCAGCTCTTTCAATGTCACCAGCTATAGCTCCTCTTTGTACAATTACAAAATCTAGTATTTTATTCGTTGCTAAATTCATAATGGAATACGTCAAATACTTGGCAGAGAAACCAGGGGAGTCATATTGTCCATCTCCATATAAACATAAATTTAAATCACTCATAGCATCTACATAGTTAGCTTCTTTTTCTTTTAACCACGTTTTGTGCACGGAAGGAAATACAAATTTCTTTACAAGCCTATAGAAGTATGATTCAGAAAAAAATAATAGCTTAATAGAATTTGAGAAAGCTGATACATAATTAAATGTTAATCCGCATAGGTACATTCCTGAGGCTATGAACACATTACTTTTTAAACTTCCACCTATGCTTCCAGAAGACCACTCGTATGTATACCCAGTCACACAATGAGTTTTTATTAGCAACATTATTCCTTTCGTTTCAACTTTACGTTCATTAACTGGAGCGCCACATGTATGGCATATACTGAACAGTGTAAGAAGGGCACTTACACAGACAAACACAAAAGAATATTTTTTCCGACAAGTTGATATTTTCTATGCCATATTCTTCGCCTTCACTAGTGATTTCATCGGGGACGTAATCTTCATCCTTTTCATCCGAGGTGGCATGTTCATCAATGTAGTTCATATAGACAGAATTTGCAGCTCTATAAATTTCTGTGCCTATCTCACACTGTATTTTTGCGTCAGCCTTCAATTCTACATGCATACATTCATAAACTTGTGTAGCTTCTCTTTCTTGTTTAGAATCAGTTATTGAATTATCAATTAATTCCTACACTTCCCTCTTTTTAAAGTAATTAGACTTCCTTTTATTGGGAGAAGGAATTTCTTTACTTCCTATTAAAAACTTTGAAGGTACCGCATTGTCTTTTAGTCTAGGGCACCTGAATTTTTCATCCTTCAATATTCTGTTTTTAAAAATATCATTAAAAATCTGCTTTAAAATGCTTTCCAAACACACTAGAATTTTTTGTTGGAACAAAATGTTTACGCTTCATGCAAGAAACCCATTTGTTGTAGCCTACAAACGTCTGTTCTTGTTTTTATAAGGGAATGCATAGTAACCAACATTTCTCTGGACACCAGAATTATTTGAACAACCGTAAGCACTGCACGCAGGCATCTTCACTTACACTACACAATAAACATTACTAGGGAATACAAGACCGGAGCAAGCCTTGCAACAGTAAACTTAAATTGCTCGGAGGTTTAAAAAATAGCTCTCGTATTTCCGAAATTGAAGTTACTTTTTCCGAAATTGAAATTACTTTTTCCGAAATTAAATTTACTTTTTCCGAAATTGAAATTACTTTTTCAGAAATTGAAGTTACTTTTTCCGAAATTGAGGTTGAAAAGGTGTATATTCATTAATATCTCTTAAACTGGGTCATCCCATGCCAAATCATCACAGCTCCCAACCTGCCCATCTCAGATTCACATGAAATTCGGTAAGAAGTTAAAATACATGAAGTTGTACACGCACGCAAAATTTTACCCTTCAGTGATTTACGATATTCATACAGCAAGGTTGCAAACATGATAAAAGTATAAAATTTTTCCTTGCATGCTCTGCAAAAATAAATAATAACTTTACTTCTAATTGAGGTAAAACCTTCATGTTGGTCTCATTTTGAAGCTGAAGGTACATAGTTTCCATTAAAAATAGTTGCATTTCAAAATATTAATTTTTTCATTCCAAGGTCAAAGGGTGTAACGTTTGACCTTGAGTAACTAAGAAACTGTATCTTCAATTTTATTGGAGAAAAGATATGTTAGGCAGTTAAATGCATTCTATCTTTGGTACAAATTTCATTTTGGGATGGCTTTGGGAACAGGAAAAAGAAATATATAAAGTATATGAGTGTAAGCAATAGCATAGCCCGCTCCAACAAGAACACACTGTTTAGGTCGCAGAGCGGCAAATTTTGAAAAACCAATCTTCACACCAGGATAAGACTGTTTGAAATGAACATACACTTCTGCAAGGTTGTTTAAAATTAGCCTCTTTTGCATGTGTTCTTTTGTAGCACTCATTCTAACCCTCAAAAAATCTTTCTTGCCAGGCATAATTCTGCTGACATCATCATTGCAGTAGAATTTCTTCACATTGTTGGCAACCTCTGGATCCAAACGTCTTCCTCGTTTAGGATTTGGTGTAGACAAAATCCCACGTTCTCTTACTAATTCCTTAGCTTTACGTATCATGTATAGCCTAGTTACTTGCACGAGGAAATTCGTGCTCTATTCTTCTGATACTTCAGTCTTTAGGAAGGATGGTCAAAATTGTAACTTTTTCACTTTTGTCAATAGTATCTTCAAACTTTTCTTTCAGTTGTTGCAGTATAGCATCACAATCATTGTTGTCAGGCACGGGTTCTTCAGCTGGAATATGAAATATCTTCACTTTTACAATTTTCACAATTATAGTAGCTTTCTTTTTGCAGTATGGCTCTTCCTTCAGTCTCTTCTTCTTGATGGGTGATGCACCGACACTACCCAGACTTTCATTTAATTATAGTAGAGTCAGTACTGTATGTGTCCAATTCGATATCACTTTCTTCATCAACTGATGTGCTCGGTTCTTCCTCAGGAATATCATCTCAGTCATTTTAATTTTCTTCTTACAGTTGTCACAAATCATTTGTTCATTATTCACATGTGGTAGTTTTTCTGTCATCCATGGCAACACCCTCCTTAATTATTTTCTACTGCTCTTGTGCCCTTTAATATCAAATTGGTTGCAGCACTGTGTCTGTATGTACTTCTTATCCATTTCCACACACTCTTTCAAGTTATGACTAGGTACTTAAAGAAGCACTAGTCTCTGAATCACCTTTGAACTCCACAGAAGATTGAGGAGGACTGAGCTTGCTTAGCAGACTAGCAGTGCATATATATATATATATATATATATACCGGTATATATATATAGAGAGAGAGAGAGAGAGAGAGAGAGAGAGAGAGAGAGGGAGGGAGGGAGGGGGAAAGGGAGAGGTAGGTAGGTAGGTAGGTAGGTAGGTAGGTAGGTCTGAACTTGTGTGATGCATGACTGGTGCAATAATAGTTTACTATCAATAATAGTTTACTAGCTCTTAAGAGCTTACTAGCTGGCTATGCTATTACCTACACTCATATACTTTATATATTTTTTCTCTTGCTCCTAAAGTCATCCCAAAATGAAATTTGTACCAAAGATAGAATGCATTTAACTGCCTAACATATCTTTTCACCAATAAAATTAAAGATACAGTTTGTTAGATACTCAAGGTCAAAGGTTACATATTTAGTATTTTAAAATGAAACTATTTTTAATGGAAACTATGTACCTTCAGCTTCAAAATGAGACCAACATGAAGGTTTTATCTCAATTAGAAGTAAAGTTATGATTTATTTTTGCAGAGCATGCAAGGGAAAATTTTACAATTTTTATCATGTTTGCAACCCTGCTGTATGAATATCGTAAATCACTGAGGGGTAAAATTTTGTGTGTGTGTACAACTTCATGTATTTTAACTTCTTACCGAATTTCATGTAAATCTGAGATGGTCGGGTTGGAAAGTATACTTTATTGTTATGATTTGGCATGGAATGACCCAATAAGTAATTAGATAGATATATAAGCATTCATGAACCACAGATCATTGTCTCTGTTGGACATTACATGAGAATATTATAGGAGAAAAATTCCTCCGACACTGGGACTTGAACCCAGGACCTTTGGCTATTCGCTCCAATGCTCTACCAAGCTAAGCCGGAGTTCAATTCACAGCACCAGATGGAACCTCTCTCCTATGACTGATTGCCCTAATGATCTACCTCACAGACAGACAACTCACCACTAAAATATTGGAAGCGTTAGATAAAAAGAAGTACACTTTGGGAATTTTCTGTGACTTAGCAAAAGCGTTTGACTGTATAAATCATGAAATATTACTTAAAAAATTAGATAATTATGGGTTGGATAATTTAATACTTAAGTGGTTCAAATCATATCTGTTTGATAGAACTCAAAAGGTAATAATAAATGGAAATTAATCTAACTTAGGGGTTGTTAAGAATGGGGTACCTCACGGATCAATACTAGGACCTTTGCTCATTTTAATTTTCATTAATGACTTGCCCTATAACTTAAGTGACGAATCTTCGCAGATGATACTAGTGTAGGCCTACTTGTAACAGGAACATCACAAGAACATTTATCAAGAATAGCTACAAAGGCTTAAATGAGTTAAACACATGGTTTCTAGCTAATAAAATGACACTTAATATTGATAAAACCCACTTTATACAATTTAGGACAAAAAACAGATGTATCTCAAATCTTGAAATTAATTATCAAACACAAATCATAAAAGAAATAAGCAATGTAAAATTTTTAGGACTACAAATTGACCAAAATCTTGACTGGAAGACACACATAGAAATGATAAATCCAAAACTGAGTTCAGCGTGTTTTGCTTTACGAATTTTGAATAATATATTAAAACAGGAAGCATTACTTATGGAATATTTTCACTCGGTAATGAGGTACGGAATCATATTCTGAGGCAACTCTTCCCATAGGGAGAAAATATTTAGATTACAAAATCGGGCAATAAGAATATGTGGAAAGAAAAAAGGGAATCTTGTAAACCGCTATTTGAAAAATTAAAAGTCCTCACTCTTACAAGGGAGTATAATATATACTCTGTTATGTGTTATATAGTGGATAATATTGATAAATTTCAAACTAATTTTAGTGTACATGGACGTACTACCAGAAACATGAATGATCTACACCAGTGTTCTCCAACTGGCTGTATTTTGTGCGCGTGCAAGCAGGCTTGCACTGTGCGACCCCTGTGCACCACGTGATGTCTGTTTGAACCAGGGTTCGGTCGGCAGAGATGGGTCATCTATTTCACCAGTTTCCAAGCATTATGTTGGATGTAGAATGTGTTCCAATATGTAGGCCATCGACCCCTATATTTATGGTAACAAATACCAATATAAGAGAAGTTTGAGTGACTTTTATTCGGATTTTCTCCAAACTAAATTCCCCGACTGCATAGACATGTTGCTAGGAATAGGATTTTGTCTATGTTCAGATCTACGTACATATACGAGTAGTTTTTTCACTAATGAAAATAAACAAAACCCGCAGCAGAAGTCAATTGTCAGATGAAAACTTAAAATGTGAACTTAGACTGGCTGCTGCACTAACATTGATTCCAGATGTTGACAAACTTCTGCGTCAAAAGAGACAACAAAAATCAAGAAAACCACTTTCCACTAATGAGTATTTTGTAGTGTGAAATGCTTTATTTGAGCTGTTCTTTAATAAGTTTACTGATGTATTACATGGAGATATAGTTTCTCTGAATTTTGTTTCAAACATAACTTTAGTATTAATATTTATGTTCAATAATATAAATGTGGAAGTGTGTCATTTAAAGGAATGAGTCTAGATCTTGTTTTCATTTCAAAGAATTTGTGGCATTACAATTTAATTACTATAAAATTGAATAAAATCAGGAAGTTTTCAACTATGTTCAAAACTACAGAATTAATTTGTGTGTATTATTTTGCTAGGAATATATTGTACATTATTTGCGTTGTTACAAACGTCATAACGTTTCTTTGTAGAAAACATAAGTAAATGATAATGAAATAGTAATGTAATAAAAAATTTATACAACAATCATCTGTTGATATGCCAATATGATTTTTGAATTTCAAAAGCCTAATGAGCATGCCGACACTGAACTCAAGAGAGGCAGTATACCACGCGGTGTGTGCACACTAAATGATTCTAGTGTGCAATGGGTAAGCTTGCACTTACTGTTGTACTCATTGTGCAATGAGTTGGTGGCCACTGATCTACACAGACCAACTAACTCGTTAAATCTCTTTCAGAAGGGTGCTTATTATTCTGCAATACAGATAGGCCTATAGGCTATAACAAGCTTCCAAGCAACATTAAATTATTATGTATTCAAAGAAAAAGCAAACCTTTCAAAACATCTGTCAATACATTTTTAATAACTCACACCTTCTACAATTTGGAGGAATATTTCCAGCTTGGATAAATTTGGCAGCTTGCAGTTTCTGTATATTATTGATATAACATGCATGTATTTTTTGATCCGGCATGTTCTACATCCTTGAGCCCCGCTCAACACAGGATCTACAGGACGAGAAATCTACATCTACATCAATATTAATATTAATATAATTGTTCCTAAATCTAGCTAACAAGAACCTGTGACAGCCATGTTGTTTTGGGTATCAAACTTTCTAATCAAGTCCCCATTGACATTAGAAATACAAACAACATAAGAATTTTTAAGAATAAAGTAAAGAACATCCTTTTTGACAAAAACTTTTACACTATTGAAGCATACTTGGATTGTCTTTTTAAATTTTTTGCCACTTAACCTACTGTAATTTTGTATTAGGCCTACCTAATGGTGAAAAATATATTACTCAGGGGTGCCCACAGGGGGGGGGGGGGGTTAAGACGCAGACTGCGCCATTGAAATTTCTGGGGGGAGGGGCAAAATATTATCAATTATGAATTTTCTGGGGGGGGGGGTTGAATATTGTTGCAAAATTAGAGTTTTTTATGTTAAAAATAAAAGCAGCCAAGTTCTATAACTTCAAAAGGTCTCTTCTAATTCTTTATAAAGATAAAGATGAAGAATTTCGACAGCCATGGGTGCCCATACCCGGGGGCGGGGGGGCAAGGAAAAAAATGTTTATTAATAATTATTATAGTCAGGTGTTTTTCTTTTAAGACAATTATTTGAATTGCAGAAGTTTTACCAAATCAACAACATGGAAGCAGAATCCATAGTGGATTAGGAAAGGGAGGTTCAGGGGGTTTGGACTCCCGAAAATCAAAACCTAAAATTCTATATTTGTATTTTAAAAAAAATATATATATATATATATAAAATTAAACAAGATTTGTTGCTGTGTCAAATATGATATAGCAGTTATTTTCTTTTCATAACATAATGAGTAGGCCTATTATGTCCACTGTCCCATGTGTTATTCAACTTTTCTTATAAATAGTAATAAGTATTATAACTTAGGTAACAATTTCTTGTTTAAGTTGCCATGTCTTAGAGTATAGTAAACAAATTTGCTAACTAGTTTTTCAGTGCTAAAATAGCGTAAAATGTGATTTTCATAAGTTCAACATTTGTCCACCGCCGTGGGTGAGTCGGTAGCAGGCCTGCCTTCCACTCCGGCGGCCCGGGTTTGATTCCCGGCCGGGTTGGGGATTTTTCAGTAGTGAAAGATCCCCTCCTCGGGTTCAGGACTGGGCGTTTGTCAGTAGGTTAAGTCTTAGGTTAAGATAATGCACATTGTGCGCGATTCCTTAATTATTATAAGTTCTACATTTAAACATTTCCCGGGGTGGACACCCGACTTAGGTAACATTTTCTTGTTTACATTGGCATGTCTTAGAGTATGGTAAACAAATTTCCTAACTAGTTTTTTAGTGCTAAAATAGTGTAAAATGTGATTTTCATTAATTCAATATTTAAAAATTTTCCGGGGGTGGACCCCCCACTTAGGTAATGATTTCTTATGTACATTGGCATGTCTTAGAGTATGGTTTTCATAACTAGTTTTTCAGTGCTAAAATAGCGTAAAATGTGATTTTCATTACTTCAATATTTAAAAATTTCCCGGGATGGACATCCGACTTAGGTAACATTTTCTTGTTTACATTGGATGTCTTAGAGTATGGTAAACAAATTTCCTAACTAGTTTTTGAGTGCTAAAATAGCGTAAAATGTGATTTTCATTGGTTCAGTACTTAAAAATTTTCCGGGGGTGGACCCCCCCACTTAGGTAATGATTTCTTATTTACATTGGCATGTCTTCGAGTATGGTAAACAAATTTCCTAACTAGTTTTTCTGTGCTAAAATAGCGTAAAATGTGATTTTCATTAGTGCAATATTTAAAAATTTTCTGGGGATGGACCCCCGACCCCACTTTTGGGGGGTATTCCAAACTCTCCCGGCACTTCCGACCCTCCCCGCAATTATTTTCTGGCTACGTCATTGTTGCACTTATTATATTATTAATATCATGTTACAAAGTGGCCCAAGAAGTTAAAGCGACAAAAAATAAATAAATTAAAAAAATTGCCCCCCCCTAGACAAAATCATATGGGCGCCCTTGTCGACAGCCAATTGGGTTGGGGGGTGAGCAATGAAGTTTGGGGGTGAGCAATGAAGTTTGAGGAGGGTGAGCAATGAAGTTTGGGGGGATGGGCACCCCTGTATTACTATACTATTATTATTATTATTAACTAGCTGAAAAGGCCCGGCGTCGCCCGGGCTTTGTATTTTTTAATTTGAAATTAATTTATGGAGGACTTTCGATTTTGAAACTCTAGGTCCTTATATAATATGTATGTAGAACTTGAAATGAAGAAAAAGATTTATCACACTCAAACTATTCCATCAGAAAACGCTACATATAGCTTTTTATGGCTCATAGAGGATGTCGAATGCTGCATTCCGTTGCTTCTACACATCATGCCTGGGTGGGGTTGAAATAAGAAGAAACATAAATTTCATAAAATTGTATTTGGCTTGACGGAAAATTTTATTTCTCATTCTCATGTTACAACCGTTTCGGGGCTAAAAAAATAGAAATGCAGTATCACTTTTATACTTTCCTCCCCTAAAACCCGGGACATAATATACTGCGAGTATAGCACCCAAAATGTTCCATCCCATGCTTAGGGCCTATGATAAATCTCAACTAATACAAAGCCTATAGCTATGGATAACTGACTATTTACAGACTTCTGATAGAGCATACTCACACACTTAAGTTATCCCTTCAATACGCCTTATTCTACATCAAAATGTGAAGTGAGAAAATATTTCTTATGTCGAGGGTAGAGAAAGTTATGTGACTACATCACACTGTGCTTTATTTTCGTGGATTTCATTTTCAGTAATTATTTTCGCCAATATATTACATCGATGGAATCATAAATCGTTAAAGTCCAGCATTAGGCTATATAGTTGCCAAGGCCCTATGTAATCACAGTAAACAATTCACTGTTGTCATGTGAACTGAACAGCATTTCATTGTTTTCAGTATAATATTCTCAGAAATTATATAATTTTCAACGGAAGGACTGATTTGTTTCAATTTTAATGCTGACCGCTATACTTCCCGGGCTTAACAGGGTATGTGTGCAAAATTTCGTGTAGATTGGTAAAGAAATGTAGATTTGTATAAGGAACAAACATACCCACAAACACACATTCGACTTTATATATTAGATATGCCAGAAAGTAAAAATGAAGATAAATAAAGGTAAAACAACAAAGAGATATCGGTAGTTCACTGTGTAAGACTGAATTTTGTATTTCACTTGGAAATAGAAATATATAACTTAGTAAGAATAATATGCACCAAGAAAAAAAAATGCTATATATGCCGTTTTTTGTATTCAAATGACCATGAATTAAGTCAAAGACTGTGAAATTGTCCCCTGTGAGTTGATTTGGCCTACCCTCCTAATTTCACTTTCTGACGCTTATTCTTATGCCACTAATACACTGTCCTCTGCAGATGTTATTTTACTGTCTCGAGGCAGGCTTACAATGTCGTTGTCTTTGAATTAAACAAAATACGGTAGTTTAATCTTTTTTTCCTTTCTCCCTTCCCCATTTTCTCTCTTTTTCTCATTCCCTCTTCCTTTCTGCCATCTTACTACTCCTCACATCTCTATAAAATAAAACATTTCTACATTTTATCATATGCTACTATTACTTAAAATTATTACTTTTATTTCAGATAGGAAACCTTCAAACTCACATTAATATTATGATTGCTCAAATTTCCCGGGCTTGTAGGCCGTGGTCCAGTTGGATTGTTTATTCCCGACGTTTCACCGAAGGCTTCGTTCGGCATCTTCAAGGGTACGTCCTTCTCTCTTGCAGGTCTGGGCAGTACTGAAATTGTCGCTGCCATGAGCCTCCTTATACACTGCTCTGCTGTCTGTACTCTCTTTATTCGTGGCGTGGCCTGTGATTGGTGGAAAATCATCTGCGCTCCTAATTGGACGGGGCTTCTTAATCTTAGTCTCTTTCAGCAGGGGGATCCAAGTTTGATGTACACGTTCTGTTTCTTCTTTTTTATTGAAATTGTTATCGTGCTTGAAAATTTCAATTGCTTCCCGCTGCATACGGGCATGGTAACTAGTGGTAGTAGAGAGTACTTCTGTGTCCCCGTAATGAACATCGTGGCCATCCAATAAAGAGTGTTCCGCAACCGACGACTTCTCCATCTGGCCCAGTCGACGTGTCGGTTGTGTTCTTTTAATCTTGTGGTTATGCTTCGTTTTGTGGTGCCTATGTAGACCTGGCCACAACTACATGGAATTCTATAAACACCTGCTGCTGTGTGTGGGTGGCGCTTGTCCTTAGAAGATCGAAGCATGTCCTTTATCTTCTTGGTGGGTCTGTATACTGTCTAGACGCCATAGCTGTCCAGTAGCTTGCCAATTCGATCCATCACTTGTTTGATGTATGGTAGGAAGGCTATAGCTGTCTCTTTTCTTTTTCCCTGGTTGCTGGCCGTCTGGGGTGGCTCGCACGCTGGATTTCCTTCCCAGAATAACCATTGGCTCAAAGCGCTTTATCAAGATGTTGAAGTTCTGGTTTTAAGTTATTAGGCTGACAGATCTTGTAAGCGCGGTTGACTAGTGTCCTTATGATTCCAAATTTTTGTCTGGGGTGGTGATTTGAGGTTTTGTGGAGATAACGGTCTGTGTGAGTCGGTTTCCTATATACTGTATGGGCCAAGCGAAGGTCTGCCGTCCTCGTAACTAGAACATCGAGGAAAGCTATGCTATTTTCTTTCTCCGTTTCCATAGTGAATTGGATGTTGTGGTTGATGTTGTTAAGGTGGTGAATAAAATCCTGTAGCTTTTCTTCACCGTGGCTCCATATCGTGAAAGTGTCATCCACGTACCGTAACCATATTCTAGGTTTCAGCAGTGCTGTCTCTATCTGCTCAAACCTTTCCATGAAAAAATTGGCTATAACAGGATTGAGGGGGCTGCCCATTGCAACACCATCCACTTGCTGGTAGAAGTCATTATGCCATAGAAAATAGCTCGAGGTCAGACAGTGGCGAAACAAGGCCGTAATGTCGTCTGGGAATATTTCACTGATGTAAGCCAGAGCTTTTCTCACAGGTACCTTGGTAAAGAGCGATACCACGTCAAACTGACCAAACGGTCGTCCGCTTCCAGTTTTATGTCTTGCAGTTTTTCTATGAAATGGCTCGAATCTCTGATGTAACACTGTGTATCTCCTATGTGCGGTTGTAATAAGGATGCCAAATGCTGGGCTATGCTGTAGGTTGGTGATCCTATAGCGCTGACGATCGGACGCAGAGGAATGTTGTCCTTGTGTATCTTGGGCAGTCCATAGAGCCTAGGAGGAAGGGCTTCACTCTTGCAAGTCTCCTTCTTGATATTGTCTGGCAGAGTCAAGGCTTTAATGAATTTGTTGGTTTCTCTCAGAATCCGAGTCGTGGGATCTCTTAGTAGCTTGTCTAGCAGCTCTGAAATCTTGGTGTTGTAATCGTTCACCGCCATCACCACCGTTGCGTTTCCTTTATCCGCAGGGAGAATGATAATAGACTCGTCCTGGCTTAAAGATTTTATTGCCATCCTCTCTTGGGCTGTGAGATTGCTTTGTGGTTTTGGTGCCTTACGCAGGATGCGTACGGCTTCACATCGTATTTCTTGAGCCTGTTCTAGTGGTAAACGGTGAATTGAGGCTTCGATGTTGGCTACGATGTCTTCTATGGGAATCGAAGGAGGAGTCACAGCGAAATTTCCCCCTTTCAATAAGAGGCTAGTCTCTGGCCCTGAAAGGGGCCGATCAGTCAAGTTGATCATTATCCGTGAGGTGTCCAGTAAGGGTAAAGGCGTCAGTCGGTTCTCCTGACATCTCTCGAATTTTCTTATTTTTCTCTTTGTTGACTGGTTGAATGTAGAGTTCATGGAGTCATAAGTAATGTTGTCAATATGCTCCTAATCCTGTGGCGAGAGCGTACCGCTGAGTTGAAGGTGTGCTCCCAAAAGCGTCCGGTCTGTATATTAGCAAGCTCTTTCTGAGCAAAGTGGATAGGTTCTCGTAGCAGGGAGAGCTCCGCTCGGTCATAGATACGGTGTGCCTGGGCAGAAGTCAGGTGTCTTTTCATCCTAAGAAATTTAGGAATAGTCTTCGTATCTCTGCATCGTGTACATCAAACTTGGATCCCCCTGCTGAAAGAGACTAAGATTAAGAAGCCCCGTCCAATTAGGAGCGCAGATGATTTTCCACCAATCACAGGCCACGCCACGAATAAAGAGAGTACGGACGGCAGAGCAGTATATAAGGAGGCTCACAGCAGCGACAATTTCAGTACTGCCCAGACCTGCAAGAGAGAAGGACGTACCCTTGAAGATGCCGAACGAAGCCTTCGGTGAAACGTCGGGAATAAACAACCCAACTGGACCACGGCCTACAAGCCCGGGAAATTTGAGCAATCATGATGTAGCCGGCCGTGAAAGCCTACGTAGAACTCACACAGCTAAATACAGTTATAATTTGTATCTACCGAACGCCAAATAGTAGCATTTCACCCCTAATTGAAAATTTAGAAGTTATTATTCAAACATTATCAAAAAATAGAAAAAATATTATAATTTTAGGAGATCTAAACATCAATTTTTTAAGTACCAGAAACAACAATACCGTAGCATTACAATGCATGCTAAATTCTTATGGAATGCAAGCGGTAGTAGATATTCCAACAAGGATAGGAGCTAGGTCTCAGTCAACTATAGATCAGGTAATTATAAACAGATTGGTATGTGAATACAACCTGAGTGTGATTGAAACAGGGTTCTCTGACCATTGTGCTCAGATTATTAAACTACAGAATAAACTGAAAAATAAAATCAAACCTACAGATAATATATTTTTTAGAACAATTCGACCAATAAATGAAACAAACATTGATTATTTAAAATTTCTACTTCAAAAAGAATCATGGGAATATGTCTATGAACAAAAAAATGTAAATGATTCATATAATGAGTTTCTCTCGACATTCGAATACTGTTTTCAAGTTGCTCTCCCTAAAAAAAGAATAAAAATTGGTCCTCCAAAAAATAAGTGGATTACGGTAGGTATAAAGATTTCAAGTCATAGACTAAGATTCTTAAGTAGACAGATGAAAAAAGTCAAGTCACAGAAACATTTAGAACCTATTACCACCAATACAAAAAAATCTATAACAAAGTAATAGTAGAGGCAAAAAAGAGATATAATGCAGAATACATTCAACACTCAAACAATAAATCAAAAGCCCTTTGGAATATTATTAGAAATGAACTATTTCATAAAACAAATTATGTAAAGAATATCAGCATAGTGCAAAATGAGGAACTTATAACAGAACCAACAAAAATAGCTAATACTTTCAATGATTATTATACTGGGATAGAACAGAATATAAATAGGTCCAATGACTTGAGACATAATATCCAGAACTTAAGTATACCTTCAGAACAATGTAATAGCATGTTCTTGGAGCCCGTTACAGAAAACGAAATAATTGGTATAATTAAAAGGATGAAAAGCAAAACCTCAGCTGGTATTGATGAAATCTCGGATACTATCGTAAAGAAATGTTATTTGTATATAGTGAAACCTTTATGCCATATAATAAATCTCTCACTTTCAACAGGCACTTTTCCTGACAAACTAAAGATAGCGAAGGTTAAACCTCTATATAAGAAAGGATCAGAAAATGTAATAGGTAACTATAGACCGGTCTCTTTACTTCCAACATTTTCCAAAATTTTTGAAAAAGTCATGCTTATCAGACTTAACTCATTTCTTAAAAAATATAACATAATAGTTGATAAACAACATGGGTTCTGCAAAGGCAAGTCCACAGATACAGCAATAGCAAATTTTATTAAATCTGTCTATGATTCACTGGACAGAAAAGAGCTAAATGTCGGATTATTTTTAGACTTGTCAAAAGCTTTTGACTTAGTGGATCACTCAATTTTGTTAAAAAAATTGTTAGCGGTTGGAATACGAGGAATAGCATACAACTGGTTCAAATCATACTTATCTGCTCGTCAACAGGTTGTAGAGATCTCTTACATACAGGAACAAATGCATGAAATTAATGCCTCTCTTTCATATACTAGGGAGATAAAGTATGGAGTTCCACAGGGTTCAATTCTTGGCCCTGTGCTATTTTTAATTTACATTAACGACTTAGATTCCTCCATCAAGAATGGCAATCCAACTTTTTTTGCTGATGATACTAGTATTTTTATTACAGGTCTAAACTCAATTTCTCTGCAGTCAAATTTAGAAATGACAGTAAATCAGTTACTTGAATGGTTTGCACAAAACAGATTAGTAATAAACACACAAAAGACCATAGCAATATCGTTTCACCATATACAGAACATTAACACTGTGCATCCAGCAGTAACATTTGGGGACAATAATGTAGCATACAATGAAAGTACTAAGTTTTTGGGATTGTGGGTGGACGAAAATCTAAAATGGTCTCTTCAAATTAAAAAAACAGCAGAAAAACTTAGTAAAATATGCTTTGCACTGTATACAGCCTCAAAAGTTATGAATGTTGAAAACGTCCTCCCTATATATTATGCATACTTTCATTCTGTATTATCATGGGGGATAATATTTTGGGGAAATACAGCAGCAGCTCAAACTATTTTCAAGCTACAGAAAAGGGCTGTTCGGTCTATGCTTAAACTAAAGAAAACAACCAGTTGCAGAACATTTTTCAAAGATCTAAATATATTGCCTCTGCCTTGTATTTATATCTACGAAATAGTGACATTTGTCAAATCAAATTTAAACATGTATACCATCAACTCACAAATACACTCCCATAACACAAAAAACAGAGAAGAACTTAGGATAATTCCGCATAACACAAGCTTGTTTGAAAAGAGTTTTATATATACTGGCCTCCAGCTTTATAATGGCCTACCACAATATCTAAAGGAAATCTCTGTACTGCATAAATTCAAATCCTGTGTAAAAAAATTTCTAATAGAGCACTGTTTTTATAGCTTAGATGAATTTTTTGAAACTGTTAGATATAAGTAAATTAGGTTACTAGTTATAAAATAAGTTAGTAGCTATAAGCACTTTGTAAATATTAATTTTAACTTATAGGTAATATTTTCAGCATTCGCAATTTTAAATTTAAGAACTAGCATTGTATACTTTAGTAATTATGTTATTTAATAATTAATATAGTCATGTAAGAATCTGACATGTCCGATATCATGTAAAATGATCAAAGGATGAATAAACATACAATACAATACAATACAATACACTGAAACATTAATACAGTGGTACCTCGAGATACGAGTGCCCTAACATACGAGTTATTTGAGATACGAGCTGTCGAGCGAGCGAAGTTTTGTTTTGAAATACGAGCAACATTTGAGATACGAGGAACGACCATCTGCGACGCTGCACACGGCCCACCAGTTTACTGCGCCTGCGCCTCGTGCATTATCCCACGTATTCCCCCAGTTTGCTTGTTTACCTCGCTGTTGAAGCATCTTTGCTAAGTTTTTCTAGGGCTTTGTGCTTTTTGTGCATTTACATACTTTATCACATTTCTTTTATAACCATGGGTCCGAAGAAAGTGTAACAAATATGTATGTACACTTTATAAAACCAGTTTTTTTTGCTTTACATTCTCTTTTATTATGTTTTTATACAATATTTGCCATTTATAAATACATTTTTCTTATTCAAAAACATGTAACAAAAACAATTGGAGGTAGCATTTTTGGGGCTGGAACGGATTAATGGCATTTCAATTAATTTCAATGGGGAAAATTGCTTTGAGATACGAGCAAATTGACATACAAGCAAGGTTATGGAACGAATTAAACTCGTATCTCGAGGTATCACTGTATTCTTAATTAAAACAGAACAAGCTTTAAAGTCATAGGCCTATATGGAAGTTTAGTTAGAAATGTCAAACTTCAAAGCTTGTAAATTGTTCTCTACAAAAATAGCCGAGCCCTATGTTGTCAACTGTTTGGCCTACAATATCAGTCACATAAAACTCAGTCAGGAAATTTGATACAGGATAAATCCAAAGCCACAGTAATATGCTCAGTAATATAAAAGACATCTGATATTACATTCAGATGATAAGAGTTAAAAATAATGATGCTTAGCCTATTAAAAATGCTTTGCACATTCCAATATATAGCCCATGCTTGTGGGCCAATTTTACCTGTCTTCTGTTATATTTAAATATGTAACAGCCAAATTATAATTACAATTATACAATTCCTTTATAATCATATTCATTCATTCATAGTGTTCTGCCCAAGGGCAGGTCTTTCACTGCAAACTAAGCATTCTCCACTCTTTCCTGCTCTCAGCCTTCCTTTTTGTATCGGCATACAATCCATTTATTTTAATGTTATCTATCATCTGATATCTTCTTCTGCCTCGAACCTTCTTTCCATTTATCATTCCTTCTAAAGCATCCTTCAGCAGACAATTTCTTCTTAGCCAATGTCCCAGCCAATTTCTTTTCCTCTTCTTTAGGAGCTCCAACAATGTTCTTCTTTCTCCCACTCTTTCTAGCACGTCTAAAGCACGTGCTTTTATATCTATACGGTACTTATAAAATATTAATTCCAATTAATTTGAAATATCTAGTAGCTTAGCTTCACACAGTTGTTGGCTGGTCTTTCCTACCTACTGCACACTGTCGCAACGGGTATCAAGCGACTAAACAGAGGATGGTGAGCCTAACATATATGAGGTGCACGAACGCAAGCAACCAGCATGTGTTCTGTTGCCGACAGGGGGCATAGATCAGGGTGAACTTACTGAATTGTTAGAAATAAAAGCGAAGAAACAAACAGGAATATGTTCCTGAACAGGATTCAAAAATTCCTGCTGACATTTCTTTATCATTACAAACACTAATGCAATACCTTCTTCATCTTTCTACGTCTCGATTGTCTGTAAATATCTTTTATTGTTTTTACTTAAAGTACTTTATCTTATTATAAAATATTATTCTCACATCAAATATTTAAGTATAATAATCAATCAACATGGAAAATGGGACAAACTTGCAGTATAAGCCTGTTCTATAGCATCGCAGCAGATAAAGCATCCAAGGAAGGCAGTGAGATCCCATTTTTGGGACCTGAACCTGTGCTGGGAGTATCATACAGACCAGTAAGACAAGCTATTATGAACTGGGCTCAAGAGGAGCACCGGAAACACTGGAACTCCATAGAAGGATGCAGACACTCAAAGGCGCTCTTTGCAGACCTGGATAAAAACAGGGAAAAGTACCTGCTAAAACTCAGTAGGAAGAAATTCTCATGAGTAAGAGGATTCATTACTGGACACTGTGCCCTCAAGTACAATCTTTATAGGATGGGATTGCATAATGAACCAACCTGTAATAGATGTTTCCAAGGAGGTGAGTCAGTTGCTCATCTGTTATGTGACTGCCTGGTTCTTGCTCAATCTAGAGCAGACTGTTTTGGCAATCACTTTCCAAAGATAGATGAATTATCACAAGCCTCAGTTAGTAGTCTCATTAAGTTCATTACAAAAAATGGCCTACTTAATTGATAGCAACAAGATGGGGACGCATAATAGATCTGTAGGAGGTCGCAGTATTAGGGCTAAACCCTTTTCAAACTCAACTCTATAGCATACTTCGTAAAATAGCATTATTTTCCACTACATGAATAAATAACTAT
Source organism: Ectobius pallidus (assembly GCA_964059195.1). NCBI lineage: Eukaryota > Metazoa > Arthropoda > Insecta > Blattodea > Ectobiidae > Ectobius > Ectobius pallidus. Next base: position 52,913,964 of record CAXKWD010000006.1, on the reverse strand, counting down.
TAGGTTCGAAACGTGCTCTGAGTTTATCTTGCAACAGTGTAGCCTATTTTCTCATTCACGAGGTTTGCCTCAGTTTGCTCTTTCCTGCTGATACTATAGTCGAGAATAATAAAAATGTTAAAATTTTTAGTGTCTCTCTATACATTTAGGCCTATATACAAAAATCGATGCCTCTAAATGCAACATAGGCTACTTATCACAATAGAAAACCTGTTACACCTTCATGTGAAAGTAAAAGGTCCCTATATGGGCTGTGAAGGTCCTTAGGGTTTCAGGAGGTTGAAGGACTCAGATTTTTAGACATTTGGCACATGAAGATGGTAAGATTGTCATTCTTGTGCACTGGCCGCCCTTACCCCCAGGATGGCTCCTTGTACTCATTTATGTTAGAGAAGGAGTTGACCGCAGTGCCAACAGAAGGATTAGGCCAATTGCAAAATTTCTACAACCTCATCAGGGACTGAACCCGCGAGCTTGCTGTTGTAGCACAGTGCTTCAACTAACTGCACCGTGGCATACCCCTGATACACCTCAAACGTATGTAAAATATTGAATGTGTAATAGGCTACTAATGGTAACTTTGTTTTATGTTCTGGTAGAAGTTTTTGTTTTGTGATTTATTTTTAAAAATCTGATAAGAAACACCCACATAACTTTCTCTAACCTAAGTATGAGAATAAAACTGCTTCAATTCACATTCTGATATAGAAAAAAAAATTATTGTAGAGATTGTGTATTCAGTTGTCTCGGCTTCATGCAATATTGTATTACTACACAATACGAAGTTTGATTTATACCAATCATTGCCAGCTTATAACTAGCCTTCAGAGAATTTTTCAAATAAAAGTTGTAGTATATGCAAGTCGGGGTGGAAAATTTAAACAAATGCATTAGAATATGAATGCTTTAAAATCATTAGAGCTATTTTCTAATTTTAGGGTCAAACGTGACCCTTCCTGCACCTTTGGCACCGGCAGAGGAAATAAAAACAAAAATATCCGATTTCAAGTATCAGAAATTTAATGATAAGCTTCAGGACTTTAAGTAGGCCTACTATCAAAAAAGTTTTGAAGTTGAATTATTTTCTTATCATCAGTTTATACATGCAGTGGCGTAGCAAGCTTAGGTGGTACCCGGTGCGGAAAATTTCTTATCACACCCCCCCCCCCCCAATTAAATTATTAAAAGAAGAAATAGTTCCAAGTGTTATTTTTTGGATAGTCAAAGGTAATTCCACGAGAGTTTAAGAAGTTACCGATAGATGCAGCTGCAACGAATTTATTTGATGTAACTCGTAAACTCAACGGATTATGCAAAATTAGTAATAATTACTTTGTTATATCAAAACAAAACTAAGCTCCGAAATCATGGTATACTATGAATGAACCATCCATGAAGCCATTCGAGTTACCATGTTGTCACCAGTGCTACCAATGGTGCTTATAAGACATAGTTAACCTAATTCAGCCAATTTTGTTAGGATTAAGGAAAGACATACATTCAAGCGCATTATGCTGTACATTGTACATTGTATTGTTAAACGACAATATATGCTATTTTTATTATTATTCTTTATTCATTCCACTGCTTTTACAGGTATTAAAACGATGTCATCGGCTTTTAGCAGGATGACACCGTTAAATTTAAACAGAAATGTTTAGTATACTGCGGACAATGGATGTAGTACTCAAGATGACCGCTTTTTGCATACAATCCCTCACGTACTCTGTGATCTTCAAGTCTTTCAGTCTCTTCATTAGGGTCTTCGGTACAAGTCCTGTTGAGGAGATGATTAAAGGCAGCACAATGACTTTTTCTTGCCTCCAGAGTTGTCGAACCTCTTCAGCCAGGGGTAAATATTTGGTTACTTTTTCATTTTCACACTGCTCTAAATTGTGAGTATTTGGTATGCCAATGTCTATAAGATATGTGGTCCGGTTGTTTTTATCTATCAACACTATGTCTGGTCTATTGTGAGTTATTGATCTGTCAGTAAGTATGGATCTGTCCCAATATAATATATGTGAGTCGTTTTCCAGAACCACATCGGGAATATATTGATAATAGGGAACAGTATTCAGCACCAAGTTGTGTTGATGTGCCAGAGTCTGGTGTACAATATTATTAATATTATTATTATTATTAGGCCTACTATTACTATTATTATTATTATTATTATTATTAATCTAAAGTAAGTTATAGACAGACAGATATACATTGTTTTCCTGAGCGACAGATTGTGGGTGTTACCGTTAATAAAGCGAACATCTAGGCCACAATAAACTCCCGAAGTTGTGCAAATTGTTATTTTTTGAGTGATTTTTTATATTTTTATATTATGTTTCCAAGCGAAATCTCGAATTTTGGAAAGATGAATTCTGATAAAAGGACAAAATTTTGTATTTATGTCAGATACCTTTCAAGATGTGAACCGAAGATTGGAGACAAGTTTTCCTTATTTTTACATAAAGAAAGTTTTCTCGAAAACGGCTCTAACGATTTTCATTAAATTTTGCACGTGGATTTCTTATAGGCCTACTAAGAGCTAAAACGTTTATTTGAAACACTTTTTCGAAATAATTCTCTGAAGGGTAGTTATAAGCCACCCACTCTGAATACGCGCTCTTTGCAATACGGCCTCTTTGCAACGGAAAATCGTACGAAAACAACATTTTGTAATTGGGTTAGGTACCTTTTGGGGATGTGACACGAAGATTGGAGACAACTTTCTCTTATTTTTAAGGGGAGGCTAATTTTTATTTGGGCAGAGGAAGTTATGTGAATTATACATAATTTTTTATAGGTTGATCCTAATAAATTTCATAAACAAGTAATGTAAATATTTTACGGAACTGTATTATTAATAATCTATTCTTAAACATGCACACATCCCAGTTCAAAATCTAGATTGAAGGAGACTTCGGAGTCAACTCACATTCGAAGTTTATTTTCGTCAGTCATGACTGCCGCAGCGGGTAGAATTGGTTGCGGCTTGAGTGATATAAAATATTACCGATTGTTGAAGTCTCATTTTAATTAATAAAACTGCAGAGACAAGCATCGACAGAAATAAACACCGCTCCCCCTACCCATAATATTATTGTCCGTATGAACACAGTGGCCAGTCCAGCCGCGTTTTATTACCTTTTTTGACTGCATTTAAAACTAAAAGAAGTTTCAATACCCATGTTGGCTTGTAGAAAGTTGTTAAGCTTACTTAATTGTTTTAAATAATATTATTATTTTCATTAAATTCCCTTGAGCGATTTTTTACTTACAAAGACACATTTTTATTTTGTCACCCCCCGGGTGATGGCACCCGGAGCGGCCCGCACCCCCCTTCCTACGCCACTGTATACATGGAACCGCTCGTGAACACAGGTCCTACTTTTCTTTCTCCTATGTGTGCCAGATATTTGTATGTGCAGTCTAATTTATTGGATCGTGATTTAATATCATCACAGGTGCTGACTTTTGGGAGGCAAGGTACTTTCTGCCCCCTCCCAACATTTGATTGGGAGGCAAGGTACTTTCTGCCCCCTCCCAACACTTGAATTTTTTATGAAATATGGGCAATTTATAGCTATGAAATCCAATTCTCCCCCCCCCCCCCACAAAGATATTTTCAACTCTGCTCCTCTGAATATTATATTCATTATATATATGAATACTCTCAAATAAATAATAATATTTGTAGTCAGTGATACAATAAGTGCAGGAAATGACCGATGCATGATAATGTGGTTTAGGTAATTTAAAAAAAATGCTCAGTTTGTACAATTTAAGAATAAAGATTGGTATTGGTATGAATCTCTCATAAGTTATATCAGTAGCTTAAAACTTGCATATATCATGGTCAATAAATATTTATAGCCTATTTATGAATAAAATGGACTCAAATCTATGTACGGTACCGACTTAGGGACTATCACATTTACTCACACAAATGCATCAACCTGGGCTCGGATCAGACTCTTGAAAATGGGAACAGTAAGCAATAGCCTACCTAAGTGACTGTCCCATTCAGAAAACAACGAAATAAAGTAGAAACAATATTTACAAGGTACCGGTAATTAATTAATAACCTGGTGTCATTTTATTCTACATTCTCTCAGTGTTGGATATCATGGTTCATATATGCCTGGCAGTTATTCAGCTTTACCCCTTTGTGCTGTTATAAGCAGCTATATATCAAAATAACTTTTAGAACTACTATGTACAACCATAAATGCTCATTGTATAATTCTTACTTCTTTTTAGCACTAAGTAGTCGTTTTTTAATTCTTAATTGTCGGGCTAATTTTCGTTCATTAGGATCTAATGATGTAATCTGTGGTTCTACGATGCCTTCCTCTTCATCTTCTAGATTTTCCACACTTCCTTCCATTATAAAAACCTTTGTAAAATTAAAATTTCAGTGTTATGTAAAAGTTACTTTAAAGATGTGCAAACAAATCGGGAGTCGCACTCGCGACGAATCAACAAATGACGGAAGTGACATAACGGATGTTGTGTTAGTTCCCACAAGTCTTTGCGGTTGGTTGCAGCTCACGCGATGGTGGTACGTGTTGGTGTTGTCTTTAATTCTAAGATATCAATTAACATCTTGCTAATAGTGTCGTTTCATCAAAATATCCACCAAGTTCTAAAATTTGTTCTCATATATCAAACAGATGTATCAGTCCGTTTCATGAACTATTGTCCGATTGAACAGATTTTGTAACTACATCTTAACCTCGAACTTGAAACAAGTTCTCACACGTTTTCCATGTTGCATAAATGTAATATTTCATTATTTTCAGGAAAAGGCGAAGAAAGCAGAGAAGGCGAAAAAGCCTCGCAAGGAGCCGAAAGATAAAACAAAAAATCCTATGCGAGAAGTTAGAATCCGAAAACTTTGCTTGAACATTTGCGTTGGTGAATCCGGAGACAGACTGACAAGAGCCGCAAAGGTGAATATTCATATACCCTTTTAATCACGTTTTCTTCGCACATAAACCGGTACCAAGCAAAATCAGAAACTATCTAATGATTTTGCTTAGTCAAAATGTGCAAAAGGAAATCTAATCCGAGTTGAAATGTCATGCTTTTTTAGGCATGGTATACAAGGGTTAGAACAATGTTAAAATTCTTGGGTGTGTGTTCTGCCATTCATGTAAATCGTATTTCAGATTGTTACAGAAATATAAAGTTTAGGGAAAAAATAGTTTTATGCTGCGCTCTAGGCTCCTCCCACGAACTGTCTTAACGCGACCCGCCTCGGAAGGCGGGGTTTTGGGTTTCATCGCAGAAGACATTCATTGTGAGGCATAATAAACCTCATGCTATTCAGTATATTGCTCCTAAACTAACATAACGTTGCTAACCTAACAAAACCTGTCACTGACCTAGAATTTACGGTATACCGAATTTACCTATCATTATTTAACTAAATGGAAGCATTTTACCCTTCCACACCTTTCTTAAAACAGGACGACTAGCAAGGAATCACAGACTCAGAAGCGAGGGGAAGGAACTGGCAGGCTATTCAAGTCTAATACCAAATTCAGAATTCCCTCCTAGGCAAGTTTATAGTTTACGACTCACCCTGCTCCCCTTTCCATCAGCGCGGTCGCCTTCCCCGCCGTCCTGCCTGCATGCTCGCTTCCCCTCACCGCCTACCGTGCGGGTCATTCCATATCAAATCAACCAATAAAAATATAAGGGGATGGTCCACCTCTCTACTACAAGTGATATTTTCGTTTTAAAAGCACGGAAAATGACCAAATTTGATGTTATATTATCCTTTAAAACCTACAGATTCCATTTATAAGCACCATATATTTGTTCAAAGGTCCTAAATATAAGTAAAAACGTGAAGAAGTAGGGACAAAATTAACCTAAAATGGCGCTGGGAACTGCTGTCAAAACACGAATCTCCATGCGCTGGCCGATGTTCTGTTTTCATGCAATCGGTCACGTGCTGATAATCCAATACTGGAAACCTAACGGTAAAAACCCGGACTCAATGGCTCAGTCGGTATCGAGGCCTAGGTACCTATCGTATACGTAACTTCATATCTACCCCAGATTTCCCTGTTTTTCTGTATTGGGGGCTTTGCCCCCAAGCCCCACCAGGGGCTGCGCCCCTGGACCCCCTTCCTGCTTTCCACCAGACCCCTTCAACAGAGGACGGTAACTTTGCATTAGCCCCGGATCCCTTTCTTGTTTTTCTTTTTTTGGGGGCTTTGCCCCCAAACCCCACCAGGGGCTGCGCCCCTGGACCCCCTTCCAAGCTTCCATCAGACCCCCTTCACACCGGGCGCTTGGAGTGCGGTACTTATCATAAACTAACGGGGGAACCTAACCATATAACTCAAATGGAAAGCATGAGAATATAGAACTATTGGTAGCACTGGAGAAGCCTTTGGGAAAATGGCCGCCGGCCAATGGGAGTGTTGGTTCCCAACCGAGGGCCCGCATAACGATTGCAGCACGGCGCGTGGAATTGTAGTAGAGTCGTGGACCATACCCAAATATAATTTTTAACCTTGAGGTTTTCAAAATGGCTCATATTCAGTGATTGTGTTCTGTTCATCACTATGACCAAAAGTTCAAAGTTTTAAAATTTTTCGTTTTGGAGTTATACGTTTTTGAAACATTTCATAATGACAGTTTTTAGGAACGTTTTGATATATTAAAAAGCATGTAACTCAAAAACGGTTGGTCCTAGAATGCTCAAATTTGTACCATTCTTTTTAGAATTACAAGGGCTTTAATTTGACATGTAACTTGACTGTATCACATCACTGTATATTTCTTCCAAAAACTCAAAAAGTTTTTTTTATCAAAAACTTAAAATCGGGATTTTTAATCTTTATGAAAAAAATATATTTTATTCTAAACCTCTTTAGTAAGTTGTGTACAAATTTTCATGATGGCATTTTTATGGTTTCATACTAAAATTAATTTTTATATGAATTGAGGCATATAGAAATTCTGGTAAATTCATTCATTGTTATTCTATTAAAAATTAATCATACTGTTGTAATTAAACTTACTCTAATACTAATTTACTTTTTTACACTAGGGCCTATACCCTAAAAGCTTATTTGATAAAGGGTCAATCCATATGAAATCATCCAATGATAAAATAATTTGTTGCTGACCTATTTTATTTTATTTTTAAGTATATATTTTCTGGGATAAACTTTGGTATAAGTCCCTCGAAAATTTTCTAAGTCCGAAAGTTCACGTTGATATGCTATGAACTGCGAAGATTCCCGAAGTTTTTTCCCGAAGTGCCGAGACTAGGAATGGAGGCAACATCTGAAGTCACTGCTGCCAATATATACACCAAAACCCCAGACGTGTTCTGCAGATGGGTTCAAGCACGGGGGTGCCACTTGGCCATGTTTTCAAACTTTCTCCAGTCGCGCGAACAATATCGAGTCACGTTGGCGATCTCTCCGTGCACGCCTAGCCAGGGGCAGTATCAGACGCGAACAGGTAGATACCGGTACCCATTTGGTAGAATACTTGTGGCATCTGGACTGTAAGCACCGACTAGCAGATCCGTTTCAGGAAATGAAGAAGATATCAGGACTGTTTATCCTGTAGACTAGAGTTTAAAGTTAAGTAGGTTTAGCGCCTTTACTTGTAAATAAATTATTATTATTGTAAATATTGTACTAGTGTTTGAGGTATTGTAGGCCTACTAATTTTAGAATTGCATACATTCATTTCCATCACAAATAGATCAAACAAACATTTCGGTACATTTAATTTAATTGGAAGTGCTAGCTGCAGCTTCACTTGTAGCGTTACGAAACTGCGCATTAGAGTCAGTGTCTTCACGTTGGAAATTGGCAGCGTGACCTAGGGTACACAATTCCAGCAATGTTGGCAGCAGTACATGACGTCTCCAATCCAAAATGGCGCGTGCCTGTTAAGTCAAGAATTCGTCGAATGTGCAATTAATCTGTTAATATAAATAAATGATATAATACGTTTGTATAATTAAAAAAAAAATATGTCAATGATGCATAGGCCTTAAAAATTCTGAACAACAAGAAAAACGCAGGAAACGGCAACTTTTTTTTTGAAGGGACCTATTCCAAAGTTGAGTCTATTTTCTGTTTCTATGTGTATCTGGGAGTACAAATCATCTTTATTCTCTTCTTCTCTTCCTAGCATTATAGCCAGGAGTCTTAACCACTACACCACGAGTGAATGTTGAGCACTGAAGGAAGCTTTCATATATTTGAGTTATGATAGGGGGGTTTTAACGCAAGAATCGGCTTTTATAATTTTGAGATATTTTGTTTGTTATGAAAAGAGTAGTATGGGTGCAAGGGAATTTTCCTGCATCAATGAAGCCACATTTTATGTTATAATACGGCGTTTCTTATAATTACGAAATATTATGTATGGTACAAGGGTATTTTTTGTATTGTGAAATAGCCTATTTTGTTGCAAGGGTCTTTTTATAATTGTGAAATATTATGTGGAGGTGCAAGGGGCTTTTTTATTGTGAAATATTAGGTGACATGTCAATTGCAATTATTCATTATCGGCGTTGAGGTTGAACAGCGGCTATAGGCATGATGGCATGCACTGCGGGGAAACGGCCAGGCGAGTGGCAAGTGGAAAGGGGAGCAGCGTGGTGCGCAGAGTTCCATTATTCCATGTTAAATACTATGTTGACTCTGAAAATAGCCATTTTGGGGCAAGGGAGATCATACTTTAATTACAGTTAATATTGCATACCGCAGTATAACATGCAGTACAGAGGGGAATGTTGTTGTCGTGATGCAGTGAAAAATCCATGGTATAAGTGCACTTTAGCTAAGTTTATGATTTATATGAAAACCAAATTTTTTATGGATCTGAAAAAACACTCAAATCGTTCGGGAATTTTCACAGAAATTTTTCACATGCAACATGGCTTTATAAATGCTTCGTAAATGAAAATAAAGAGAAATAAGTACATGAATTTTGCTGTAAAATACATTTTGTCAGCCATGATGCCTTCTGTAACAGCCTAGTTGATACGACCTTTGCCAACCCTCCAAATAAATCTCTGAAACTTGTTTCGTGGAGTTGGATTTAGTTCGGATTTCCTTTTTTTCGTACACATATTCCTGGTTTTTCCATATTAATGTTGTATTACTTTTACCTTACTTAAATGTGGAAATTTACATGCAAAAGAGGGTGATGCGTTGACACTCGTATGAGTAATGATAAATCAGAAGGAAAGTAATTATGCGGTGAATGAGTTCTTACATATACCACATATGAAAGCTTTTTCTCCTGCTTTAATATTACAATTTGTAATTTCTGCAGCCTTAAAACGAAATATTCTGCAATTTAACATCGTATACACTTCAGCCTAAACATTACTGATTATTGTAAAGTTCCTATTTTTTATCCCGACCGAAAATTATAAAAAACAAAAGCTTACATTCTAATAACAACATATGCTGCAATTTACCATCATATGAGCTGAGGCCTAATTATTTTAAACATAACTGATGGTTGTGGAAGTTCCTATTGTCTAGAAAATTATACAAAACAAAATCTTACAGTCTAATTTCTGTAACTGGGTCATTCTACAGAAATGTCTGCTTTTTAAATAATGGGAACACAAAATTTTAATTTGGTTTAAAAAATCATAAAAAATCCTGGTTATTCTTCTATCCAAAGAAGAAACTTTCAGCATACAATGCATACACTTTACTCTAATTTGGGGTTACTGTCTACCAAAATTGATTTTAAGTTCCAGGAGAGTGATTTGACTTACTGATGCTATTATATCGGTGGAATCACACCTCCCCAAATTTAACTTTTCAGTATATATGGTTTCAAAACTATCTAGGACCTAGGTCAGAATGGGAGTTGAGATGTAACTCACAAAACAACATAGGCCTAGTTTTTGTTGAAAAAGTAATTACAAATTGTCCTCACAATTTTCCAAAGTATTGATGGAATATGTTTAAAAATGTTAGGAACTGTTATACATTTATTAGGGAAAAAGAATGATTTAAGCCAAGAAGTAAAATATAGAAAGTGCACAAGAATCTTACAGGACTAATGTCAAATCACTCTACTGGCTACCATATCACTTTCTTGGAAAAAGTTAGCCAGGAGAGTGATTAATTTTCTTAGCCAGGAGAGTGAGGATTTCTATTCCTTTTGCCATGTGCAGGTAGTACAGACACAGCTTTATGTTAGGCTTTTAGGGAGACTTTTTGAACCACCAAAAGCATTTAATTGCTCTATTTTCAATTTTTTTACTCTTAAATTTAAAACAATACTACAACCAGGAGAGTGATTGGCAATAAACATATTTACTTAAAAGTGAAGATGTATTTCACTCAGTTGCACCAGGAATCACAACAAAAATGTCTTTTCTTCACTGGTCTTCTTTGTTCACTGGTCTGGAACAGCGTTGCCACATTGAGAAGCAAAAAGTTTTCTTCCCTCTTTTTTCCTCAAATTTTTCTTATAGCGCCAGGAGAGTGAGTTCAGAAGCTGGGGACTGAACTTTTGAACAGAGTAGGGGAGAGTGGGGCAGTTTTGCCCAAAATGTGTTCTCTCAACTTTGTGATTTTTTTTTCTCAACCTAATTATATTCAGGAGAAGATATTTATGTGCTACTTATACACTGATATGTTTTGTATATAAACATAATTTTATTATTACTTTATAATTTATTGTTTTTAATTTAAAATTATTTTCCCTACACGTTGCAAGTTGGGCAAAACTGCCCCAGCTGGGGTAGTTTTGCCCAGTGTATGGGGCACATTTGATCACTGCATACAAATCAAGTTAATGTGGAAATGAAAGGTTGACATGTAATGATTAAATGCAATTAATTTACAGTACAGAGCTAAAACACAAAAAGCAGGCCTATTATATTTTGTAATGACTAAAGAACGGGCCTAAATAGGCATACTAATATTTAAAGAGAAAATTGGAACCAATAACATCACAAACTCAGATAAAATTGTCTTCAAACTGAAATAAACATTTAATACAGTCTTAACATCTATTTAACCCTGCTTTATTATAGGCCTTAGTATAGCCTATATTAAAATTTTTGAAATTTACAGAAAATGTCATTGCTCCCAAGGCTTGTTCAGGTCTTCCTTCCAATGTAGCTTGACATAGCTTTGCAAAAAATGTCCTCAATATTAACAAAACTTGAGTCTTTGTTCTCAGGGAATACTAATTTATTCTTGTCTTGTCAACGTACCATGTTTAGGCAGCGAAGGCACTATGCAAGGAAAAAATAAGAAAAAATAAGATAGTATCAAACCCATTACTAGAACATCTGAATAAAAAAAATTCAAAATTACTTTTTAAAATAGGGTAGATATGCCTAAATTCATATTTACTAAATTAAGTTAATTAATACCGGTAATAGAAACTCTAGTTAATGGGCAAAAGTGCCCCACGTAGGCTGAGCAAAACTGCCCCATTGCACAATTTGGAATAAGAGAGTCATTATTTTCCACAAGTGAGGTTATTAAATCACATGTCTGACATGGAAAGAAAGCTTAAGGAATGTGCAACTAGGCAGTAGACAAAAAATATTGATGAGTGTTTACCTAGTAAAACAAAAATAGAAAACTTATAACTTTTTATGTAAATATTACTTTCTTCTATAAAAAATCTCCACATGTAGCTAAGCAGTCAAAATTTCCACAGGAAGTAGAGGTGGTTGATGGGAATAGCTGTGATATAAGAATGATACAATGATTACCAAGAGAGAGAAATTTGATATTGAGCAAAACTGCCCCACTCTCCCCTACAAACTTATTCAAACTTCAAAAATTTGAAACATACGTGTGAACTAGTCCCCAATATAATAAAGAACAATGTCACAATGTGAATTAAAATAATCATGCCACACATTGTTTCATATAGTCAATAGAGTACTGTAAACCTGGAGCGGGGACAGCCCAGGAGAGTGATTTTTTACTTAAAAGGGCTGAAATTCACTATGAAACGTTTCCATAAGTTTGACATTGATTACTTAGTTTATAACAATGGGTCCCATTGTTAAACATGGATAAATAAAAATATAGAAATAACAATGTTATTTACAGAGTATTAAGAGAGGACAAAAAAAAGCATAATTCCTGTAGAATGACCCAACTACAGTGTGTTACTAGCTGTCACGGTATTGCTCTCAAGTCAGATTTTGGTTTAATCATCAAATGGCCGTGGTAGAGATTACTATGACTTTATATGGGGAAAATCACGACTTTAATTACTGTTTTTTTAGGCTTTCATGACAGATACAAAGACGTGAAGTGTGAAAAAATTCTGTGGAAATTCCTGAACAATTTGAGTGGTTTTTCACATCCATAGATAATTTGGTTTGCATATAAATTGTAAACTTAGTTAAAGTGCACTTATACCAAATCAATATATGTTAGATGAGCCATCGAATTGATTTTATAGTTTGTCCTATCTACATTACACTGATTCATAAGCATGATATATGTTTTATAGGTGTTGGAGTCTCTTACTGGACAACAGCCTGTGTTTTCCAAAGCTCGTTACACTGTTAGATCATTTGGAATCCGTCGTAATGAGAAGATTGCTGTTCACTGCACTGTAAGAGGAGCCAAGGCAGAAGAAATCTTAGAAAGGGGTTTGAAGGTGAGTCTTTTTGCAACCTTGAAATCATTGCTGTGAGCAGCTGCAGTGAAATCCTAAGATACTGAAATTGCATGTAAAGGGGAAGAAACATTCTACAGCTCTTTTTCTTTAGTTTATCACCATCAACTTAGGAAGATAGTAGTCATTGGGTGGTAGTGGTACATTGTAGGTTGTCAGGTAGGATGACTTTAAAAGTAGACTGTGTTTCTGTTGTGTAATTTAGTCTGTTGACTACTTTTAGGTAGATTTCGAAGAAAAATCCACCTATTGCAATCGATACCATGTCATGATTTTCGAAAAATTCTTTCATATCATTACGTTTCATGCCTCCCTAAGTACGAAACCACCGCCTGTTTAAAAAAAAATTGTGATATTTATATATAGGCTTATATAGCCTGTATATATATATATATATATATATATATATATATATATATATATATATATATATATATATATATACACGTTAGCGGCCGTAATTTTGAAGATATTTGAACCAAATTTTATTATGTTATTTCTCGGCCAAATAGTTCGAACAAGTTCGTTAATGAAACTCCCTATGGAGTTTACAGTGACACCAACGTTTCGGGGGTACGAGTGAGGGTGGGGGGAAGGAAATTCGAAATTTTTAAAACCATGTCTTGTGGGTTTTCGTTGAAAAGCTCTTGTTGAGTACTCTACAAATCAATAACTAGTTTCTCGATAGCTCTCATATAAGGTGAGGTTTGAATGTTTGAAAAACAATAACACTTAAAAATATACCTCAGTCTGAAGGCCTGCTGAGAGGAATGTGTGAGGACCGACTAAGGGTAAAATTACCAATGTAATAGAGTTTGAAATATTAAAAATAATAATTACACACCTTTAGAACAATAATGCATGGCAAAATAAAAAATAAATAATAAAATATAATATCAATTTAAACGTAATAAACAACTTTCTTTTTATAAAAAAGATGTCAGATTTATTTATATTTCATATGGTGCATTGTACACTTTGATATTGCTGTGATAAAATAGTCTGTAAAAAGGAGTTTAATATGAAAGTGTTGTCCTCAAAGAAGATTGGGACTACTGTTCGGTTATGTTGGTACCTTGAGTTTGATAGAGTTATCACAGTCATGGCTCTCTTTAAGAATTATTATATTAATTTTGTCTTGTTTAGCGGCTTTGCTAATTTTATTCATTGCTGATCTTGCGCACGGCCTCCCAGAATATTAAGTTATAGGCTATCCTTTTCTTGTTTTCAAAACAAATGATTGTAGGTTCTTACTCTTGACTGAATTCAGTTCTTATTATTGCGGGTTTGCCATGCCAAGGCTAAAGAAGGAGAATGCTGTGCAGCGACAATAAATTAAACCAAAAGCACTTCTAAATCTACCTCAGCCTGTAGGCCTGCCTAAAGGGATGTTTTATACACTGGTCTTTCACCGAAGTGTCATTTTTGTTCTACTGTAGATCTGTTGAGGGTTTTCTGTCTCAAAGGTGTTGAAAATAATTTTATGTAATACAGTTGTTGGACATGTCCCATCCGTCTCACATTACCTGTCCCGTCCATCACATATCATTTATCTTTTAAGAATCTTAAATTTGTTAATGATCCTACGTTAAAACTTGCTGTGTGTAATTCTTAGAGTTTTAATTTCATGTGTAAGCTACATTTAGTTTTATATGCATACATAACTCTCAGAAATAATTCTATACTCTCCGACACTTGAGGCTCAGTATTTGTCCCGTCCGTCGCGTCATTATCTATACTCTCCGACACTTGAGGCTCAGTATTTGTCCTGTCCGTCGCGTCATTATTTTTCTCAATTGCAGACAGAAATGGTGGTTGATTATTAAAATTGCACATTATTCTTATTTACCAAATAACAAAACTTCAGACTCTAGGAAGAAATCAAGGATTTAAATAAAAAATAGGCTGTTATTACCGTATTTACCCGATATAAGATGTTTTTTCCCAAATTCATTAAAAAAATGCGGGGTCATCTTACATTGGCAGATTAAGCCAAATCAAACTTTAGTAGTTATGGCACCAGAGTAGAAACATGACGTGATGGTTACAGCAATGTGATCAATTGATAGAGGAAAATCTCATTGTTTTCATAAAGGAAATGGACAGAAGATGTTAACTGTTACTATATAGAGGTTTCCTGTTGTTTTAGAGTAATAAACACGAGGTGTTGACAAGAACTGATCGAATTCAATATACCGATAAACATTGTCTCGTTGGCAGTAATGGTGGACCGGAAACATGCTTGCTCCCATGTGGCCATTGTTCTCTATCTCGTTTTTTTCTCCTTTTCACGGCGGGTAAATCTCCACATGACTGTCACATGCTCGGCTAATTATTAGGGTTTGTAATCAAACTGAAAAATAATGTTCTGTATTATCTCATACTTCACTAAACTTGTCTAAGTGACGTCAGGCCTGATGTGAAAATATACAGTGATGAGCAAATAACTTCGAAACATATCCCATAAATTTATAAGTGAATGATAGAAAAATGTTCCAAACAACCTTATTTCTCATAGTTCTCACATGATGTTTCTAGGGGTTGTAGGGTTGTAGCATGGGCGAAGGTTATGTGCATGTGTGAAAGCTTTCTCTCTTTTTCGAACAGTTGTTCATCTCTTTTTCGAACAGTTGTTCATCTCTTTCTACAGTTTGTACGGTAATTGGCTACTTCTTGTAAATACAGATGTTGTGTTACATCTTGAGATAAATATACCATAACCCTGTTTTAGTTGGATTTTGTCAGTTAATTTTGTTAAAAATGAAGTGCACACTTGTTCAAGTGGAATTTTTACTAAGGTTTTGCTTAGTAAAGTGTGCCAAATAAAATCACTTTATTTGCAACCCACGTCCACGCTCCTACTGGATGTGTTACTGAAATGGTGAAACAATTGAAAATGTATGATTTTAGTGTTATCTGATAATTAGGCCTAAATTGCTTACAATCAAAGCAGGCTACTTCTGTCATTTTTGTAAATGTTCATTTTTTGTTACAGGTGCGAGAATATGAACTGAGGAAGGACAACTTCTCGGACACAGGCAATTTTGGATTTGGTATCCAAGAACACATTGACTTGGGCATCAAGTATGATCCCAGTGTTGGCATTTATGGTCTTGACTTCTATGTTGTTCTGGGAAGACCAGGTGAGCAGTCCTAAATAACAAAATGCACACTTCTGTTTTGGTAGTGCCATTATAATATGGTTTTGCTAACTGAAATGTGCTAAAACATTTCACCTTATTTGCAACTCATATCCACGTTCTTTACTGGGTGTGTTACTAAAATGGTGGAACAGTAAATTTTAAAATATTCCCACATTAATGTAAGCTGAAAGTTACAGTTGCATTTTAAAGATTTCAAAATTTTTAGTTCCAGATCACAATAATTACTACAGTATCGTTTAACCATGGACACTTCTATTAGTGATATTTAATTTTTTGTTAATTCTGAACTGTACTGTTGCCAGTTTTTAAAATTGTAGTCAAACTCTATGACATTAAGTAGGCCTAAATAGGCTATCGTTTGAATGGGTCACTTTTAGAATTTCTTTTGCCCTTAAATTTTTGTCGCTGGTAATACAAAAGGGTAGAGTTTTATATATGTGTTTATCGATAGCCTGTGTATTCAAGTTCTTAGTAGATCCTTTTCTACCTAAAAGTGTAGAAGTTTTGCTTAGAGCCCAACTCCTGACACAGCACCAGTCTACATTTCTTTCTTCCAAACTGCTTCTGATATATTCCCAGGTTATGCATTGTTGCCTGTGGGATTATATTGAAGTTCAGGGATTTTATTGAAGTTCATATAACAAAAAGGTATTATTCAAAGCATGCAAGAAACGAAAATAAAAAACAGTTAATAATTAAATTATTTTCAAAATTGCTAGAGTTAAACTTTAAATGTAACCTGTATGAAATTAGTTCCACTGTTTATTCTGCTTCAACACAGCCAATGCATATTTTCTTGTGCACTACAATTACACTGGTTTACCAATCTATAACACTTCTTTGTGGTGTTTGTGTACCTTTGTAATGTTACTTGCTAGTATACAAAAATTTGGCTCTTCTGCTAATTAGGCTTAACAAGTTTTCAATAGTTGTAACTGTATTATTGAAGTTGATGTTTAATTTTGCAAGGTAATGGAAAAAACTAAAAAT
This sequence comes from Ectobius pallidus, assembly GCA_964059195.1. NCBI lineage: Eukaryota > Metazoa > Arthropoda > Insecta > Blattodea > Ectobiidae > Ectobius > Ectobius pallidus. Next base: position 52,897,141 of record CAXKWD010000006.1, on the reverse strand, counting down.
ACACTATTCCTGATAATAGGCCTAATTTTGCAAGGTAATGGGAAAAACTTAAAATACACTATTGCTGATAATAGGCCTAACATGTATTCATTTCACTGAATGGCTTTTTAACCTGACATGTTAAATTTTAAACCCTGAAGATATAATTTTCATTGTCCCCCCCTAACAGATAGTTTTTAATTCTTAAGGTTTCAATGTTGCCCATCGAAGAAGGAAAACTGGTATGGTGGGATTCCAACACCGCTTGACAAAGGAAGATGCCATGAAGTGGTTCCAACAGAAGGTGTGTACTTTTTAAATATTTTAAAATACACACTGTCGTTACAAAGTGTCACCTGCCAATAAAATGGGATGGCACTTACCGTATTTACCCGATTATAAGACTACCCTGAATATAAGACGACCCCCCTATTTTGAAGAGGCTTTTTGAGATTTTTTATTTTCCTGAATATAAGACGAAGAGGCTTATTTTGAAGAGGCTTTTTGAGAATTTTATTTCTAACAAATTCTGACTACAAATGGTTTTATTTATATGAATTAAAAATAAATAAAAGCAAATGGTTTACTTGGATTTTCACTTTCAGCACTTAGTTTGAGGTATCACTGATCAGCATTTCCCATATGGCCTAATACCGTAGTCATGTTGTTTCCGCAAAGAAATTACATGACGCTGAAATGCAATTAATTTCTCGTCAAATGCCGCGGGTAGTCGCTGAGCTAGCATTGTTCTGCGTCATAGCGTAAGCCCGCCCTCCACTTAACTTAAAATTAGTGTCATAATGTCTGTGTCTGTGGTTTGGATCAATTCTTGATGGCTGTGGAAGCAAATTGTACAAATTTCACATTAACTTCAAAGGAGAACAAACCCTAATAATCAGCCGAGCATGTGACAATCACGTGGAGATTTACCCGCCGCGAAAAGGAGAAAAAACGTGATAGAGAACAATGGCTGCATGGGAGCAAGCATGTTTCTGGTCCGCCATTACTGCCAACGTGACAATGTTTATCGGTAAATTGAATTCGATCAATTCTTGTAAACACCTCGTGCTTATTACTATAAAACAAAAAGGAAACCTCTATTTAGTAACACTTAACATCTTTTGTCCATTTCCTTCACGAAAACAATGAAACTAGCGCAAATTTATATTGGTATTTTTCCCTATCATATTGGCCACATCGCTGTAACCATGATGTCATGTTTCTATTCTGTTGCCATAACTACTAAAGTTTGATTTGGCTTAATCTGCGAATGTAAGACGATCCCGGACTTTTTAAATGAAGAATTTGGGAAAAAACCTCGTCTTATAATCGGGTAAATACGGTAGTTTATAGCGTTCTGTATTATCTTCCTTATTTGCTGTTATTCCTTTGAAGCATTTATTGTAAGTGTGTTGGTGTAAAGGAATAATTATCAGTTAAATGGTATGCCAGTTCTAACAATACAAAACTTAAAATTTATCAGAACACCAGGGCCCTATACTATAAAGCTACAAGAGATTGCTAGTAAAATTTGCTTTACAATTAGTAGAGTGAAAATATGGTATACTATAAAGCTATTGCTATCGTAACTTGTAGTTAGTAAAAGAAAGCACGCCCTTTACAAGCCATGTCATTACTGACATCAAGACCGGGAAGGAAAAGCCAGTCTTGCATTCTGCATGTATTCGACTGCAAACAATAGGTGAGACTCTCTTCTTCTCATATTTCTTTTTTTAGATTAATTTGGTCTCGATATTAATGTTATCAGTATCATAATACCATTTTTCCGAACTGAAAAGTACAATAGATATTATATAAACACATCTCATAGACCTACAAAGACAATTTAAGTCTCGAGGCACGACATAGGAGAAATTGAATCACTTAAAAAATTACACATATACAATGGATCCTTTAAAAATTGACATACAACGTTTCGACCCCACCTGTGGGTCTTCCTCAGGTAGGCCTACATTAAAACATTGAGTGTTTTAATGTACCTGAGGAAGACCCACAGGTGGGGTCGAAACGTTGTATGCCAATTTTTAAAGGATCCATTGTACATTGTACATTAAAACATTGAGTGTTTTAATGTACCTGAGGAAGACCCACAGGTGGGGTCGAAACGTTGTATGTCAGTTTTTAAAGGATCCATTGTATTTATGTGTAATTTTTTAAGTGATTCAATTTATCTATAGACAATGGAAAAAGGACCATATGCGAATAGACATAGGAGAAGTCTTAACTTTTCGCAATGCCAAAATTCAAGCACTGTTCTTAGTGTCGTTCTTGGCTGTGTGGTTATAGTACTGAGTTGTGGTGCAAGAGGTCGCAGGTTCAAACCCCAGTTGCGACTTTTTTTTTCCCCCTTTTTTTCCTTTTCATAATATTTTTAAGTTTAATTAGTGTACTGGTACTGTATAACATGTTAAGAATTCACTTTCACTGCCCTGTAAATTCTTGGTGAAGAATTATATAAGGTATTGACAGCGAATTAATAAAGTTTTATTCAGTAGACTGCAGTCTGAATCATTTTGACAATTTATTATATTATATAAAGGCAGTGGGCGTGAATTTTTAAAATGTAATACGGTAAACTGTATTTACATTTTTAAAATATTACAACAAAAAAACACACACATACAAATTAATGGCAGCGAATTCTATAAAGTCTTATATGGAACACTGTGTTTCAGTTTTTAAAATATCCTGGAAGCAAAAAAAAAAAAAAAAAAAAAAAAAAAAAAAAAAAAAAAAAAAAAAAAAAAAAAAAAAAAAAAAAAAAAAAAAAAAAAACAATACAACGTAGTGATAGTGAAGTCTTATGGCCGAGTGCACCAACCTCGATATTCAGAATACTGCGGTAAAGTTGCTTAGTTTGCCCCTGTAAAGTCATACTTTCGTTGCACCGTGCTCGGTTTCGACTTTTACCGTGGTAAGATGCTAACTGGCCGTGAAGGAGCTGTAAAGTGAGAAAACCGCTGTTTTCTTTTTAAGATGAAGATCAGCGTAATGTATCATATTTTCGATATCTAGGCCAAAAGCTAATTGAATATAATGAATAATGAGAGACAGATGGGATCTATTTGATGAATGTACGATGGTACAGTCGGTCAAATAAAAAACGTCGGGCGGTATTTGATTAAGTATCACGAACGAGCATATGCGCATGTACAAGAAGACTTAAGGTTAGGTTCACACACGCCTCTTGTCTATCCATGTATTTTCTTGATTATTTAGTCAGTTTTGTTCCAAAACAAACATCTATAGAAGGCTGTGGCTATATGCCTCAAATCCTCCATATTCTTGGTTGCAAATTTTTATAATATTAATAATTAATAGATTCGCGAGGAATATGTTTATTCAAGGAGCATTTCTTAAAGATTTTATTTTATAATACCGGTACTTCTAGTGCAAAATCAATTACTTACGCTCAACTTCTGCAACCAATACGAAATACGCGGCCTTCCGCAGATCCACGCTTCCTATGAAAACTTCCGGTCGCATTATAGTGAAGTACCAACATCTGAGCTGCTCTTTCATAAATATGGAACCTTCTCGCTGCTTCAGAGGCCGAAAAATGCAGGTCAATTACAGCCCTAACTACACTTTCTCTCACTTTAGCATTTGTATGTGGCGATGACACAAAGCAAAATGAATTATGACAATACATTAAGTTGAATACCGTGTGTTGAGTTTTCCGCGTTGTTCATTTTTTCCCTCCTGTCGCATGGCCTCATATGTTCCGAAAATGACCTGTATTTTATGTTTTTTATAGGAAACTTGTGAACTAATGCGTTAAAACTTTAATTTTAACTGCATACGAGTCCCGACGTTTTTTATTTGACCAACTGTACATTATCTTTGCAAATACTGTGCTGTAACATATATTGAAATGACCTTCCTTTCTCACCTCAACCAAACCCGGTCCATCCAGTAGTAGGCGTAACCAACTCATTTTCACAATTGGTACAGCATCTATGGTGCTTGAATTCAAAGTTCAAATTCAGACGACATATTTACACAATATAATACAGTGAAATATATGTAAAACGATTACCGATATAACGATAATACTCTTTATAACGTTAAAATATTTTGGTCCCAGCATTCTTTCCATTAAAATAATGTAAAATTCCCCTTGGTTTTACGATACTCTTAATAACGATAAACCTCTCCATTACGATTACATTTAGAATCCCCGTAAAATGCCTTTTCCTCGGTACTACGATAAAATAGATCGTGAAAGTGCAAATTTTGAACTCCCCGCCTCGTTTAAAGGGTTGACTTTGATCTTGCTTCCCCCTCCCTTACCTGCACAATGGAGTAAGCCAGTCGCCTGGTCGCCAGTCAGTGCCTGCACTGCATGGCAAGTTTGTTTGGTGATGTTCGGGTATTGTTGTGCTTCTCTGTCAGCATGGCTTCTCACAAGCAAATTAGTCTTCAGCAGAAATTAGCTATAATTAAAGACATTGACGCAGGCATGAAACAAACTGCAGCAGCGAAAAAGTACGGGCTTTCGCAATCTACGATGGCGACTTTCTTAAAGTAAAGGAAGGAGATTGAGGAAACTCTCAATTCAAATGCCGTGGATCCTACTAGAAAACGAATGAAAACAGCAACATTTACTGACGTGGATGCTGCAACCTTGCAATGGTTTAATGAAAAAAGGGCTTTAAACATTCCAATAAACGGACCATTGATTTGTAGTCAAGCTAAGAAGTTGCTACCATGTTTGGTGTGGAGGACTTCAAGGCTAGCAATGGGTGGCTTATCCGCTTTAGAGACCGCCATGGCATAACTTTTAAGTTAATTCAAGGGGAAGAGAAATTGTTTCCTATATAGGCCTACTGCCAAGATTTGAACGTTTTTTTTTGTAAATTCTCGATATAACAATACACAGTGGTACCTCGAGATACGAGTGCCCTAACATACGAGTTATTTGAGATACGAGCTGTCGAGTGAGCTAAGTTTTGTTTTGAAATACGAGCGACATTTGAGATACAAGGAACGGCCAGCTGCACACGGCCCACCAGTTTATTGCGCCTGCGCCTCGTGCGTCTCGTGAATTATCCCGCGTATTCCCCCAGTGTGTTTGTTTACCTCGCTGTCGAAGCATCTTTGCTAAGTTTTTCTAGGGCTTTGCGCTTTTTGTGCATTTACATACTTTATCACATTTCTTTTTATAACCATGGGTCCGAAGAAAGTGTAACAAATATGTATGTACACTTTATAAAACCAGTTTTTTTTTTGCTTTACATTCTCTTTTATTATGTTTTTATACAATATTTGTCATTTATAAATACATTTTTCTTATTCAAAAACACATAACAAAAACAATTGGGGTAGCATTTTTGGGGCTGGAACGGATTAATGGCATTTCAATTAATTTCAATGGGGAAAATTGCTTTGAGATACGAGCAAATTGACATACGAGCAAGGTTATTTATTTATTTATTGTATCTCCAAGTCTTTATGAACCCTATTTTGCCAGAAAAGGCATGTTAGGGTTATAGCTTACACAACAATATATACAGAGAAAATACAGAATATGAATAACATATGGTTGTGAATATATGTTAGATACTGCATAAAACGATCATAATAACATTGCTTCGTGAAAATTTTTTGACACATGGAAATTTCGTCACAATCTTCAAAAAGCAAATTTAGCTGGAGTCTTTTTGTTTCGAACATAGGACAATCGAACAAAACATGTTTTACAGTTAGTATGGATTCCTGACACTTACAATTATAACCATTATCTGAAATAATGTGAAATCGTAAAAAATAACTCCCAGACTTTCCATGGCCTGTCATAAATTGTGTTACAATAAAATTTGGTGTAAATATTTTAACATTTAGCCGAAAGTGCACTGTAGGGAAGAAAAGTTCTTTAGTCAAGGCGCCATTTGTACTTTTTATCCAAATGTCATTCCAACAATTAAAGATGTAATGTAACATTTTGTTTTTAACGTAAGATATGGGGCTCTTGGAATATGAATAACGTAGACCGGAGGATGCTGCTGATTTAGCTAATGTGTCCGCACGTTCGTTACCAACATGTCCCTGGTGTCCACGTATCCAGCACAAACACAGATGTTTTGTGTGGTTTATAATATAATATTGTTTCTAATTTGACTGGAGTTAGGATTCAAATTAAATTTATCAGAGATAGATTGAAGAGCAGCTTGAGAGTCACTGAATATTTGCACACAACATTTATGTTCAGTACACCACTGCACTGCTTCTTTTATAGCAAATAATTCAGCTTGGAACACAGAACAGGCGGGAGATAGTTTAAAAAGTTTAAAGAAAACTTCACTGTCGTCACAATATACAACATAAGCACATCCAACTTGTACTTCATTTTCTTTGGTAAATCGTGATCCATCAGTATAAATACTATAAGTATGCACTTTTCTACAGTCTTGGTTGTAAATACTGTCATATTGTATGGCAGGATGGCCAGCGGCCAAAAACGGCACAATATGTTCACAATCAAAATTGAAGTGCAGAAAATTACTTGTACGATTCTTTTTAATATCATTTATACCCGCTGAATAAAGGCCGCATAAATGCAGGGGAGGAATACCTGCAATAACAAGTGCTGCATCAGTGGAAATGGTACAGTATGCTTTGCATATACGTAATGCAAATCCTCGTTGAATTTGGTATAATGTCTTCTGAACATACTTACATACATACGAGTAAGGTTACGGAACGAATTAAACTCGTATCTCGAGGTATCACTGTATCTCTCTACAACAATATTTTTTTCTGGCCCCTGCGAAATCGTTGTATCGAGATTTCACTGTATTCCATTTTATCCTTATGAACATTTATTACTGAACAATAAGGCAACAAATAATTGAAATATGGAAAACCAGTGGGCCTAGGCCAAATGTACAGTGAATGGCTGTATGCATTACGATATATCCTGTTGATCGGTATAGCCTATAGGGTATGTAATCAATTTATCATACCTGCACTTATACAAACATAACAGCCCTTTCATGGCTATGTACATGACTTTGCACCTAAAATTTTTACTAGTTGTACAGGAATAAAAGCGAGGCTAGGTCGAACTCAGAACAGAGATTTTGTAGTGTTGCTTTGCCTTGGATTGCACATGCATGAGAATTATTTTTTAAAACATCATTGTTATTTTATTGAAATGTACAGACAGGTGGGATCTATTTGAAGAATGAACGATGGTACATATGTTTGCAAATACTGTACTGTAAGATCGATTGAAATGACCTCAACCAAACCAGGTCCATCCAGTAGTAGGCATAACCCAAGTCTAGTATATGGGTGATTCTTCAAATACGGGAAAATTTGGGAGTGTTTAAAATCCAAATTTTTTATTTTGTTTAAAAAATCTCAAAAAAATTACTAAAATACTTCAGGGGTTCCTTGATTATAATATGACACCAACAGAGCTTAACAGTCTTACTAATAATCCAGTTGTAACATTTATACCAGGAATATACACAGCTGAGGAGAAGAACTGTACTAATAATCCTTGCATAAGGCTGAATGTGTGCAACCTTTACACAGCCTGGCACCCTTGTATAAACCTGACGTAAATAATCAAGATGGCCGATATCCGTAACAGCCGGTCGTTTCGTAGATGTCTGAGATTGAATTTTGAGGCTACGCATATTCTGAGCTGCTTTTGCAGAATTATAAACATTGTTCCTTGTTTGCGGGACATATTTCCATACTTGTACCCATGATTACAGCTTTCTGAAAACAATATAATGAAATACTGAAACTCTGCAGACGATCCATCGTTGTTTGCCGCTGCACCGATAGATGGCGTTCAGCAGTCCCTTCATAGCCAGGGGCTAGTAACGTCACAAATAGAGTGACGTATTTGATGACGTTGGACGTACAAACCCGGTCTAAACTCGGCAGTTACACACCCTTTATTGGTAATGCGGCTTTTGCAGAACTTACACGGTGAACAACCAAACAACCGTTCAACGCAGATATAAGCAGCTTTTATTAGTAAGGCTGTAAATGTTTATATTTTTATTTTTTTAAATTTTTAAATTTTTTTAAAGCCATGTGAATGGCATCCGGGTATATGTGGGTGGCAGAAGGCCACATTAATGACTAACTTTGGCAACAATATGCTTTTCTGTATGTGGTTTCATATTTTTCTCGGTGTGCTTCAGTTGATTTTGCACCAAATTTACAAATTTGTGTGCATACTCCGGAATTAATGTAATTTTAACTAGACTGCGTTTTTATGGTTTTGGGGGGGGGGAATCAAGCAGAAATTCACTTAATCAGTTTTAAGAATTTAAGTACAGGTCACAGACACCATAGATACAATAGTACCCTACATTTATCATCTACATGACTTGAGAGTCATCCACATACCCCTTCATGAGGCATGTGGATGATGCAAAAATCAGGCATGTGGATGACAAAAAAGGAGTTTTAGTGGTCTCAGCAAGCCATTTCTAAACCTCTGTAGGCTCAACTTCAGTCAGGTACTTTGAATTGAAAGGTTTATCATAGTGCATAATCAAAATTAATTAATATTCACTTTCTGCCTACTTTCTAGAAGTCATGTTAATGACTGGGAAAAAAAACGCTTTCCTTGAAAATGATGCAAAGTCCTTTGTTAATCCCAAATTGTTTGTAAGCAAGCAAAATTCAACCTTACAATTCAACCACAAGCTGCCCTGTTGGCTTTCTACCACTGTTGCCAGTTATACAAATTTCTCATTTCTGCAGAAAAAATTCTATTCCTTTCAGCCATGTGGATGACCAAAAACCCTTGGGACATTCTTTATGTTCATTAGCAGGGCCGTCGCGTGGGCAGGGCGAGCGGGGCGATCGCCCCGGGCGCCGCGACAAGGGGGCGCCGTGGCAAGGGCAAAAATAAAACAACAAATTTTGAAAAAATAAGTAGGATGTACATAACACATTTTTTTAAGTTGGGTATAACTGAATTTTGAATATTACGTTGTATGTTTTTATTGAACAAATAAATATTTGACACCAATAACTTTAGGCCTATATTTGTACTAAGTTATCCCAAAATAAATATTTCCTTTTAAAGACATATTTACGATCAACTACGTCACAGGAGAGACTGAATTCTCTAGCCTTCTTGTCCATTGAAAATGACGAAGCACAAAAAATAGACTTGATGGAAATTTTGCTCGTGCAAAAACCAGGCGAATGCCATTTAATGTTTAGTATCTTATCTTAATTTAATAAACGCGGTTCCCTTTTCTATATTCTACTCAATGTATGTATCGAGGTTTCCAACACTATTAATTTGTAGTCCATTAATAACGCCTATAGTATTTTTATGATTGTTAAGATTTTCTAACATTGTATTAATTTGATTTTCAATACAATCTTATAAAAAACATTAAATAATTTTATTTCTGGTATTTTTGTAAGGTAATCCGATTAGGTGTCTCTTTTGGGCACAAAAACACAGACAGCGATGCAACCCGACGTGCAACTTGGCTAACGAGCGACTGGACGCGATGCGGCTTGGAACTTGTCCAGTCCACGTCGCCCCACGTCGCGTCGCTCATTGCGTGTTTAATTCCAAATGTTTATATGTAGGCCTATTTGATAGTGTCGCGTCACGTCGCTCGCTGTGTGTTTGTGTTTGAATCCTTTCAGATAGGTGGAATGTTGGGTGGGTGCACGTGGGATTGAGTTTGGGGGGGGGAGCGCCTGACGAAATCTTGCCCTTTGCGCCAACAAACCACGCGACGGCCCTGCCATTAGGTGGGGTGACAATTTTATTTCATTTTATTTTTTAGGGGTTAATATTCTTCACACATTCATACTCATTGGCAGGAAAAAAAAGTTGAAAAGGAAATAACATTTTGTTTTGTGGAAAAATGCATTAGAATATACAAAACCGGTGTATGGGACAGGGCATGTGGCTGACATTTCATAATTGAATTAAATTTGATTTTGGAATATCAGAATTTAAAGTCAGTAACATTTCAAAGTGATAGTTGTAGTATGGAAGTAGTAGAAACAAACTTTTATTTTAATTTTTTTTTTAAGTTGAATTTGAAGGGAAATATCACTCGAACACAAATTTTCCCGTATTTGAAGAATCACCCATATACAAGGTTGCCTCGTTCCCGTAAGAGCTGTGGGGAGAGTCCTACACTGCTTTGTGACGTCGCCCCTAGCCTGCGCGAGGATTAAGCAGCTATACACAGTGGCAATGATAGGAAGAAATAACACGTTTTAACAACAATAATACATATTTCCGAGGTGATGGTAGAATGCATACTATCTTACATATAAAGAGGATTTAACACAAAATAAAATAAATATTTAATACAGGTACAAATAAGAATAGTACAGCTTTACAAAGTTAGGAAAAAGATAGTCTGACTCAGAAAAAAAGTAGTCTAGTAGATACTGCTTAGATTATGCTTGAAAGGTTTTTAATTTTACATTTCTAGGCATGTTTACTTATTTCAGGTAAATTAATCTAAATTATGGATGGAGGCTTGAAAAGAATAGACTTTAGTATACTTTGCGATATTCGTCTTGACTTAGAAAATTAGATCAAATAAATTGTGTATTTTCTGTATTTATTTTACATGAAATTAAGTTAAATTAAATGTCTATAAGATGAACCAAGACACTTCTGATTCCAATGTATTTGTCACAATTTAATTACAGAGTGTATAATCATAGATACTAAACAATTATTAAAACCAAAGAAGAATAGAAGTTTTATAAGTTAACAACTTGGAATAATGCTTTCCAGAGGCGAAAAACTGGAAGATGTAGCCAAATAAAATGTGCGCACGGAATAACTATTTTTAAATTATAAACTGGAAGATGTATATTATTATATTATAAAACTGAAAGATGTAGCCAAATAAAATGTGCGCACGGAATAACAATTATTATATTATGTTCTGTTTGTAGAACATTTTGAAATAAACATTTACAAATGATTCAAAGTGATCACGTCATAAATGTTAACAGGTATATCTTTAAATGTATACTGACTGACATATAGGCTATTTTTAAATGTATACCGACCGACAGCATTTAAATGGTCGAACAGTCCAAGATTCAATACTGAGTACCGTATTTCATCGCGTAATCGTCGCCACCGCATAATCGTCGCACCTTGATTTTTCAGGTCGAAAATTTCATCACATAATCGTCACATTAATATTTTGACATAATATTTCTCTTTCACGATTATTCAGAATTTACAACTGACACGCCCGCCACGAACCCCAGCACCGTTACTACACATCTATGTACATCCGTGCACCGTTATCCTCCACCCAATGCATTCAAGGTTGGGTCATTCCACACCAAATCAACCAATGGTCCAAACATCACGTCATCAGATTGTTACGATTTTTTAATATGAGGTAGTATTAGCTGAGTAGGTACAAAATTTAGATTTTTACCTTTTTTGGACTTATAGTTTTTGAGATAAAAATTTTTGAAAAATTACATAAGAGCCAATCCATAGTGACGGGTGTGACATTTGGACAGATTTCATTACACTTATTTCTTTCTAGCTCTGAACCATATTGCAGGAATGTCATCAAAGTTTTTTGTGTTAACATACCAACCCATTGGAAGTACAAAATATGATCTAATGTTTTTTTCATGGCTGTATGCTTGAGCTGGAAAATATATTGTGCATGTGACGGGTGTGACCATAATTGGACAAAGGTTTTTTCTTATGTAGGTTTAATTGAAATTTCTGTGAATTGATTAGCTTCACTATATTTGTTTTATTTTTTCAAGTAAGAGGACTGATAAACATACTGAAATGCATAATTAGATTTTACAAAAATATTTATATAGTTATTGAAAATTTACTTTATCAGTGTGACGGGTGTGACGTGACGGGTGTGACGTGACGGGTGTGACATGTCGGATGGGACAACATCAACTTATAACCGAGACTTAAACTAAACTAAACTCCGTCCCTGGAGGGACTTGGCCTACCACCCGACCGCTGCATCATCTACCGTAGGCAGATGGTAGGATTGGGGGGCATGTGGTCAGCATGCCGACACCCATGGCCATTAATGGTGGTTTTCATGACCGGAGACGATACTTCTCTATCAAGTAGCTCCTCAATTTGAATCACAAGGCTCAATGTACGCTTACCAGACCTCCCTACCTCAGAAAAATTCGAGGTGGTACCGGGGATCGAACCCAGGCCGATGGATCTGTAATCTGCAGTGCTAACCACACTTTGCACCTTCTGCCTCTGTACCATTTTGCATGAATTTCATGAAAATTTTTTGTGATAATATAGGCCTACCAATCCTGGGGAATCCCAGCATATGATCTCAGCATAAAAAAGAATTTCCTTGTTAGTCTTTTTTCCACTCTGTCCATATTTTTAACAGGCCTGTGTAAAGTTGTGAAGTGAAATGTTCCTCCGGTACTAGTTAGGCAGTTTTCGTTGTCCTCTACTCTAAAATCCTGGACTACTTGGAAGCCTGAGCTCTTCACAAACTTTTACTGAATTGATGTGGATCTGGTTATTCTTGTCACCAGGACATTTTTGTTGTCTCTCATACAAAAATAATATTGTGTAGCTATATTTAGATTGGCTGATTGTTTTTCTATCTGTTCTCCTTCATTTGTTTCCATGTAGGCCTACTCATTTCATCGGCTGTTAGAGGTATTGTCTGTCTGAATTTCTTAGCAGTTCTAAGATACACAGTTACCAGTACAGAAATCAGGCACAAAATTAATTAGGCTATCACTCTCACTTCTTTATTGGGGTACAATGTCATGCTGCTGGTTGAGGCACTGTGCTACAAACCTGAAGGGCACAGGTTCAATTCCTGATGAGGTTTTTGAGATTTTTCAATTGCCCTAATTCTTCTGCTGGCACTATGGCCCTGAGGTCAACTCATCTTCTAACAGAAATGGGTACCAGAAGCAATTCTGGGGTAAAGGCAGCCAGTGCATAAGACTGACAACCTTACCACCTTCATGTGCTAAAAGTCTAAAATTGTTGGAAGTTGAACGTTTGAATCCTAAAAGCCTTCATGGCCTCTATAGGGATCACTAGATCTTTACCTCACTTCTTTACCACCATTAAAACATTTGTGACATTTCCACCGGTCATCCGTGTCATCCATAGCCAAAGCTGGTAGATCTTAGTTTCTTTGTCTTGCAAACTACGAAGTTCTGTTCTGTACCACGGAAGTCCAAGAAATCCAAGAGCCATTTAAAAGATACTAATAATGAAAACATATGATTTATTCAACATCTGCATGAAATAATCACTATACAAAAGCTGCAAAAGGCATTTTCCATAAGTGTCACACCCGTCACACAACATATGTCTCACCCGTCACGCAACATGTGTCACACCCGTCACATCAAAATTAAGCCAAAATAGTAGGCATTTCAAAATTATATTTTAGGTGTGTCTTCTGTATTGAAATATCTTAACTTTTACCAAGTTTCCATTTTATACTATGATTACTTGGCTTTCTACCCAAACTATTACATGTTTTTTGTGACGGGTGTGACAAGGGTACCTTGAAAATTGATTTGATGAATATCTTCACTGAAACTCATCTTAAAAATTTGTTTTATGATGACAAAATCTTCACTTATTTGTGCTTTTGTAGGTGAAATTAAAAATTGCAGCAAATCTACTGATTTCATGAGTATAATGCAGTACTAGCCAACATGTTAAATTATAAATTTCAGTCAACGAAAAAAATACACATTTCAGCAGTTGTTATTATATAGATAACTTTAATTTAATAGAATTGTGAATCTATTTTCAAATTCTACAGTCTTTTACCTTTACTTTGATATATAACATGTCTATGTCCCATAAAAAAAAGATGTAACCAACTTTGTCCACTTTCACATGGATTGGCTCATAATGACAGTTTTTAGGAACGTTTTGATATATTAAAAAGCATGTAACTCAAAAACGGTTGGTCCTAGAAAGCTCAAATTTGTACCATTCTTTTTAGAATTACAAGGGCTTTAATTTGACATGTAACTTGACTGTATCACATCACTGTATATTTCTTCCAAAAACTCAAAAAGTTTTTTTTATCAAAAACTTAAAATCGGGATTTTTAATTTTTATGAAAAAAATATATTTTATTCTAAACCTCTTTAGTAAGTTGTGTACAAATTTTCATGATGGCATTTTTCTGGTTTCATACTAAAATTAATTTTTATATGAATTGAGGCATATAGAAATTCTGGTAAATTCATTCATTGTTATTCTATTAAAAATTAATCATACTGTTGTAATTAAACTTACTCTAATACTAATTTACTTTTTTACATTAGGGCCTGTACCCTAAAAGTTTGTTTGAAAAAAGTTAGGTCTATATAATAGGATTATGATGGTCCATATGGTAAAATAACAACTGGAACTGCCTTACTGAATCAGTGACATGTTTCTTTCCTCCTGTTGAAAATTGATATCTTATTTATTTTATTAAAAGACAGTTAAACTTACTTTAAATCATGGAACAATTTTCATTACACTCTAAATCAGTAGAGGTGGTTTTTCTTCTTTGCCAAAACTTGTGTCGCTTTGGCCATCTCCTCTGCTGGAACTTGGTAGGTTCTACCTGCTGCTGTGGTTGGATTTAGTTTGCACAAAACATAGTTCATTTGGCACTGCTAGGGTATCTTTTCTCCTAGGATATGTGAATGACGGTGATGGTCCTTTTGGATGAAGAAAGGAAACATGAATTTTCTTTTCAACATCATCTTTTGAGTCAACATGCACCAACCACCACTCTTTATCATAAGCACAAGCAACAAAACCCACAACATCTTCAAATGGAATGTCTTCATCACCAGGGCTGATCTGTACTCTATGTGTTTCTGAATCATCAGAAAATGAGTACACTTTGGTTTTTACCCTATTTAGGTCTAGAGGAATGAAGGCATGAAATTTCTGGGTCCCCGAGATTGCCACAGCTTCTTCAACCCTTGATTTCAGAACTTTTTCTTCATCAGAATACTCTTCATTGGTTGTGTAGAAAAATGTGATTGTTGGTAAATGTTGCACACCCCACTGAAAAAGCTGAAAAGGTGTTAAAATTTGATTTTCTAATGGATTTTGGAGGCTGGCTTTGGCGGCAAGCCTTTTGACTGTACCCCCTACTCCATCACAAACTCCCTTTCCATGTGATGTAGCATAAAAATGCCACTCAGCTTCAAGTCCATCAAAGTCCTCTTTGTGATAGCAGAGGTTCAGAAAATTCTTACTATTTTTGTATTGCACAGCTGAACCGTCTGAAAAGTAGTACAGCTTTTTCAAGTTTGGTAGATAATTTCTTAGATAGAGCATTAATTTTTTTCTGGAAAGCATGAACAAGAACAGTATTGTGTGCTAGGCAATCTGATATAAATACAAAGCTCCAGTTAACTAGCTCTTGTTTTCCTGTTTCTTGATTTCTTTCCTTGAAATATATTACAAAAGAGTGCACAGTAGCCAAAGAATTGTTCCAATGAAACCCTTGAGCCTCATCTTGTAGAACAAATGAATAATTTTCGGCAAAATCACAGGTTACTACAGCTTCATTTTCTTCCAATGAGGATTTTGTTTCAGAGAAGAAAAATGATTGTTGTTTTGCAATAAAATCATGTTTTTTAAGATTACTCAATTGACTGCAAAATTCTTGGACGAACTCATCAACTGGTTTTTTTTAAATGTTTCGAAATTACACCTGTCTACAGTAACCACTGTTTATAAGTAATGTTGTCAATCATTTCCTCCTTGAAACACTCGGTTAAAGCTTCCTTAAAGTCCTCAATTGTGGGACAATAGTCACATTCATTTAGGAAACATGCCTGTAATGGTGGATTGCACATAACATTAGCCATACATTCCTTGTAACTCGTTAGAGGACTGTCAGATCCAGGCAGTGTTAGTTTATTTAATCTTCCTCCTGAAAACATGAGCTTCATATTCTGGTGTGCAGTGCACACACACACACAGATTGAGTGCCAGTGGCACCAGCAATAATGCATTTCTTGGGCCTCAGTTCTGCAAACTTCGAAAAGCCAATTTTTAAATTAGGAAAATTTGATTTGAAAAGTTTGTAAATTTCACGCAAATTTCCAAAAATCAATCTTTTTTTTAAATGGATTGGCTTTCCTTCGATATCCTTACCCATGGAGACATAATCTTTTTTCCTCAGACATTTGCCTACTCACTTCATCATTATTATAAAATTCCTTTACCAAAACAGCTGTTTCGGGAGGTAGAGTTTTTCCAGGTTTTGGGTCAGGAGTCGATAGTATCCCCTTTTCTTCAAGAAGTTCTTTTGCTTTCCATGCCATATAGTTACTAATACCAAATTCACATTCCATTCTTGCACAAGACCAACGTTTAGGTAAAAAAATCTACAGGCCCATATATAAAGTTATTTTGCCAGTTTTTTTCTTAATTGAACAGTTATAATTAACGTTTCATATCATAAAATAATTAAATACGGTAGGCTAAAAGGCATTTATAAAAATGACACAATGACTGTAGTGAGAAAGAACTGATTGAGGGGTTGCAAGTTTCAACAGGAGGAAAGAAACATGTCACTGATTCAGTAACTCTTGTTAGTTCCAGTTGTTATTTTACCATATGGACCATCATCATCCTATTATATAGACCTAACTTTTATCAAATAAACTTTTAGGGTATAGGCCCTAATGTAAAAAAAGTAAATTAGTATTAGAGTAAGCTTAATTACAACAGTATGATTAATTTTTAATGGAATAACAATGAATGAATTTACCAGAATTTCTATATGCCTCAATTCATATGAAAATTAATTTTAGTATGAAACCAGAAAAATGCCATCATGAAAATTTGTACACAACTTACTAAAGAGGTTTAGAATAAAATATATTTTTTTCATAAAAATTAAAAATCCCGATTTTAAGTTTTTGCTAAAAAAAATGTTGAGTTTTTGGAAGAAATATACAGCGATGTGATACAGTCAAGTTACATGTCAAATTAAAGCCCTTGTAATTCTAAAAAGAATGGTACAAATTTGAGCTTTCTAGGACCAACCGTTTTTGAGTTACATGCTTTTTAATATATCAAAACGTTCCTAAAATCTGTCATTATGAAATTTTTCAAAAACGTATAACTCCAAAACGAAAGGTCGAAAAAATTTAAAACTTTGTACTTTTGGTCATAGTGATGAACAGAACACAATCACTGAATATGAGCCATTTTGAAAACCTCAAGGTTAAAAATTATATTTTTATTGGTTGATTTGATATGGAATGACCCGGTTAAGGAATGTGCTGACCGCTAGCTGACACAAAAGAAGGGGGTAGGGGTGGCAAATCACGCAGTACCGCCATAGTTCAGTACATTACTGTTGCTTGTATGCTTCAGTCGCTTCAGTAGTATTGCCGCTAGAGTAAACACAGAACAAGTCTGAACCTGAGGCGGAGCAGGCAGAATCACGTGAGGAGTGATAAGCGAATGAGGTTGCTGTGGTGTTGTACAGTTAACGGAATGTGCTGCCTCGCTAAAGAGATGTACTTCACTTATTTCTTTGCACGCTCAAAATCTATTACATATACGTCTTTCTTGATATCACCATTAGAAAGCTGTATTTTTTTGGAAGCCGACTGTCCAAACATCATGTCTGTAGGACGCTCTGTTCGGAAGATAGCTGCTTATCCTGCAGATGTAATCAAAGTCTCAAAGAGATCCTTTCTTATTTCTATTAATACCCTAAAATAATAACACCAGCGATGGTTTACATTACAGTTTCTGTCTATCTGTTAACATAAACAA
This sequence comes from Ectobius pallidus, assembly GCA_964059195.1. NCBI lineage: Eukaryota > Metazoa > Arthropoda > Insecta > Blattodea > Ectobiidae > Ectobius > Ectobius pallidus. The sequence goes on along the minus strand of CAXKWD010000006.1, from coordinate 52,879,353 downwards.
CAAGAAGACCCCTCTCACTTCCACAATAAGATACTTCCACCCAGCTATAGATAAAACACAGACGCAGTTTCAGTTTATATGTGTTAGCAATCAAGAGCGTTTCGTGTGTGTTCTGTTGTGAGAATTCACTTAGCAAGCCTAGTACGAGTGATGAAACAATTTATAGCCACAAAGTTTTGCATAAGCAGGCCAGAGCTATGGTTTTCAGTGTTTATAGTTTTTTTAAGACTATTTCGGACAAAGAAGTGCGTAATAATACGAATTTTGCCAGGTGTAGGGAATTGACTGCTAAAGCTTGCCAAATTAGTGAACATTCTATGACTAATATTATTAAGGAGGGAAAACAATCAGCTGAAGTAGGGGGTGGGCTCAGTTTTAGATCTCCTGGAAAACATCGCACAGTTAAAAAGCGCAAAACAAATCTTGACGATTTTCAAAAATGTATTTTACGCCGAGCAATATTTGAATTGTACGATAAGGGGGAATATCCCACAGCTAAGAAATTAGTTGCTTTAATGCGAGAGAAAATAGAATATAAAGGTTCTGTGTCTTCCATGTATACGATTTTGAAATCCCTAGGATTTAAATACAAGAGAACCAATGATGGCCGGAAATTTCTACTGGAAAGGGGCAACATTGTTGCAGCCAGACAAAAATTTCTGCGTACAATTCATAATCTTAGGGGGATGGGAGATACGAGGCCCATATTTTATCTTGATGAAACATGGGTCAACCAGAATCACTCCAGGAGGGACATATGGCAAGATTCGACTGGAAGAGGTGGCCTTAAAGTACCAATAGGGAAAGGTAGCAGGCTTATAATATGCCATGCCGGCTCAGCTAAAACAGGGTTTATACCAGAAAGTAAATGGGTATTTCGCTCCAGTCCTAAAAGTAAAAACACCGATTATCATTCAGAAATTACTTCGGACAGTTTCAAAGAATGGTTCACGAACAGATTTCTAAACTATCTGGAAGAGAGTTCAATAATAATTATGGATAACGCCAGCTATCATTCTAGGCTATTAAATAAGTTACCCACAACAAATTCACGTAAGAGAGAGATTCAAGAACACAACATAATATACAGTCCCACAGAAACTATATCAGAATTGCTAGCCCGTGTTGCCCCTTATAAAACTCATGGAAAAAAAAAAAATGAACTGGATCAGATAGCGTTAGAAATGGGCCACGAAGTTATCCGCTTGCCTGCTTATCACTGCCAGTATAACCCTATAGAGATGATTTGGGCAAAAGTTAAAGGCGAAGTGGCAAAGCTAAACAACACATTTTGGCTTGCTGATGTAGAAAAACTAACAAACGAAGCACTCGATAGGGTTACGAGAAAGGACTGGGAATCACGTGTTGCTCATGTAGAGAAATTACAAGAGAATGATTTTCAGAAAGAAGTTGCTAGGGATGACATTGTTGAAAGTATAATTATAAATGTTAAGGACAGTGAAACAGATAGTGACACGAGTGGTGAAGGAAGTGAAGAGAACGATGACAAAGAGGTTTTAGCTGTCCCTTTATAGAGGCTTACGTGTATTTCTGCAGCTCAATAAGGTAAGCCTTTCTTCACTTTCTTTTAAGATAATTCATGTTGTATCTTACGTGTAATAGGTTTCGAAATTTCAAACTACTTTTGTTCGCGATTTTTCAAAAAGGAAATACGTTAAAATAGTGAATGATTGTTTTACGCAGAGCAACAGTGAGTAAGCACGCGTGTTCTCTCTCTCTACGTTAGACAGAGAACGTTGCAGACTCGTGCGAGTCACGAACTTGCAACACTGCAACACTGCGTAACATTCTATTGGCTTATCGTATGTTCAGAGTTGATTTGTGTTTACTATAGAAGATGGGGAAGTATAGAAATTATACTGTTAGTTTCAAACTGCGAGTTATCGCTTTCGTGCAAGAAAATGGAAATAGAGCTGCAGAGAGGGAGTTTTCTGTGAGTGAAAAACTCGTACGAGATTGGCGTAAAATGAAAGTTCAATTGGAGTCAGCAAGTTCGACAAGAGGCTTGTTTCGTGGACCCAAGACAGGGAAATTTCCTCAGGTCGATAAGGACGTGCTTGGTTACGTCGAAGAGTTGCGCAACAATGGATGTTGTGTAAATTACGAAATATTGCAAACGAAGGCACGGGAACTGGCAAAAAAACACAATATTTCGAGAGACCAGTTCAAAGCTAGTCTTGGCTGGGTTATGCGGTTTATGCGTTTTCATAATCTATCTGTCCGCCGAAGAACTACGATCTGCCAGGAGTTACCAGCCGATTATACGGAGAAGATCGTGAACTTTCCTCGGTATGTTATTCGATTGCGCCAGGTAACTGATTATTTGCTTACGCAGATTGGCAATTGTGATCAAACACCTGTGTATTTCGACATGCCTAGCAGCAGCACGATTGCTAAGAAAGGGTCATCTACCGTTACCTTAAAAACAACAGGTAACAAAAAGCTGCGCTGCACCTTAATGCTTGCCGTTACGGCTGATGGACGGAAGCTGCCTCTCTATATAATCTTCAAGAGGAAGACCATGCCTAAGGGAGAAATATTTCCTCCTGGCATTCACGTACGCATGCAGGAGAAAGGCTGGATGGACATGGGATTGATGCTGGATTGGATAAAGACAGTTTGGAACAAGAGACCAGGGGCACTGCTGAGGAGACCGGCTATGCTTGTTTTGGACAGTTTCCGGGGCCACATCGTGAACGAAGTGAAAGATCTCCTACAGGAGAATAAAACTCAGCAGGTTGTCATTCCAGGCGACCTAACATCAATTTTACAACCTCTTGATGTTTGTATCAACAAGCCATTTAAGAGTAACCTACGCCGATTTTACAATGACTGTATGATGAGTGGAAACCATGAACTGACTCCTGGTGAGAAAATCAAGCGCCCATCATTAGGACTGATTTGTTCATGGATTATTCGAAGCTGGAATCTCATCTCTCACGAAACTGTCGTGAAAAGCTTAAAGAAGACTGGGATTTCCAACGCCCTGGACGGTACGGAAGATGACAAGGTGTGGAATGGCGGGGATGAAGATTGTGATGCAACCGGAGGGGAAGACGGTACATCGGAGACTAGTGACACAGGCTCCGGCAGTGAATCTTCGGACGGAGATTAGATTTGTTCTGTAAGCACATAATTGGTGTTGCTTCATTGTACATACAGAATAGTGTAAATAATTAAGTGTTTTAGTAATTTAACAATACTTATTATTTCTTCTGCCATTATAAGGTATGTTGGTAAACCTCTAGAACAGCAGTCCATAGTGAACTTGTGCTCTCTTGCACTTAAAACAAGAATGATGCGATTTGGTACAATGATTGTTTTCGTATTGCTTTTTATTAGTGAAATATTGGGATAAAGTGGCTCTGAAAAGAACCGTGCAAACATTTGAAAAATGAGATATTATTGAAAATGTGGATGCATGAAGGGGTGTAAGGGTCCTCACGCCGCCCGCCATGTTGATGGCGACGAAATACGGCAGCCATTGTTATAAATCAGCAACCTAGTGCAAGAGCGGCACAAGTACTTGGCTAAGTCCTAAATGCGTGATTACAAAATAACCGAGCAAGATAAATAAGCAGTTATGCTTTTTTGCCACCCTATGACATCTCCCCCACCTCCTAGTAGCGAAAATCCCATCCAAAACCTTGAAGTTTGGCCGGAATGGCGTGGGCAAAGTCTTATCAGTACCATGTGCATGAAGTTCCAGCCCCTCCACAGTGGTCCAAAACGCGAATCTAGCGGAACAAAACTAATTTTGGTCACCCTTGTAAAATTAAGCAACTACAGTCTGATAATACTGAAAACATATCCCTTTATCAGGAATGAACCTTTAAATAAGGGTACTTTGATTTATTACAGCTTGACACATCCCCAAAGTTGAATGAAGGTTTGCCGATTTTGCATCAGGCATCAGACGGTTTATTTCTCAGTAAGGTTTGTTAGTGGCTGGAAGCATGTGTGAACTAGTGGAGGAATTTATTACTACTGGATAATTTAATCCAATGTATGTGGAACTTTTTGGTATAACAAATATACATATATACATATTTGTATGTCCGTCATATTAGTTTGTATTCTTTAAAGATAAAAAAGTTAATTTATTTTTTTCCAAAAACTTTAAATTGACTTATAAAAAATATATATCTGAATAGCACCTTGAAAATTTACCAGATCATAGTTAAATTCATGGGCTATAAGTTGCTTTCAATCGCAAAGTGCGCAAGTTGCGCCTTTTTCTGTAAAATCTATTTCTTTCCAAGAATCCAAGAAATAAAATTGCTTCTTGCAGAATATGTTTATTACTAAAATATGAGATTTCGATCAGTAGGCTGCACTGAATCAATAGAACCGGCAATAAATATTACCTAAAGGTTAATAAGATATTTATTTGAGTAATTTTGAATAAATAAAAGTATTCAATTAATTTTAACAAATTAAAAATATTCCAAAAATATGTAATTAGTTAATTTTCATAAAACTTATGAAAATATCCTACAGTCTTTTTTAGATAAACTTTATTTTTATATTTTAGGGAAAACAAGGGATCCAAAAAAGTAGAATGTCACACACTAGAAGTAAATTACGGGTTATGACCCGCATGGAATTATTCAAATTATTCAGGAAGAACAAATTCACTACGCAAGATTGTGTAATTATGTGAAAGAAAATTTTGAATTGCGGGTCTGCAATGCTGTTGCCTTAAATGGAATTTTAAAAGTGCTATTATTGTTTAAATCTGATTTCCGGAAACGCTGGAAACAATGTGGTAGAAAGCATGATAGATTTGTGGTTAAATATACAAAATGGTTAAATTCTGAACTAATATTCCCGGAAAGTGTTATGAAATTTCATTCACTGAATGCTTCATCTTCATCAAATGTTGGAAGACCGAGAAAATTATTGTCTGAAGGTAGGGTTCTCAATCTACTGCTCATCACTTCAGATCGTTTGATATCAAATATACCCCCTTGCCCCAGAAGTAGAAATACAGTCTACCCTTGGAAGTTCGACAGCTCCTAAAAGAACCATATCTAATCAAAAGCCTCTAGAAGAAGTTGATGATGATGATGATGATGAAGAAGAAGAAGAAGAAGAAGAAGAAGAAGAAGAAGAAGAAGATGATGATGATGAAGGTGGTGACGGAGATTATGAAGAAAATGGCGAACAAAAAGATGATGATTACGATTAAAATTTTGAAAACAGAACTGTAATCTTATAATATGGTATCATAACACATTGTATTCGTATGTAGGCCTATGTGTGTATGAGTGTTTTTATCTAAAGTAGATGATCTTTCCTTTACCATCGTGTTCTACAAACGAATACATTAGCATTGTTCCCTAATCCGCAAACCGTTTCTTTGTGCTGTAATTGAAATAGGGCAAATGTTTGCTGGAACTAAAGAAGTAAAGATCTGTCTGCGTACAGCTAATTGAGTTTCTGTCCACTGATTGACATAATAAATTAGTGGGCTATGTACAAATATGGTACATTCTGTGTTCTGTGTATGTGTATATGTATATTCAAGATGAAAAGAATTCTGTCCCGTTAGATTCTCCAGGCGTACAAAATAAAGAAGAAAATAATGATGATGATGACTAGAATTTTGAAAAGAGAACTTAAACTGTATGAACATTATATTATGTACATATGTGCGTGTTTAGTTATTTATGTATGCTTGTTTGTATGTGTGTTTCATGTATTTATATAGGCGTGTAATGTGTGCGTGTATATATATATAGGTATAAATGTATATTAATACATTTATACAGCAAATGTATATGTTTAAGTGCGTTTCTTTGCATTGTATGTGTATATTACATGTAAGGGTATAGTTTCAAAACATAATATAATTTTGTCCCGCTAGATTCGAGTTTTGGACCACTGTGCCCTCCTCGCATAATGGTCGCAACGTGTTTTCACACAGGGGAAAAAAGGCCTAAAAATTGCGACGATTATGCGGTGAAAAAACGGTAATTTAGTAATATTTTTCATGTAAAAGTGGATTTTAAGATGCGCTTATCTATATTAATAAAAGGAAGTGTCTGTCCTCCGTCTGTCTGTCTTCCGTCTGTCTGTCCGCGATGCCCAGCGAAATCTACTCAACGCAGAGATCTGAAATTTTATACATAGGCGGACTAAAGGGTCGGAATGTGCACCTCGAAGCCGGAATTTTAATTTTCGCTTTAGTTCGTGAGTTATGAGTGAAAAATGAACAAAAAACGTGTATTTATTCCGTTTTCGAAGCATGAGTTTTCAGTAATACAAATCAATTACACTAGGCTTTGGCTATTTTTGTCATTCCTTCGACATAAAAGCATCGCGATCTCTTGAATGTTGTAGCTCACGCTGGTCAATTCATTTGTTTTTAATGTCAAGGCATAATATGAAATTTTCAACTACAATGAAGAGGATTATTATTATTATTATTATTATTATTATTATTATTATAGGGATAATCAATATTAGCCTAAATATGGTCAAACGTTCCATTTGGACGAAACTCACTACACAGGGGTTTTCTGGGCCAAGGAACTCGAATCTGAGGTCGCTTTTACCACGTGACGCTATCTAATCGTGATATGTGGTCCACATGATTTAGGTGTTAATATAATGATTTAACTATTATGCTCTTAATTTTTAATTTTTGAAATAATTATCGCGGGCGAAGCCGCAGGCACCTGCTATCTTAAAATAATAAAAGGACGTGTTTGTCTGTCTGTCCACGATGCCCAGCGAAATCTACTGAACGCAGAGATCTGAAATTTTAAACATAGATGGGCTGAAAGGTTGGCGAATACGCATCGAAGCCGGATTTTTAATTTTAGCTTTCGTTCGCGAGTTGTGAGTGAAAAACTGGCAGAAAACGTGATTTTAGCGCTGTCGAAGCATCAGATTTCAGTAATACATTTCAATGTCAAATCAATTGCAGTTGGCTTTGGCTATTTTTGTCATACCGTGGTAATAAAAGCATCGCGATCGCTAGAATGTTGTAAGCCCACGCTGGTCGATTCATTTGTTTAGAATGTCAAGGCCCGTAGACATATGAAATTTTTCAACCTACACGGAAGAGGGATAATCAACATAGACCTAAATATGGTTAAACATCGTTCGATTTGGACGAAACTCACTATACAGAGATTTTCTGGGCCAAGGAACTCGAATCTGAGATCGCTTTTACCAGGCGACGCTATCTAATCGTGACATGTAGTCCACGTGATTTAGGTGTTAATAAATATAATGATTTAACTATTATGCTCTAACTTGATGCTCTTTTTTATCGCGGGCGAAGCCGCGGGCACATGCTAGTAATAAAATAATGAGAAAAAAGTCATAAACTCACCTTCAGTAGAAAGTTGGCTTCTAGTTTTCCATTCTTTCGCAGTTAACAACAGATCCATTGTTGAATATTCTCCCCTCTCCCCCCCCCCCCCCAGTCAGGCGAGGCCCAGTCAGGTTTATGAGTACTTGTAGTTATTCAGTTTCTGAAAGATGTTTTATTAGGGGAATCCATAAATAAAATGTTCATTGTCCATGGTAATCAACAAATTGGACAGGCCCTTTAAGTTTCTACTGGAAATGTGTATGAATAAAGAATTATTTACAGAAGGGTAAACTTTCCTCATATAGGCTAATTCCCATTTTCTGAGTCATAACCAAACAAGAGTTGTAAAAGTACACCAATAAATTTAAAGAGAAATGTAGGGTGTTTGTGTGTTTTCTTTATTTTGTCATCCACAGTATGTTTTACAGAAACCAGCAGCTTAAATATTTTAATTTGTTTCAAACGTCTCATATTTTATTACAGCCTATTCATTTGAGGCCTGAGCACTCAGAAGTGGTCTCTCTATTAAGCCATACCCCCTGTAAGGTCATATGTATTCTATCTTTACAGATAGTATCTGTAAAGATAGAATACATATGACCTTTGATACATGTATTATTGTAGTTAAAAATAAGTTTTATTCCCATCATTGCCATTATATCTACAGTAAAATACCAGTATAACAAAATTTTCAGTATTACAAAATTATATAATGGCCCCTTCCCTTTTCCCTACTTAATATGTGTTAAAACATTTCATTATAACAAATTTATAACTTTCAGTATAACAAAATAAAATTTTGCTTATATGCCTGTATAAAATTTTTTTTTTTTTTTTTGGCGTATGCTGTGTAATAGTGCCTCAGGGAGAGATATTAATGCTGATTAGTGTTGAATGCTGAATGGAAATAGCTTAAAGAAGAAATAATAATCGCTAACTGCTTTAGAAAACCTAGAGTGAAGGGCTAGATGACATAGAAAGAATAGAGAACTGGAAAAGTAAGATGGGCCTGCAATGGTGAATCTTAATGACTATTTCAGTGGGGACTGTGATGTGATAGTGTAACAAGAAATCACAAATGATGGAATTGTGGTAGACATTTTGAGTGATAGAAATCCTTGTGATGATGAGGTTGAAGAGGAAGGTGTGCAACACTGTGATCAACAGAGTTTGACTCTTCTGCAGGCAAAACATGGACCATAGTCTTCAAGATTTCCTTCTATCACAACAGCAATATGCCAGATTCTATTTTAATTGGTTGGATACTATTTTGACTTTTTCAAAAAATAAAGTCCAGAATATTGTACACCTGTAAAATTTCAGTATAACAAAATTTCACTATAACAAATTCATTTCTGAGGTCCCCTAATTTTCGTTATGCTGGTATTTTACTGTAGCTGTTTAAATCCTCCTGCAGGGCTAGGGGCCACGACACATCCCTCGTGCACAATACGCATGCGCGTTGAACGAGACAACCTTGCATATACCAGCCTTGGACATAACCAACTCATTTTCACGATTGTTACAGTATCTGTGGTGTTTGAATTCAAAGTCAGACATATTATATATATACACAATATAATATTCCATTTTATTCTTATGAACATTTATTAAATTCATTGAGTCCTACTTTCTAGTCCTACTTTGTGTTTTATATACAATTACAATTACAATTTATTGTTTCAAATTACACGAAAAATGTACATTAAAAGTTGATACACCACCCGAAGAAGCAGAGCTTGTGTTCGTGGGTGAACATTTATTATTGAACAATAAGGCAACAAATAATTGAAATTGGGCCTATGCAAGCCACCGTGACTGGCAGATGTGCAGAGAGAGAGCGAAACTAGCCTAGCGGCCATGAAAGAAACCAACACAAAATATATCAATGGGAATGGATTTGTACCAGAGTAACCGCAATATATACAAACGTTTGGAAACCAATGTAGCAATGGTGCACAGGTTGTTTTACTTTTATTCTGGTTACGAAACAGCTGAGAAAACCGGAGAATGGTGCACTTGGGCATTAACATGTTAAACAGTACAGTGTATTTATGTTTTTAAAATATATGAAAGCAAAACAAAGAAAAAACGGCTGTGGCAGTGTATTTTTGAAATTCAAGTTTTTATAATATTATAAAAGCAAAAGAATTCTATAAAGTCTTATATGGAACACTGCATTTAAGTTTTAAAACTAAGTAAATATGTAAGGTAGTGGCAGTGAATTCCTAAATATGTTCTATGGTACTCTGTATTTAAGTTTTAAAATATTACCCTCCCCCCCAAAAAAGCAGTGGCAGTGAATTCTAAAAATATTATACGAAACACTGTATTTAAGTTTTTAAATTATTAAAAAAACATGTAAGGTAGTGGCATTGAATTCTTAAGTAATGTTATGTGGTAAACTGTATTTAAGTTTTAAAATATTATAAAAGTAAAAAATGAATTCTATAAAATTTTATACGGAACACTGTATTTAAGTTTTTAAAATAACATGAAAGCAAAAAATATATATGAAGGGTACAGGGGAAGAAGGCGGAATGTCAGTAAATCAAAGTTTTGCAGGAAACAATTTTTAAAGTTTGAGTACTCTAAACGCAGATGTATGAAACCAATTATGAATACATTTTTATTCTACAGTAAGAATAATGTGTTTTGTACACGTGGTGTGAATATCAAGTTCTGAAATTAACTCAATCATGCGAAAAAATGTCCAGCGGTACAGGGGAAGAAGGCGGAATGTCAATAAATCAAAGCTTTGCAGGATACGATTTTTAAAGTTTGAGTACTCTAAACGCTGATGTATGAAATCAATTATGAATACATTTTAATTCTGTAGTAACAATAATGCGCTTTGTACACGTGGTGTGAATATCAAGTTCTGAAATTAACTCAAACGTGTAAAAAAATTGTTAAATGCAATGAAATGCACAAACATTTTGAGGTAGTAGGTGAAAAGGTATAGTTATGTTTTATGTGGTCATCGCCTACATTTTAATAGCTATTTATGTATCAAGTAAGCAAAATAACGCTTTAGCGGACGAATCTAGTATAGCGGCCGAGGCTGAAATACTGGATGAGTCCGCTAAAGTTTTTGCGTACGTGGTGCATACAATATTTTTTAGTAAAAGTTCTATAAATCATATGAAATAAAACAAAAAATACCGTATAATTAATTATAATGAAGGGCAGTCAGTCATTTCTTTAAGCTATATTGTCATGGCCATCTAGATCATAAAACAATGACCGTACGTAGCAATAAGAAATGTGGTAGTATAGATGCATAATATATGAGTCCCTTGTTTGTAAACAATATTGCATACCAACTAGTATTTATGAAAAGCTTGTGAAAATATAAATGATAATACCGAGGAAATTTCAATCCAAGCCAGAAACATTGAATTGGAGCTGCTACCAGCAACTTCACGGCAGAAATAGGCGCACTGTATTTAAGTTTTTAAAATAACATGAAAGCAAAAAATATATATGAAGGGTACAGGGGAAGAAGGCGGAATGTCAGTAAATCAAAGTTTTGCAGGAAACGATTTTTAAAGTTTGAGTACTCTAAACGCAGATGTATGAAACCAATTATGAATACATTTTTATTCTACAGTAAGAATAATGTGTTTTGTACACGTGGTGTGAATATCAAGTTCTGAAATTAACTCAATCATGCGAAAAAATGTCCAGCGGTACAGGGGAAGAAGGCGGAATGTCAATAAATCAAAGCTTTGCAGGATACGATTTTTAAAGTTTGAGTACTCTAAACGCTGATGTATGAAATCAATTATGAATACATTTTAATTCTGTAGTAACAATAATGCGCTTTGTACATGTGGTGTGAATATCAAGTTCTGAAATTAACTCAAACGTGTAAAAAAATTGTTAAATGCAATGAAATGCACAAACATTTTGAGGTAGTAGGTGAAAAGGTATAGTTATGTTTTATGTGGTCATCGCCTACATTTTAATAGCTATTTATGTATCAAGTAAGCAAAATAACGCTTTAGCGGACGAATCTAGTATAGCGGCCGAGGCTGAAATACTGGATGAGTCCGCTAAAGTTTTTGCGTACGTGGTGCATACAATATTTTTTAGTAAAAGTTCTATAAATCATATGAAATAAAACAAAAAATACCGTATAATTAATTATAATGAAGGGCAGTCAGTCATTTCTTTAAGCTATATTGTCATGGCCATCTAGATCATAAAACAATGACCGTACGTAGCAATAAGAAATGTGGTAGTATAGATGCATAATATATGAGTCCCTTGTTTGTAAACAATATTGCATACCAACTAGTATTTATGAAAAGCTTGTGAAAATATAAATGATAATACCGAGGAAATTTCAATCCAAGCCAGAAACATTGAATTGGAGCTGCTACCAGCAACTTCACGGCAGAAATAGGCTATGAGAAGAGATATATTACGGCATTTAAATGCTGTTCGTCCATGGTAAGGAATGGTTTTCATGTGAACCAAAATGTGAATAGTTGTTGGCTTATATTTGTTGTCATGTGATGAAGTGGGTTACCGTGTTTTGCAAAAAATCCTGGTAAAGTTTCTGATTATCATAAAGAAACGTGTTGGCTTAAATCTGTTGTTTTATGACCAATTATATGCGTAAATCCATGTTAAAGTTGGTGTGACTGGTCAATGCCGTCTGGGTTTTGTTTATAGATTGCCATGACGACTTTAAAGGACAAGGCCGCTAAAATTGCATTTTGAATGCAGTTTGAATGCACTTTTATGCAATTTTAGCGGACTTGTCCTTTAAAGTGCAGCTTTTCGGCGTGTTACCAGTCCGATAAGCAGCTGTTTTAGAGAGCGTGTACTAAAAAATAACTTTTAAGTTTTTAAAAATTGCAATTAAACATTAATTACATTATGAGACATTAATTGCCGTACATTAATTATTCCTTATGAGGAATTGACTGATAGAACATCTGATCAGTGTGGAACAAAATTTCGTCCAATGGTTTACATCTGCGTACTTCTCCTTTGAAAGTGGGATAAAATCTAAAACAAAATAAACGCAAAGCAGGTATTGATTAAGTTTAAAAAAATTAAAGGAGTAGAAAAGATATTTCCTTAAAATTTTAGGAATTACTGATTTTTTGTGCAGTAAGAGGTCGAAAAAAATATGTTTACACGTAAACAAACATGGTTTGTGTCATTAGTAAAATAGAAACACTTAGGAGCATAAAATCGAAGGCAATGATTAATTTTTAATATCATTACTAGGGTCCGATTTTTAGATTTTATAAAATGAAAAGTTATTCCTCAGGTTCGCGAGTGACCCCTGGTGATCCCGTAAGGGAATATTCACAGCGGATTTGTTACCAGGGTGCGCCAGTCCCCTACCTACTTAAACCTAAGGAGACACACACATACCCAGTCCTGAACCCGGGAAAGGCATTTTTCTCTACTGAAAAATCCCCGACCCGGCCGGGAATCGAACCCAGGCCGCCCAAATGGCTGGCAGTCACGCTACCAACTCACCCACGGCGGCGGACACATTTTATAGACCCTGTGTTAATTTTTTAAACATATTAAAATAGATTAATTCTAGTTTGTTTTACTACTGTTAGACAACACTCACTAATAATGGAATCTGGATAAACGTAACATTACACCACCTAGAAATTAACGCGCAAACTGTCACGTCATTTTCCTGTCGGCATTTTTATTTGCGGTCTGGTGGAATTATATTATTGTTTATTGCGGGTAAATAGTAGTTTGCACTTTTAAATCCAGGCAGACGGCAGACTCTGTTGCCAAATTAATCTAATAACAATAGTAATATAATACGAAATTTCAGCGTTTCTTTACTCTCGTTGCAGACTGACATTTGGCAATGTTTTGTAAATATACTTCAGCACGCGACTATTGATGAGTATGTCCTTCTTGAATTAAAGAAACAACATTTCATATCCCGCACCGGTGCGTTAGAGGACAGTGAGTGCCATTATGTCTCCTGACTCGCCGCCTTATTTTGCCGTGACGCATGGACATTCCCCCTTCATCCCCTGTACGGTGAAATTTAAACTGCTATTTTCTCCTTATCGAACAATTTTGTCACCGCTTTCATAAGCAACACTAAAAGAGTGCTCAGTCAGCTACCAGATGGGCTTGATAACTAAATTTCCGATTTTTCTTGACATTCCGCCTTCTTTCCCTGTACCCTTCATATGGTACTGGCAGTGAATTCTTAAATAATGTTATATGGTACACTGTATTTAAGTTTTAAAATATTATAAAAGCAAAAAAGTACAAGGCAGTGGCAATTAATTCTATAAAATTTTATATGGAAGACTGTATTTAAGTTATTAAAATAACATAAAAGCAAAAAAATACATAAGGTAGTGGCAGTGAATTCTTAAATAATGTTATAGGGTACACTGATTTTAAGTTTTAAATTTTAAAAAGCAAAAAAAGTATGTGGCAGTGGCAGTGAATTCTGTAAAATCTTATACGGAACACTGTATTTAAATGTTTTAAATACAAGGCAAAAGAAATATAATTATAAGGTAGTGGTATTGAATTTTTAAAATGTTATAATGTACATTGTATTTACGTTTTTAAAATACATGTAAGTAAAACATAATAGAGTACAAGATAGTGGCAGCGAATTCTTAAAAAAAAATTACAGAACATTGTATTTACGTTTTTAAAATAGCCTATTATGAAAACAAAAAAAATATAAGATGTGGCAGTGAATTCTTGAATTTTATACATTTCACTGCAATTAGGCTTTAAAAATATTATGAAATAAAAAGTCATGATCGAGATTTGAACCTGCGACCTCTTATGTAATAGCTCAGTACTATAACCACAGCCAAGAACTACACTGAGAAGGACACTTGAATATTGTTTATGTAAACCGGTAAGTCTTCACCTATGTCTCACCTCAAGACTTTAAATCATCTCTGTAGACCTGAGAGACGTGTTTCTGTAATATTTATTGTACTGTTCAGTTTGCAAAAGTAGTATCACGATACTGAAAACATTATTACCGACACCTAATTCGTCTGAAAAGAGGGAAATTAGAGAAAAGATGCTAGAAGCCAATCCACTAACTCGAACAGCCCAATGGCTGACGTCTGCTTGTGCATTGTTATTTCCTTCTACGAGTCTTCACCCATTTGTAAAAATGTTGCTCAGTTTTACTAGTGCTGGGCTACAGTAGTAGTTATATAGGAAGTTATCCAATTCAACAGTGACATTCGTTTGTCTTCGATTCTCTTGTAACTTGTTTTAAGTTTACAGTTTTAAACCTTTATAATATACTATACAGTAGAGTCCCGCTATTCCGAATTAATTGTGACTGAACACCGGTTTAGCTGGAATTCGGAATAGGCGGATTTCATGAATAATATCAACGTATTGACTTGTTAAGGTGTAAGTTAAGTGCAGGGAATTGTGTAAATGGAGCCGACATGTGCTGTAACCAACCAGTTTTCATTCCAATTTGGTTTCAGGCGTTTTCATCAAGCTTAGGCATATGTATGTCTGTAATTAACTTCTTTGTATAACAATAAATGCATGTTTTTTCACGAACGTCTTTTTAATTTCACCTGTTTTTAACTCTGTTCGGAATAGCAGGACTCTACTGTACTTCCGAATTGCCAGTAAATAGCACTTGTAATACAAATCCATACTTTTATAGGATAGGGCCGAGCAGTAAATTCATGTTGGCCTATAAGCATAAATGGCAGTAATGTTTTTGCTAGAGAATTCTTTAAAATGCTAAGATTCTTAGAAAAAGCTTTTCCTTTGTAACCCTATATAGGAGGTCCTGCATTTGATTTGCTTCTGCTCTTTGAGTAAAATATGTTTAAACTATTACAGTATTTTGCTTTATACATTGTACAAAAAATTGTAGCATGCTCTTTTCAGTTAAATCTTTTAAGTAGAGAAGTTAAAAATGGCTCCATTTTTTGTGAATTCAAGCTCAAAGCTATTTTCATTTTCTTAATCTTAACTGGTAAATACAGATTATCACTACCTTGCCCTTAGCTCAACTTCTCTTGCTGCATTAGGTACTGATTTTAAAAAGCAAGTAAAATGAAATCAAATTTATAAATACTGCTCTTATTTTACTATTAATGCATAGGATTGTCAAAATAGCCTTCAATGTTTTATGCACTGCAGTACTTTTTATTAAAATTCACTAAATTTATGGTAATTTTTATTTTTCAGTATGATGGTGTCATTCTGGCTGGCAAGAAGAATTAAGATGTTATTGTCGGTGTAATTTGTCTTGAATTTCTATTAATAAAAAAAAAATATTGAAAAGAATGCTTGTGTTTCCGGCAGTTGTAAATTTATTTGGTGTATCATGTTCTCCTGTAAGACTATTTTTTTATGGTGGGGAGTGTTCTACAGTGGGTGTTTTCGGTATTATTGGATTTGTGCAAATTACCTGACCTAACAGTACTTGTGGGGAGACGTACAGCATTAAGCACTTTAAAGATTCCTAACTTTTTTTTTTTTTAATCTTGTTGCATATTATCTTGGCATAAGTATAGTCTTCTTTAATTCAAGGCAGAAGGTTGAGACTAGAAGGCTGTAAGGTAATCCATTTACTTGCTTAAACTCATTTGAGTACCTCAGCCATGACCATCGTAAGGTTGTGTGTATTGGTTTTTTTTTAAATGTAATTACTAGCTTAAAAGGCCTGGCGTCGCCCGGGTTTTGTATTTTTTAATATGAAATTAACTTATGGAGGACTTTCGATGTTGAAACTCTAGGTCCTTATATAATGTATGTAGAATTCGAAATGAGGAAGAATGACATATGACACTCAGACTATTCCCTCAGAAAACGCTAGATATAGCTTTTTATGGCTCTCAGAGGATGTCGAATGTTGCATTCCATTGCTTCTACACACCATGCCTGGGAGGAGTGCAAATAAGAAGAAAAAGAAATTCCGGTTACATAAGATTGCATTGTCTTGACAGAAAATTGTATTTCTCACTCTTATATTACCATACAACCGTTTCGGGGCTGAAGTAAAAAAGAAATTCAATATCATTTTCGTACTTTCCTTCCCAAAATCCTGGGACATAATATACTGCGCGCATAGGACTGAAAATGTTCCATCCCATTTTGTCTCCTTTTAGATGCTTAGGGCCCCTGATAAACATCCCTAGGCCTATTTCTCAACTAATACAAATCCTACAGCTATGAGTGACGTATCAGTGAATAGGATTTGTTACCGACTTCCGATATAGCGTACTCACTGGCACACACTTAAGTTGTCCCTGCAATATAACCGCTTATTCTACATCAAAATGTGAAGTGAGAAAATTATATTTTCCATGTTGAGGGTAGAGAAAGTTATGTGACTGCTTTATTTTCACAAATGTATTAATTACATCGATAATATCAGAATTTGTTAAAGCCCAGAATTATAATATAGTTTCAAAGCCCTATGTGAACACCGTAAACAATACTTTCTTTGTGTAAACAATTGACAGCAGAATCTTCTAACTCTGCCTCATTTCACATTTCCGACTTTTCCCGTGGGTTTTCCAAAAATTTTCTTTCAAATAAACCTTGTCCTGACAATTACGAACACAACAAAAAAAGAATCAGCCAAATCGGTCGAGCCGTTCTCAAGTGATGCTCTGTCATACATTTTGGAAATTCATTTTTATTAATATAGATTTCTGAATTACATATTATTAGAGGTTTTTTATTTTATTTATTTATTAGCCGTAAAACAAAATTATGTATTCTGATGTCAAGATTATATTATCTTTATATGTTAAGATGTTAGGTACCATTTGCAGGCAAATGTAAGCGGCAAAATAACACAAATTTTGTAAATAAAACCACAAACGCCATAATCCACAAAATAAGACCTATTTTTGTTTTTTTTTTAAATTTATCCCTATAAACCTGTACGAGTATCTCTTGGCTAACACACAATGCACAGCCGACAAATAACAACAGTTATTTTAAAACTGTTTTGCAAAATAACAGCTTCACGCCAACCAACTTCACGAAGTAGTCACTGCTTCTGCTCCTGGAACTGTTATTTTGTAGCTGCTTTATATGCAGCAATCACTGCTTTCTGCAGAATTCACTTTTTTGTTTTGTTTTGTTTGTTTGGGTAGCTGCTTCCTGACCTGCACAATTGTCTGGGTCCTCATGGGAGTATTTCTCGTAACTTTGTAACCGCTTCATAATAGCAGGTTATTTTGAAACTGTTTCGTTTGAGAAGCAGTAACAGTTGAAACCGTTTCACAAAAAGAACAATTTTTTCCACCGCTATATGTGTGTCATTCTTTCCCATTGTGTCTTTTTAAGTAACCAACTTTCCCTAACTTCTACTACCAACCATATGGATTATAATAGTGCAACGGTTGAGAACATTTTTGCTACAACCAGAAAACTGAAAAACAATTTTTTTTAAATTGTTTTAACCTTTTTGAATAAGTAGTAGACATTTTCTTGTTCTGTTGAACACATGCTATATTATTATTATATTAATAATATTAATTATAATAATAGGCCTAGTAATAATAATACTAACTAACAATAATCATATATGCTTGTCCCTTTTAAGTGTCTTTAAAAAAGAAAAACACAAACCACCACTTTTGAATTTTAAAACATCTTACAAAAAATAGAAACATTTTCAAACCTCTACATATAATCATTACTAGCATCACAGCCATCTGTGGGCCTTTGCCTTCTGAAGTTTTCTTTCCTGTTTAGTGCTATACTACTACAATTCTTGATTCCAATAACCTTTACTTCTTAAAACATTACACGATCAATTCTCAAGCCTTATAAACATTTGCCAAGTCATCGTAAGGAGGTCAGGCCGGCTAATTCTTCTGATTTCCTAACGGATTTTTTTTCTTTTTCTTTTCAGGTTGGGTTCTCAGCCCAACTCCAACCTCCACAATCGTTTTCAGTCCTGATGTTTTCTTTCAGGGTTGTCTCCCTTAGCTGTTAGGTCCCCAGGCTTTCTGGTCATGCATGTATTGGAATTTGGTAAGGAATAAATGGCATTTCCTGCAGGAGTAGACCCCATCAACAAAAATTCAGCGATACAATAATTGTGTTAATCTTACTTTAATAATATATCTTCTGTACGCCCTTACATTTAACTCGGTATCATTTTGCATAAATGACTGTCTCACCCCTCACACATACTCATTTGTAAAAGCAAATACTGTTTTAACATAATAAATAGCCTTTCCAAAGAAGTGAATTAATTTACATGGTTATGGCAATGTAAACATTTAATTTATATTAGTATACAGTGGATCCTCGACTTAACGTTTTTCTTCGGATAAAGAATTTTTTACTTTAAAGGAAGGGTAAACTAAAAAAATACCATTTTCTAATTTTAATCTCATCGCACGGAGCTTTGAATTACGAAACGAATGGTGATCTCGTGAACTTCAGGTGCCCAATATTACGCCTTGTACGGGTGAAGTAAAACGCTCCTGTGACGTCACTCCTGACTAACTCGCTGGCAGGACAACAGCTACTGTAATGCTCGCGCCTGTGTTTCTAATACACCACAAAGTCTCATTTGTGTTTGTTGTTGATAGAGATGCCTGCAATGTTACCTTCTAAGGACAAATCTCGGTATTCACAAATTAATATCACACGAAAAGAAAATGACAAGGAATTATTTAAAGAGTTGCAAGGAAGAAAAGAAAATACGGAATGGTGTAAATGTGGGCTGTGTGTACATATGAAAACGGACCACGAAAGTGCGTGTTGTTGGGACCGTGAAGTAATTTGTGAACAGAAGGGGGTTGTAGACTGTATAACACGACATTGCCCATTCGATAGCGTTATTATAAATAAAGATACACTAGTTGCCAGGCGTTATCAGTTAATACTTAGAGCTAATACAGTTAAAAAACAAAACATTTTTCAAGATACGAACAGAGTCACTTTCAGATTCAGAATCATCTTTTGCGGTAGTAGAAATTTCTGAAATGCTAAAAGAGCTATCTAAATCACAATTTCTAGAAGAAACATTCAATGAATCTGTGCAAACATTGACATAAGTTTCATTTCCTAGTTCACACTGAACGCCTACTCTGTTAGAAACTGAATTTTCGTCATAAATACTAGATTCCACATTCATGATTTGTCCATTCCCGGATACTGAAGGATTACTATTCAAATCTTGCAACAACTCTCTCATTTCCTTCTTCCTCGAGTACGACGATTTTCTTTTCTTCATTGGCGGTGTTTCAGATTTCCCACGCAAAAGAAGTGATGGCACAGCACTTCTTTTTTAAACAGATTGCGGGGTCTCTCCAGATAACTGTGTTCGTAACTGTACCAAAAGCTCGGTATCATTTTCTTCAAAATGTTGTGTATTTAGTAGGAACAAATTTTTCTCTTTTTATTTTTATCAGCCATTGCTTATTTACGTTCGGGTGACTTATCTCTGTTGGGAAATCGATGGAAAGATATTTTAAGTGTGTTATCACTCTTCGACGATGAGTTTGTACACCCCACAACACAACAATAAACCATTGTTTGAACAGATACTCACTAAAAAAACTGTAACAGTAGACAGAATGCTGTGAAATGTCTTTCACCGGGCGAGACTAAGCCAAGCCTTCGTCAAGCGTGACGTCACGCGCCCATCGCGTTACAATAAATAGATTCGTTTTGTGATTAAATGTGAAGGTGTAAAACATTTCTAACAGTGAATATCATTTCTTAAAAACATTCTCTTTCAATCTGTATGAAGAAAATGATACTGAATTTTTAGTTTACTTTTCCTTTAAACAGGGGTTTAACACTAAATGGAGGTTTTGCTATTTTTAAGCTATAAAACTTAGTTTCTCCAGAAATTTATTTTATTTACTGAATTCTGCTTAATTCGAAAACTATAACAGTGATAAAAACTTATTGCATGAAATATTTTATCTGCTCAATTGTGGTCTAGAGGTCTTGCCATATCCAGTATTTTAACAGGATTTTTTCTACTTTTAGCACTTTTTCATTTCTAAAGTGTTTTCCTCTTTGTTATCACTGAATTGCACTTAAAACACAAAACATTATGTAATAATTGGTGCGTAACCTACAATAATTTGCATGCTAACTTTCCAAGATTCATAACTTTGTTTCTTACTGCAAGTAACTAATCAATTAACAAATGTTATTACTAAGAAACTGGTTGCTGGTGAAAAAAAGGGAGCAGCAAGTACTTCCTGTTGTCAGATCGCAATAGAGCCATTAGTATAGTTGTAATACAAGAATTTTGCTATACAATTTCTAATTCCAGAGTTTATTTTGCTATTAATCACGTATCTCATCGCAAGAGATGTTGGAAATGTCCTCTTGCATCCACACAACACCGACCTTTTTTTAGGAAATGTTCTTTTACATGCATAAATTCAGCTCCAGAGACCTTGGCCTCAATTTGTTTTATCGACATTGCAGTATTACTACAGCTTCTGTCAAGTGTATATGTTCTATTATAATCCCATGACATAAGTATGCAATAGAGGAAAGGATTTTTATGTATGATTTGTAGGTGATTACATCATCTTGCAAGCTGAAAGCTGAAAGTAGATTTCAGCAATGCTCTTTCTTTCCTGGTTGCTATGGCAGCAGAGCAAGGCCATCTGCAATCAGTATTAAAATATATTAGCCAAGATTAGTATTTCGGTAGCGCAAAAAATCATATTTTTAGAACACATGAGTGGAGGTATTATACACTATACTTCACTACAGTGGCAGACGCAGAATTTTTTCGGGGGGGGGGGGAGATTTGAAAAATTAATTAACTTATATATATATGTATAACTGGCCACTTATAGAGTGCATATATAGCCTTTTTTCAAATTTCGGGGGGGGGGGGGATATAACCCCCCTATCCCCCCTCTGCGTCCGCCACTGCTTCACTAGATTTTATCACTGGGAGGTTAGTGGTAAAATCTAGTGAAGTATAGTGTATAATACCTCCACTCATGTGTTCTAATTATTAACTTCACTGTGTAAACTTCCTACAATACTTAAATCATATTTTTGTTCGACCATACTATTGTATGGGACTCAGCTTAACAGCTCTGGAATGTGGGGAAAATAGGGAGACATGTTGGTTGGGAGATGGCCAGCGGTGTACTGGGGTTAATACACTCTTCTCATATGTTCGATTCAAACACATTTCTCTCATCTCGAGCGGAGACTATAATGCTGCATGCAGTAGGGAGTTGAGTTTTAGCAATCAAAGCGATCGGACGTGTTTTCTTGTGCCCAGCCGGCGCGGGGGAATTCGCGTCTATAGACCGTCCCAACCTTAAAAGACAGTATTGGTCTTATGCAGCGCACTGATGCCAGATCTACTCACATTACAAGGCCCGGCACATGATGTGAAAAAGCTCTTAAACCTCGTGAAAACATCGAAATTTGTTTCTTGTACATAATAATTAATGTAAATCATGCCCTGCAGATAGAACGACGGCACACCCTTCTTCCCTTATTTTCAACCCCCATGAGTAATATTTTCTCTATAGGCCCACAAATCTACATTTTCCGACCAATGTCTACAAAATGTTACACGTGTACCCTGTGGAATCAAGTAAAAATTCTACGAGACAATCATTCTCGAAAAAAACACCCCTTGCGAAATTTTCAATCCCTACTTTGTGATCTTTTTACTAGTCTACATTGTTTGAACGATTTTTACCAAACTTTACACACAGACCCTATAAAAACAAGAGAAAAATTAGGCGAAGTTAATTTTGGAAGAAGCCACCCTTTAAATGTTTCTACCCCTATTACACCACCAAAATTTAGATCTACATTCTTGACGTGTTTTTAACAGACTTTGTACACAGAACGTATAGAATCAGGAGAAAATGGTAGGAAAACTAATTTTGGAACAAACCACATTTTAGATCTTTCACCCCTATTTTGTGATATATATTTATCTACATCCTTTGACCAATTTTATCAGACTTTATACCAAGAACCTATTGAATCAAGAGAAATTTTTAACCAAAGTTTATTTGGATGAAACCACTCCTTAAATGTTGCAACCCCTATTATATAAATGTTATTTAAATCTAAATTCTCTGATCAATTTTTGCCAGACTTTACACAGAGCTAACAGAACCAGGAGAAAAACTTAGGTAAAACTAAATTTGGGGGAAAAAAAGTCCCTTAAATGTTTTAATCCCTATTAAATGACGTTTAAATCTACATTCTTTTGGCTCATTTTACGACTTGACACACAGAAAAGAAATACTAATAGGAATTTCTGTCTCTTCTTACCTGAACCCCACCCTCCATGGTCTTTAGAAGTAATAGGGTCCTTGAGTGTGACAATTAAAGGAGCTTCCTCCAAAATTGACTTCGAAGTACAAGTAAAATACAAAACCAGGTGACGCCGGGTCCTTTAAGCTAATAATTTATAAATGTTAAATTTAATATTAAATTTAATTTCGATAATATTATTTTTCATCATTATTATTATTATCATTATTATTATTATTATTATTATTGATATTATTATTACTATTATTGTGTTATAATTTTCAAGAATATAATTATAAAGGGAAGTAATAGTTAAAATACATTACATGCCTTTAGGCCTGTTCACTATCCTCAGGGAGTAGTATTATTCCTTCTCAGAGGGCCTTTCGTTTTTTCTTTTCTTATTCTATACAGTAAACTTTCTGGACACCCGGTAGCTTCTGCTATCTCTTTAATTGCCTGGGTAACGTTCATTTTCTTCAAGAAATAATTAAGTATATTTAATACTATAATTCGCTCTTTACTGCGCAATTTGTCAACACTAAGATTTCTAGTTCCTCTATTCATAATTAATATAAAATTTAATTTTAAAAAACACAAAAACCACTTCACATCAAAG
Source organism: Ectobius pallidus (assembly GCA_964059195.1). NCBI lineage: Eukaryota > Metazoa > Arthropoda > Insecta > Blattodea > Ectobiidae > Ectobius > Ectobius pallidus. The sequence goes on along the minus strand of CAXKWD010000006.1, from coordinate 52,856,128 downwards.
TTAAACTTCACTACACAGCTACTATATAACAATGAGCTCTGAAGAAGACACGATAGTCTTAGAAACATCTGAGTACACAAAATCTCAAAGCAACCAAGTCATGAGCGCGAGAATGCTGAGCTCGGGAAAACTGTGATAATTTATTAATGCTACATGATAGAGAGCTCTGGTTTGTTTTAAATACTTTTTCAGACATCTATAAACATTTCTTCTCGCTTAGTCACCAACGTAAAGTCAATACCAAAGTATGTTACTCACTACCTAACTTTTCTGTGTTGCCGTCCGAGAATTTTCAGGTAGCACTTAATAAAAAAATATATAGCTTTCTTCTTATGTAAAATTTATTGCCGACGGAAAGGGAGTACTTTCTTTCACCATCAGGCAGTCCAAGAAAAAAATCTTTACTTGTTTTGATTATTAGTTTTCTGTCTATCGCGTGATAAGTTATTAATGTGCAAAAATATTGACTTTCGCCAAAATAACGTAATTATGAAAAATAGGCCTCATATTAATTATTTATGGCTTTACAATTGACATCATTAGAAAGGGCGGAAAATTCCCTATCAGACCACGCAATCACATTATTACATTTATCACTTTGGAAAATGGCAACATTGTCGGGATAGAAAAGGACGAAGCTAATTGCAGAACGTACGAGTGCAAGTGAGATGCAAATACTACATTTAACTCAATACTGTCTTTTAAGGCTGGGACGATCTATAGCGTTAGATTACTGTGTCATTACTTGTGCCAGATAACATTGCAGTGTATCAGTGGCGGTTAGTAGTGATGTTTATAATGTAGTGTCTTTGGTAGCCAGTGACTGTGAACCGGTGAACATGCTGGGGGAACAATCGCCCCTTCCCTTTTCTTAACTCTGATGATGGGTGACAGTAAAGAAGAAGAACGGAATGCGATTTTTCAGGGAGGTTCTAAGCTGGTGAGAACCCCTCCTGGGATGGCTAGCCAGCAGCCTATTTCATCGGCTTCTACTGTTGAGCAATCAACTAGCAAAAGAAAAATCTCCGAAGTCTCACCTACCTCTGAGTTGGGGAATCCCACATCGAGACCTAGGTGCTACAGCTTACCGGAAACAGAACCAGAAACTGCAAGTAGGACCACAGACAATAAACCCATGGCAAGAGTAATGACAGAATTGTCTATGCTCTACACCCTCGACAGGAACACAAATGTTGCAAAGAAACGTGATTATATTGAAACTTTGGGAAGGCTCCAACAGATTTACGAGGATATTATAACCGAAAATGCAGCCCTTAAGGAAAAATTAAATATACTGACCTCTCTCTCTCTCTCTCTCTCTCTCTCTCTCTGACTCCTAGACAAATAACGACACCGACATACAGTCAAGTCGTGATATCCGCACAAGACCAGTGACAAAACGACCTACGGAACGACCAAAACACACACTATTCATCTCTCAGAAAGGAAAGACTGCAAAAGACGTAGCTCTCACGTTTACAAAAATCGTAAATCCTGTCAAAGACAAGATTAAAATTAAAAAAAAATGGTTACTACCCCGAGGCGTGTGATACTAGAGACGGAATCGCATGAGGACCTCGAGCGCGTGGTAGGTCATGCTGCCCTAAAAAAGAGTGGTATCGTGGCCGAGCCTCCGCGAAAGAGGAATCCCTTGATGATCATGTACTCTGTGTCTACAGGCCTTAAAGAAGACGAATTACTGGAACAAATATACCAACAAAACTTTCCTGACATAGACGAAGACACTTTCAAGAACGAATTCAAATTCAAATTCCGAACTGGACCACGTAACCTACAAACTGTTCACCATGTTGTGGAGGTATCTCCACGAATTAGATCTCTCATACTGAAGACTGGACGAATCTTCGCGGGCTTCACGTCCTTGTCTACCAAGGACTATCTTGTGGTAGCCCGCTGCCACAAATGCGGTGATCTGGGGCACATCTCAAAGTACTGCAAAGCAGGAACTGAGGTGTGCACGCATTGTGGAGTGCAAGGGCATGAACGCAGTTCGTGCCCAGGCAAGAATGGACCACCAACATGTATACCATGTATGTTGAGGAAAAAACGCTGTGTGGATAGAACTAAGTGCCCTACCTACGAGATGTTTTTGCAAAGATTGATTGACAATACGGACTATGGACCCTAAGCCCAAGACAATAAGACATATCAATCATCCAAGCCGGCAACGACGAAATGCCATAAGGGCTTTCTTGTATCGGTGGCAGAGGAACCAGAAACCAGAGACGCTGAAACCCAGACTGTGTATATTCCGGAGACCAGGGATATTGCCATACAAACAGTGGCAGACAAAGCAACGCAGACGGACTCTGGTTTTTTTTTTTAAATTCATCAACAGCATGCTCCGTTACACAATGGTAGCACTACATGCCTATAAACTCTGCATTGAATCCTAGTACTTATATACTATACATTGGTATTTTAGCCTGTTTCCTGTTTCCTTAGCCTATTTTTCTTAGTCTATTGTCCTTAACCCATTCTCCTTGACCTATTTTGGGTATTAATATACACCATACTGTCCATTAACACTAGCTTCGTTATTAGTCAGCCTATACTAACATATCCTATCGTTTTCAACCATTCAGTTTCTCAAAGTCTATTGAATTTACAAATATAAGGAAAGAGTTTCTATGGCTCTTTATCAAACTGTTTTTCGATACTGGCCAGTTTTCCCGTTTTAGAACACTGTTCACAAGTTTATTTCTTTCATTCGATACCATTGGACACTCATAAAGGATGTGATCTACTGTTTGGTTTCCGCTATTGCAGGGGCACATTGGGGAGTTCACAATCTTGAAGCGGTGGAGATATGATCTTGTTTTGCCATGTCCGGATACCATTGCAGTGGAATTTGGCGTGGGCCTGAGGACTGTTTTCAATCTGTCTTTGACGATTGAGAAGAACTGCTTGGTTTCTGCTCCTTTTGTTGTCTGGTCCCATTGTATTTGCCACTTTTCTATGCTCTTTAATTTTATATTTCGTTCTACTTCCGTTCTCGGTATTTTCTTGTATATAATAGGTAGATCGTCCTGTTTTGCTGCTTCCTTAGCGAGTCTGTCTGCCACCTCATTTCCATAAGTTCCAGTGTGAGCCTGCACCCAGTTAAAGTGAATTGTCCAACTTTCTTCTTCAAGCTGTTTGTGTTTTTGTTTAATGTCATCAATTATTACATTTCGGTGTTGGCTGTTTCTCAAGAGGTCTATGGTGATTTTGCTATCAGTGTATACTATTCCTTTCCTTTCAGTAATTCTGTTTTCTGGATTTTCGTGAAGTGTGTGTAGAGCTTGCAAAATGGCTATTTGTTCAGCTTGGTTATTTGAGCAATGATTTTGTAGTTTGTATTTCAGTTTGTGAAGTACATTTCCATTTTGAAAGAAGACCGCTGCCGCACCTACTTTCCCATCAATTTTGCTTCCATCCGTATATATTTCTATCGGATAGTCTTTGTTTTCTTCCGTGTCTTTAATACTTATTCTTTCCGCTGGGTGGTTCCAAGTTTTCAGGTCTGGGGGGGTCTCAATTTGTAAGTGTGTTTCGCCCTCATTAATTATTGTCTTGTAGATTTCCATTTTCTCCTGTATTATTATATCTATTGGTGTAAGACCAGCTATTACACACGAGGCTTCATATGAGATAGTTCTGTAGGCTTTGGAGATCTTGATGTTCATGAGTCTCTGTACTCTTTTGTATTTAGCAATGTTTTTGTGCTTCCAGATACTTTCTTGCCATACTGGTGCCCCATACAAGAGCATTGGGAGTATAGCCCCTTTATAAATTGTTTTAAGTGCTTGATGTCCAAATCCCCAGTTAAGTTTTGCAGTTTTTGCGAGGGTGCTGATAAGTTTAACACATCTGTCACTGACATATTGAATGTGTTTGTTGAAAAGTAATTTGTTGTCAAATATTATTCCTAAATACTTGATTTCCTGAACTTGTTCCACTGTTTTGTTATTTAAATATATGATGACAGGGCTATTTTGTTCTCTGAACTTCCTAGTTACAAGCATGACTTTTGACTTGAGTTCATTGAATTGAATTTTATTTTGAGCTGACCATTTTTCAATTTTCTTCATATCTGTGTTGGTATACATTTCGGCTTCTTCCAGATTAACACCTATGGTTATTACTATCAGGTCATCCGCAAAAGCTATGACATGGGTGTGCTTCGTGTATTCTAAATTTAGTAGGGTGTTATATAATATGTTCCACAGACCTGGCCCGCAGCAGGAACCTTGAGGGCAGCCCTTGGTTACTTGTTTTTCTGCTGTGCTGTGGTTCAAGGACAGTATTGCTCTCCGATTGCTAAAGTAGCTTGTAACGAGACTATACAAATTTCTTGGGCATTGCAGTGTGTTCAGATTGTGTAGTATCGCCGGTCACCATGCAGCATCAAATGCCCCCTTTACATCTAGGCTCGTTACAATGATTGTCTTCTTTTGATTAAGATTATCCTGTATTAATTTTTTAACGGCCATGGCAGCATCCACAGTATTTTTCTGCGGAATGAATCCATACTGATTTGAGTTTAGCAGATCTTTTGAGTATATGTGGTGATTTATTCTGTTTATCATAAGTTTTTCTAAGATTTTTCCTTCAATGTTGATTAGGCTTATAGGTCTGAATTTGGTTACTTCTTGAATATCTTCTTTTCCCGGTTTTACTATTGGTACTATTATAGATCGTTTCCAGATGTTTGAGAAATGTCCTGGTTTCAGGCATAAGTTGTACATGGCGGTTAATGTTTTAGGGAACTTCATGAACACTCTCATGGCGAGTTCCACCGACCTTCGTTACGGCTAAAACGCGTCGTTTTCTCCTGTTTGTACCATGTTTAGGTTCCACCGAGCCTGATTAGTCCATCACGCCCGTTAATACTTGCGTTAACTTAAAGACAGAAATTCCTTGCGTTAAATCTCGCGTTTGCTTGGAAACAAGATGGCCGAATGTGGTTGCATGCTACAATATGCAATATTATCCACATTAAACAATAAACCCAGTATATTAATGCATTAATTATAGTTTCTGAAGAATAACATGAATACAAGGGAGTGATTCATTTATTTTCTTTGCTAGGGTAGAGCAATCAGGTAGCCTAGCAGAATGTGACCCTCAGCATGAACACAAAAGCAGGATCTGGGGTTTTCTCACATTCCACAAGACAAACTAGTCACTCAGACGAGAGGATCAGTTTACACTGTAACATTGAAGCAGGCGAGTGGTTACAAAATAAAATGTTTTTCGCAGTTGCACGACATACAACAGTATTCCGAAGTATTTCGCTCATAGTTACGCCTAGGCTACATGCCATCGAAAGTGCCGCTGTGTATTTGTCATTTTCTAGCTTGTATTATTACTAGTAGGTTTACGAAATGTGAAATTGATTAATATATCTCTATTGGATTACTTCTCAATAAATTAAGAGTGCACGGTGTTTATTGTTATTGAAGAAAAATTAGGCCTAAGTCAAATCGTTTTTTGTGTGTGTTATTCCCGTGTTTATCCAGGAAAATGTCATTTTCTATCTCCTATGACTACAAAATTAAGGTAAGAGCTAAGCTGTGCACTTATCACATTGTAATAGTTTGCAATAATTTTATGATATGGTATAAATTGTAATAATATTACACCAGCAGTAGGCGTATAGCCTAGGCCCAATTCACATTTTATGTTTGATACATTTTTGATACCAATAGCATCGAAAGAATTACAGGTTAGCTTAAAAAATTATTATAAAGTTATGATAGGTTAATAGTGCGAGTGCAACATCATAAATTGTATAATATACTGCATTAATAAAATAAATAACATTAATAATTGCGTTCTCTTACTAATGTTTATTTTCTGCTGTACTGTGAACCATAGCAGCCAACGTTGCCAATGGAAAAATGACTTTGAATGGCGAAGGAATCGGGCATGGAAACAATATAACATTCAATTTTTGCATCTCGATATATAAAAAAACAATACTCAACATATTTATAATTTTGAATGATGTAATATGAAAATTACTAGTCGTGTGTTCTCAGGTTTAACATTGTATGTTCGCAGTAGCGACAGTGAATGTATGAGAAGCTTGTGTACCAAGATTGCCTGCCTTCTAACGCGCATTTGGAAACGGGTGTTTATTTTAACGACAAAAGTGTTGGTGGAACAGTGTCCACTTAACGCAGACGTTATACAGTAATAGCGCGTTACTAAAGTCTTCGTTTGGGTATATTTAAAGATTGTTGGTGGAACCGGCCATCAGTATGATGTCGCTAGTAATACCATCCTCTCCCGGTGCTTTTGCAGAATTAAATTTCTGCAAAACGGTGAATATTTCTTCTTGTGTAAAAAGTTTGTCGTCTGGTGTTTGTAATTGACTCTTTATTTCCCTTCTAATTTTCTGATTTTGTTCATTATCACTGTCTTTGTCGTCTTCAGGAGTGAAGTAATCGAGCATATGTGTGACTGTATCGTCTATGTCTCTGGTGTAAGTCCCGTCAGGTTTTTTAAGCGTTGTTAAGCTTGTTTGGCTTCTCAATTTTCCGGCAGCCAGTTTGTATGCTGCATTCCAAGGATTTGCCCCTTCCGGAAGAGTGCAGTACTTTTTCCACGAACTGAATTTTTCATGTTGAAGCTGGGCTTGGTACTGTCGTTTCCCTTCTATATATGAATTTTTTCTCTCTTGCCTAAGATCCATGTTGTTGGTAGTCCTCTGATACCTTCTTCTTAGTGCATTGACTTTCTTCCTTAGTATTATTAGTTGGTCAGTCCACCACGGTACTGTTTTTTCTTTTCTTGAAAGTTCCTTTTCCGATGATAAATAAAATGCTTTGTTACATGCTGCCTTTATGCATGAGTGAATGATGTTAGTTACTTCTCCTGGGTTGTTAGAGGCGTTTACCTTACCGCTGAACTCGTTATCTGCCTTTTCTATGTCCACTCTGTTACCTTTGCATTTAAATTCTTTGGCTAGATTTGCCATTAGGGAGTTGTTCAATATCTTATATCCTCCCTTCTTTACCACATATCGTTTTGCACAGAATATCTGCTTGTTATTTTGCTTTTCTGATCCAACCATGAAAGAGATTAGTGCGTGATCAGAGCAGCTTTCCAACGAACCACAGGTCCAATCTGTTAGGAATTGCACTAAATGGTAATTTGAAATAGTGAGGCCAATGCAACTATTTCCTCTAACCGTTTCAAATGTTGGGGATGACGTATCTTCATTGTTTAGATACAGGTTATTTGCCATTAGAAATTCCTCTATACGTTTCCCTCGTTGGTTAGAGAGCCTGTCATGCCACATTGTGCTCCTAGCATTAGAGTCAATTGCAATCATTAGTTTGTGTCCTATGCAGAAATTGATTATATTTTCCATTTTATTTATGTCTATATTGATATCTTTTTCTATGTCGAAATATGCAGAAACAGCATACATATTTTGGGATTTGTTTTTTATTTCTACCACGGTGCAGTCTTCGTCAGACAGTTGATTTATAAGTAGTACGTCCGTCTTTTTTGAGTTTACAATTACAGCTGACCTCTTTCTTCCTTCTCCACAGGAATACACTCTGAATAATTTAGGGATTCCTGCAATCTTATTGTTTATGATATACGGTTCTTGCACAAAGGCAAAGTCGATGCACTTCTCAACCAGTATTTCTGTTAGGTTATAGGTAGCTGTTCTTGAATGTTGCAGATTTATTTGTACACATTGCATAAATTCATGTGTTATTGTGTGTGTATCCATGGTTAATAATCTGTGTTTTCTTGATACTTCTTTACCATGTATTGGTAACAGCGGCAATTTTTATCCAACGCTGAATGGTTCACGTTCATTAGCATTGCTGGATTGCGTAGATTATGTGTTATGCAGTTTATGCATTTCATCTGTTCAAATTTACACTCCTTCAATAAGTGATGCTCTGAGCAGCGAGGACACGTTTGTTCTCCCCTGCAGTCCGCAGCTCGATGACTGTATCTGCTACATTTGAAGCATCTAGTTACCCTGATGTAGTCATCATTGTTGCACATATGCCATCCAATCTTCAGTTTTCTATTAATTATTAGTTTCCTTGTGTCTGGGCTGACCTCCATCACTATATGTTTGATTTTTTTCTTGTTTTCGAACATGAACTTAGGTTCGATCTTGGTTGGATTTATATTTAGTTCTTGGTTTTGTGCAACAATCGCTTCTACAACATTTTCCAGTGTTACCTCTTCTGGAATATTGTATATTATCATTCTAGGTTTTCGGAGTTTTCCAACTGTTGCAGTCAATTCTTGACCACATTTTTCATTTATTGTTGTGCAAATTGCATCAACTTCCACTTTGTTTTGGGATTCGATTAACAGCTGTCCATTTCTTAGCGCCTTCAAGGAATTAATTCCCACTTTCAGTTCAACCGGATTTATCTTTGTTTTGATCAATGTTTTCATGTACTCTGTGCTCTGGTTATTTACGGAGTTTACAAAGAGTTTAAATTTTGTCTCTTCTGGTGGATGAGGTTTGCCGCGTAGAGCTTCGGTATAGCTACGCTTCGTGTTCGCCCCGACAGGTCTCGCCACCTCCTGAGAGATGTTAGGGGTCAATTTCTTCTCAGCATCTGCTAGCGCTTTCTCTTTCTCAGCAAGGGTTTTTGCTCTCTCCTCAAGAGCGCTGGCTGTTGTTACATCAAGCTTGGCAATTAGTTTGATATACTTTTCGAAGGGACTTAACCGCTAGCCTTATATTTTGTTTTAGATCACTTCTTAAATTCTTGCTATCCTCTGTGACAGCAATTAACACTTCAATTGACCTTTGAAATTCTTCCTCTAATTCGGCATGCTGTTGTACAGACTGAGTAAGCACTGGTGATGGTGGGTGCAGAAGGCTTTGACGCCTGGTAAGCTGGTCTGTTGATGTATTTTGACTATTCTGAAGCTTGTTTTGAGTTTCAGCGAACGAAATCATATTAGCAGAAGAATATGGATTGTTGATTATTAATTGCCCAGAATCAGGGCTGATGGTATGAGCCATCGAAATGTATTTAACTTAGTTTTTCTTGTAACACTAAACAATATCACAAAATGGATAAGAGCCAGAATGCAAATTCAGCAACACAAAAAACAGTCAACACTGAGTTAAATTGCTTATAAATGTCTTGAAAATATTTACTTGAACACAGTAAAGAGAACGAGGAACTGTAGGAACTATTAGAATACACAAAAATATAAATATACTTATGTAATTCGCTAAATATGAGACTATCAATCTTGAAGCCAACAATGTGTGGTCACTGCCTTCTAGATCTCTTAGACGGACTCTGGTGACAATAACTTAGAAAACATAACACCAAACACAAAGAAAACCAAGGACTTGGACTATTCTAACGGACCACTAGTCCCCTTTGTGAAAAGGGAGACGATTAACTTAAACAAGTGTACAGACAATCAAACAAAACCTGTGCAGGCTGTTTCTAACCTTGGGGATCCAACGTCGGTTCACGAGGACTTCGAGCATATGCTGCAATGCAGTAGGCTCGAGGAAATCGGGAATTTGACTACGGCCCTGAGATTCGTGACACGATTGAAACACGCGAGGGGTAGCTCGGTGACCTTTCCGATTCCGGAAGCGGTTGATCGGCTACAACTCAAGTCGGTAAACTTACCCACGGATCCAGATAGGCTTCAGCAGTTAATTTTAAGCGCCTTCGAGAGAAGGGGTGAAACTGTATCTTTCGAGGATATATACCGGGACTTCGTAAATGCGCACGGTCGCACCACGATAGATCCCAAGGAAATATTCCCGAGATGTATAGTTCATACTCATCATCCATAAATAGGTAGTCACACTGTGAGGATTGCACAGCTGAATGCTATGCGGAGTGCGGCCGTGCTCACGGAAGTGAGGAAGGTTGCAGAAGAGCTACGTTTGGATGTGCTTTGCTTACAAGAGCCATACAGCATCGCAGACAAAATTCCTAGAATGCCTGCAACTTCCAGAGTTGCATGCTATGGAATTAAACCAATGGCAGCTTCAGTAATTTTCAACAACAAAATACAAGTCGTAAAAATTTCCAGATTTTCGGACACCCACTGTATTATATTGGAAATTAATTTTCAGAGTATTTATTTCATTTTAGCAAATCTTTACTTTCAATACAGTGAAGGAATTGAGCAATATATAAATAAATTAGATTACATTTGTACAGTATATAGTAGAAAGCCCATAATTATTGTTGCAGATTGTAATGCCAAATCGCCTTGGTGGCACAGCAAACGTAGAGATGAAAAAGGAGAACTTTTAGAAGAATTAATAATGGCAGAAGGATTAAATGTAGTAAATAAACCTGGACATCCCCCTACCTTCGCTAATAGAGCAGGTGGGGATGAAAACATAGATATAACTTTAGCAAGCGACTCTGCAGTGCAGTTCTTAAGGAATTGGAGGGTCACTGAAAACTTAACCACCAGTGATCATAACTTAATAATGTTTGACATTCAAAAAGTTGAGGTCTCGGCTAATGTGCAAATGTGCACAACAAGACCCTTCAACCTGAAGCAAGCAAGCTGGGACTTTTGAGAAATTCATTTAGACTTCCTCCTCCTGTGCGACCAGGCGATGATGTAGATGAAGCTGCCAGACGTATTACAAAGAATATAATTGAAGCGATGACGAAGGCGATACCCAAACACAAGCAATCAAGGGATAAATATCGACCCTGGTCCGATGCACTCACACGCTTACGCGCGCGGGTGCGGAAGGCAAGGAAGATATATAAAAAATCCATGATATTCGAGGACAGAAATCGGAAGCTGGAAAACTACCGCAATCTAAAGTCTCAGTATCATAACAAAAGTAAAGATCAGTAACTGATGCACATTGTGCGCTTTTCTCTACATTATTATTAATTAAAGAACTTAGAGTTAAAAGCTGGACCGGATATGTCGAAGATATATTAAAAACTGATCCGTGGGAAATGCCGTATAAGATCATGTCGGAAAAATCAGGACACCTGCCATGATTGCCACTTTAATAAGGGAGATGGAACCATGACTGAGGATTGGGTAACCTCCATGCAACTACTGCTTGATCGTTTGCTCCCAGATGATCATGGCTCAGGGGAAACCCAGCATCATATACAGCTGAGAGAGGAATTAACGAACATATATAGAACCGAAACTGTTGTCTTCCCCTTCTCGAAGGAGGAGTTGGAGGCGGCAATTCGGAAGATGAGAAAGAAGAAGGCCCCCCCCTTGGTACTCTTTGTTTCTGACAACCTGACAATGAGTATAGTACGCATTGCAATGTTATAAGTATCAGTGTATTTAATTAATACACCGAGGATTTTGCTCAAAATACCGCTATATGTTAATTTCAAAACTTGTCAAAAATGAAAAGTAACTCTTACAAGAGAATTGGCATGTTTGTTGGTGAGAGAGTACACATTTGGTTTCTACGCGCGGCACAGTGGTATCTGTAAACATTTTTATAGCAGGATACGGAAGTATAATACTACCGTCGGCGCTCGCCTTGCAAAAGGCAACAATGAACGGGTTTAACTTTCAGAACATTTGACTGACCAGCTGGCATTAGATTTTAATTATAGATGTGTGGTATTGCCGTTCAGTGTTTACTTTTAGTTACGTCTCTTCACTGTAACGATGGACATCAGGAATTTTTTCAAAAGAAAGAAGATTTGCAATGACGGTTCTTCTACGATTTCAAGTGATACTGTTATCGCAAATAAGAATAACCATATTTCTCTTAATGTGGTCATGGAATCAAAAGAACTTGCAGCGTGCTCTTCAAAATCGGAGAGCGAGAATATTAATAATTACTCTGCAGAAATTGGCGTTCATGTTCGGGATGTAGGGTGTTATTTAAACAGGAGTCAGTCAATGAGCGACGACACAAGATATGAACTTATAAACAATCCTTGGGTACCTCCAACAACATAATATGACTTCAAATCAGATGTAAGAGTAGGAAATAGATCATTCCGATATCAATGGCTTACTGATTACTCATCATGGCTGGTTTATTCCGCCAAAGAAAAGGGTGCTTTGTGTCGACATTGTTTGGTTTTTCGACCGACAGTGCATCGTGGTTTTCAGGGTGCATTCATAGTAGGCCTACGTGCAGCCTCGCCGAATTCAACTTGCATTCAAAACTGCGGCCCAGGAAATAGTATGAATATTAAGGTATGTATTATTTGAAATTGACTTTCAATCGACCGAAATAAAATACTGATACTGATATTTGATTGAGAATTCACCTCTAATTCTCAATTTTATAGAGTACTGTATAATTGAGCCTAATGAATCTCATGACCGCCGGCGTGGTCTTGTGGCTAGCGTCGCTAACTACGGATCCGTCGGCCCGGGTTGGATCCCCGGTACTTCCTCGGATTTTTCTGAGGTAGGGAGGTCTGGTAGGGGTGCACTCAGCCTCGTGATTCAAATTGAGGAGCTACTTGATAGAGAAGTAGCGGCTCCGGTCATGGAAACCACCACTAACGGCCGTGGGTGTCGGCATGCTGACCACATGCCCTCCAATCCTGCCATCTGCCTATAGGTAGATGACGCAGCGGTCGGGTGGTAGGCCTTGTCCCTTCGGGGATGTCGCGCCACGGATTTTAGTTTTGTTAATGAATCTCTTTATGTTGAGTTTGCCCCCCCTTAATAAAATTCCTGGCGACGCCCATGTCCCTGGTGAGGACGGTATTCAGGCAGAGATACTTCAGTATTTGGCAGACATTGTCTCCCCATGGCTAAGGGATCTCTATAATGAATGCCTAGTTGAAGGTCGAGTACCCAGTTGTTGGAAGGTGGCCAAAGTCATAATTCTGTCGAAAGGGAAAGATAAGGACGAGAAAGAAGTAAAATCGTACAGACCAATCTGCCTTCTTAACAACTTGGGGAAAACCCGAGAGCGGCTTCTGAATAGCAGAATCCATGAACTTAGACTCATGAAGAGGGTTAATGAATGTCAGTATGGCTTCAGGAAAGGACGATCTACTGATGATGCCATCAATGAAGTAATGGAGAGAATTCGGACCTCAGAACGTAAATACGTAATGGCCATCTTTATAGACATTGCTGGTGCCTTTGAGTGTATATAGAAGGAACAAATGCCAAACTATAAAAAAGGATGACAAAAGACTGTCTTCAGGGCTCGGTCTTAGGACCGACGTTCTGGGACATTGGCATGGAACCTCTTCTGGACCTGTTGCGGGAGAGGGGGGGGACGTCTGTGTAGCTTACGCAGACGATCTTCTCATCCTAGCTCAGGGCGACAGTAGGAGGGAACTTGAAGAACAGGCAAACTCTGCACTGAGGGCTGTGGATGAGTGGTGCAGTGAGGCAAAACTGCGTATTGCGGCAAATAAAACCACATACGTTGTTTTGAAAGGCAAATTGAAGAGGCGTCCCACCATAAGACTGAATGACAACGTAATCTCAAGATCGAAGTCGGCAAAGTACCTTGGAGTATATATGGATGAAAACTGCAGATTCAAACCCCATGTGGAGATGGTGCGTCTTAAGGGTGAGAAGATAATGATGAAACTCGCCAATATTGGAATGAGGAAGTTCAAAGTTAATCTGCAAACAATTAAGACGTACCATAGTGCTATCTTAGCCGCCATTGTTGGGTATGGGGCTGCAGTTTGGGCTCATAAAGCCAATGAAGTGTATGTTAAAAGAATGCTTAGGAGATCCCAAAGGAAAATTCTGATAAGGTTCACCGGTGCATTTAGAACAACTCCAACTCTCGCTCTGCTTGTGGCCACTGGTATATGGCCTCTCGACCTCCTTGTCAGGTGGAAGGGAGCCATGTACTGGAGGAAGAAGGAAAGAATGGATAAAATTGAGAGTATTGTGGGTCTCCGAACTCTGGATAAAACCAGAATTAGGAGACACCTCATACACGAGTGGCAGGAGGAATGGACCGCGGCAGAAGCGGGAGCTAGGACCAGAGAATACTTCCCGAACATCCAGGAGCGACTGCGACTTCGACATGTGACACCGAGCAAAGGTATGATACACTTCATCACGGGCCATGGTCCGTATGGAGTGTACCTGCACAAAATTAAGAGAAGACAGACAGATGAATGTGGAACATGCGAGGGAGTCACAGAGTCAGCAGAGCACGTCTTGTTCGAGTGTACCGGTGCCTCTGAAGAAGTGAAAGAAATTAGAACAACTGTACAGGGTTTCCAGATTGCAGACTTGTTGAGGCGAAAAGACAAATAGGCCTACTCTTTACTTGAGACTCTGACAGACGTTGTCTCTAAGGAGGCAGCAGAGACGTTCAGGGTTGACAGAGTGGACAGAATAAACAGACATAGACAAGACGAAGACGAAAACAATGAAACTCTTACTCCCTCCAGGAGATCCAGTCGCCTACAGAGTGCTCAGAACCCTGTGGAGATTAGGGAGCCGGAAGCTCAACCACATTTAATAAAGCAACCGGAACCCAGTCATAAACAGGAGGAGGGAACTCTGGGAATCCACAGCAAGATGAGAAGAGTGGGGGCGGCGAGAAGACTTCGGGAGAGGAAAGAGGAAGACTATAGACAATATTTCCAAGTGAAAGTGTAGAATGTGAAATTATATTATAGTAGGGGTAGAAATTTTCATTTTCATTTAACTAGAGTAGAAACTGGAGCACACCGATGAACAAACATTGAAATGTAAATTTAAATGAATACCGGTGAGCTTCAGCTGTAGTGTTAGTAAAATAGCTCTAGAAGCAGTAGTTTTATCTTTTATTTCATTTATAGTGTAGTATAGTGTAGTTAAGTTCCGACTACTGGTCTCCAGTAGAAGGAACAAGTAGAGTAGGTTATTATTATTATTATTATTAATATTATTTTTTGTTTGTTTTTTGTTTCCTTTTCTTCTTTCTTAATAAAAGGACATATAGAAAAATAGAATACTGTTCAAAGCATAGAAAAATTTGTCCTTAATATATGATAATTGTAAAATGAACATTTGTATACGGCAATTAATAAAAGCCATGCGAGTAAGTCCTGGCTTTTATTAAAGATGCCAGGATGAAAGAAATAAAGGACGACTATTATATATATATATATATATATATATATATATATATATATATAATATATATATATATTATATATGCATGCAATAGTTGAGTCAATGTTTTTATAATGCATGTTAAGTCATTCCCTTAACTGTTCTCCTTCCGTTAGTCACTCTTCAGACAAACCCGACCTGCATTTTTTCAGGGCTGTTAAAGTGAGTTCCATACAATAACATACTAGGCCTATAATACGCTTATTATGTGACTAACGGTATCATAATGATACTTCAAAACTGTTTTCCCATTACGAGTTAGGGGTGGTATCAATTATTATCGAACACAGAACGATCTTGAAACTTTGAGATTAGCAACTGGAAACAGCGTACCGTAATGAACCTGTATTTAAAATAAAATCAATTCTGTTCATATATAAAAGTTCTTCAAAGGCTAACAGCCGAGTCAAGGGTTTAAAAAACTCCCGAGCTTTTGGACTCCATCTCTGAGTCCTTCTTCTGGGAAACTGGTAGAGCCTTCTCTACCAGTTTCCCAGAAGAAGGACTCAGAGATGGAGTCCGAAAGCTCTGAGTTTTTTAAACCCTTGACTCGGCTGTCTACCAGTTTCCCAGAAGAAGGACTCAGAGATGGAGTCCGAAAGCTCGGAGTTTTTTTAAACCCTTGACTCGGCTGTTAGCCTGTGAAGAACTTTTATATATTATTCGCCGAGAAAAATTCAAACCTTTTAAATTTTGTTCATGTTAATTTTAGTATCATACTAAAACGAATTTATTGCGTGTTGTAAATCTGTTGGTTTCAAGAAAATGAGCAAAAGAAAGTTTTTTTTTCCCACATACTTCATTTTATTGATTAAAGTTTCAAAACACAAGTGTTTTATGCCTTTACATAAATGTGGATAAAAATAATGAGCATCTATTTAGGACGTGCAATTCTGCTGTCACAACTGCAGACGCACAGGCATTATGTACGTGTAAGATCACTGTTCTTGATATGGGGGAAAATGCATAAAACTTATTGTTCATATAATAAATTACTTAGGGGTCTTATGAGTTACAAAATTACATGGGTTATACGGGCCAAGGTTTCTGATAAAAGGATTGTCGCTTTTAAGGTTGCTATCATAAAACTTCTGAACTTATTTCAGTAAAATTACATGAAGCATTTGCATATTTAAATCACCATGAATCTGGTTTGTCCTAGTATACCAATCTGATTCATGTATAATCTATAAGGCTTTATTTTGCACAGCCTGTAGTGATTTGAATATTGTCTTCGGTAAATAACACCAAGCAGGTGAAGCATATGTCAGAATAGGTAGCACAAGTAACTTGTAAAGAGTAATCCTCCTTTTTGAAATTTAAAGACAGGAGATTTCAAAAGAGGAAATAGATAAGATATTCTTGCTTGACCCTTCGACTTCATGTATTCAACATCTCTATGCCATAGCAGTTTGCTATCCAAAATAGTTCCAAGATATTCGGCAGAGTTTGAAAAATGAATTTCTTGATAGTAGATCTGTAGATTTTCTCATGGTCTTTTCATGCATCTTGTAAACATTATGGCTTGACGCTTTTCTGGATTTATTGTGATTCTTGAAGCCGTTTGGAATGTCGGACCCCTTAACCAATCACACCATCGGCAAGACAGTGACAGGACCTACAACTTGACATATAACATGTGACCATCAATTAATTATTTCATATCAAAATTCAATCATAATTAATTACAAGAAGTAATTATCATCGGACAGACAGAAGATTAATATCAAAAGATTCGGAAAATTTCATACTACAGGAATATGCGTATAAAATTTATACCAGACTCATGACTTTGGACTTATTATGCAATTACTGTAAGACCGGATGCTTAATGGCTTTGTATGGGACACATAGACGCCAGTCATTTATGTCAGAATTGACAAATGGATTTTAGGGGAAGAAACTCAGTTTTAACTGACTTTTAGCTAGGGACAAGACTACTATACCATTCAAGCTGACCAATAAGAGGCTGCGAGACAAATAGGCATAAGAAGTGGACCAATGAAATGATGTTAAGGAGAGGAATTAATGAAATCAAGTGAGGGAAAATTAACTACGAAAACTGTTCTGTTCTAACTGGGAAGCGTTGCCGAAAAGAAGTACAATGTGAATTTTCTCCGCGCCGTAAAGAAATAGAGGGTTAAGTTTTAAATACAAGTTTTAAGAATTATCGTGCGCGTAATAATTGAACATTTTAATATTTGTTACCTGTGAAACGTAGACTGAGAATCTCTCCGCGCCGTAAAAAATAGAGGAAGTGTTTGATACAAAGCATATGGATCGTCGGGGCGCGTTATTATTGAGTTTTAAATATAAGCAGAATAGTAATTGAATATAGAAGTTTACGTATATGAATATAGACACGTCCAGTATTTAAAAGCATAAGTCAGCATATATGAATATAGGCATCGCAGACTCCTTTGTGCAACGAACCCAGTGTGTCGCTTAGAAAGAAGTATTAATAAAATCAAACATATTCATCAAGTAGGTGTTATAATATTTCTCCCCTGTAATTCCAATTAACCACGAAAGGGATAAAGGTTCTCACTACCGCTGAGCAAGTACTAGCTAGGGTTGTCCGTGACAATTCTCGTAAAAGGAACTGATCGGAAACTACAAATTTATCTACATTTATGTAGGTTGGCGCCTATTCGATTGGTGAAGTGCTAACGCACCCTATTTGCGAGAGTGGAAAGACAAGCGGGCATATTCTCCACTTGTTGAATCATTCTTCAAGGTGCTCAATGTACCTTTGCAGATTAGCAACAGCACAAGTGGGATCATGATTTGTGCTATAGATTGTTATGTCATCCATATATTAACGATTTTGTGAAGTTTCAGTTTATACCATTATTTTGATTTATATTTATTTTTCGCGCATAATGGTACATGTTTATAAGTTTGGTTGCTGGATGGCGCGACCTTCTCTGTTGTATATGCTTTCGCGGGCGTAGGTCCGCTGGCCTCCCCCCTCATCCTTTGGTTCAGCCTCCTGGCGAGTGTTTATCTTTTCTGGCGTCAGTTACGGGCATGGTTTATTTCGGCAATGACGTGTTTTCGTTAGTTTGTTTATAAGTAATTTCTTCGGTATTTGTGCTTTCGTTCGTGGGATAATGTAGTCCCAGTGTATCCTTCAGGTTTGCAACAGGGTTTTAGTTTATCTTTCTTGTGTTTTAACTTAGTAATTATGTAACTGTAGTATTCCCTTCCCCTCTTTCTGCGCTTGGTAGTTGGTAGTTTCTCGGATCGATTTGGTAGTGTATTTTTGGTAGAATCTTCGTAGAAACCATACGTTCTGTCTCCTTTTGCTTGGGTAGTAATATTTAAAGGGTTTTCTGTTTATTTGAGTTGCTGGGGGGTTTCTTAGTAATAGCCTAAGAAGTCGGCGTCATCAAGCTATAATGATGGCGTCTGTATCTTTCTCTTCTCCCCTGTGCCTGCTTGCAAACCTGATGTGTCGTGGTCTGGTAAGTCATTTTTAGTTTCGTGTTTTTTCAATTATTTTGGTCTGTATTTAGTTTTTGTGCCATGCCCGTTTCTCCTGTGCATCGGGATTTTAAAGGCATCCCGATGGCAGTAATGTTTCCCGCCTTTTACTAAATTTTTCCCCTTGTTAATGATTGTTTGTAGGCCTACATTATATTTTCCCCGGTTTGTTTCGATTCTTTCCTTTCAAAATAAAGTCATCGTCCCCAGTATAACATTGTAGAGTTTGGCTTAAGAGAAACCAAGTTTTCTAATAGTAAAGTCCCCCTATTCTGTGTGTAAACAGTAATGCTGCATATGAAAATGTTATTGTAAACAGTGATCTCTGTATTGTTTTTCTATTTCAGGCTATACTAATTTTGTAATTTCCTTTGTCTTGTAAAAATCTGGTTCTAAATTATATATTATCTGTTATTGTTTTTGAATCAGGAACTTTTACATTCTGTTTTGTGCCCCCTCCGGGATGTCCTACTATACCTATGGGTGGGCCCGTTTTCAGGGAATAGGCTAACTTCCCTGGGGTTGGTTTCCCAAGCTTCGTTCCACACGTTTCATCCCTTAGGGCGGGGTTACAAGTTTCAGTTTATTAATAGCTGTAGATTCCTTAAGAATTTCAGCTTCTTCATTAAATTACAATATAATACAATAAAAAAACAATAACAATATAATATAATAAAAATGTTAGATCAATAGTGCTGGTAGCTATAAGTAGTATTTCAGCTTCATCATTAACTTACAATATAATACAATAAAAACAATTACAATATAATACAATAAAAACATTAGATCAATAGTGCTGGTAGCTATAAGTCAGGTAGCTACATGACAATTCAGTATACAAAATTAGTCAGATTAACCTTACATTTATCATTAATTCTATTATCATTTTTTTGCAGTTATATGACAATTCTATCTGTTGTAGCAACTTATCGTTATTAATTATTTCTACAATTCTTCAATATTGTGACGGGCTTTTCTTACTTTATGCTATAAAGTTCCTTAACTTCTTGGATTAAATCTTCGCCAAAATTCTGTGACGACTAATATGTGATTATTCTTAATCGTAGTATATAAGTTTACTGAACTCCTACAAAACAAGGTCACTCATGCACCTGTCGTGTCATCATAACACTGCCTGCATAGTCCACATTCCAACGTTCAGTACAACTACCTTTGACACCGGGTGATTGCAAACTTCCTACTCTCAGTCTACTTTCTCTCTCTTTTAACAATTTACCCAGTCTTGATAATATTGATGAAAATTTATATTAACGGGCGCCATCATCAATACGCTTCCTCTTTTCTTTTTGTTATGTATCAGCCCAGACACAAATTAAATTATAGATACACAGGCTATGTACCTACATGCCCCTCGACTAGCTTTTAAATTAACAGTGGAGACGGGAATTGGGTTCGGATTTACCTTTCGTTTTTTTTTTCCTGCTTCTTCTTTTTCTCCTTTTTTCAATACTCACTACCAAAGTATGTAACTTAGCACAAAAACCAGCTACTCTCAAACCATTACAAGGATAAGGGTCAAAAATCTGAACTTCACGTTAATTTACTTTGCATAACAATAACCATAATTTATTTAATATATTATTTTTTTTTTTTTTCTTTTTTCAACAATAACAATCTTATATACAATAAATTACATTTACACTACATTAACCATTCAACACTTTTATTGGTAGGATAATATTTGATTATTCAAGGTTAGTATACCCAATTTTAACTATATAAGTACGTTCTCTGTTCAACAATAACAAATCCGTAATTAATTACTTTAATTTTCTTTCTTTTTTTTTTCAGGTATCTACTAGAACGTCTTGTATTGTTCTTCTAATTTACTACTGACTTGTGCAGTCATTTACATTTGCAACTTCAGGATAGCTCAATATATATACTGGGTTTTTTTTTTTCTTGAATAAATAAAGGTTTTCAATTCATAATCCAGTCCTTACTCTACAGATTACACTCAATAATCCCACCTATGTCTCCTATATTAGTCTATTTGTCAGCTTAGTCCATGAAGAATTGTATTTAAAGATAGATAGAAAAGACAGTCTCACGAAGAAAGAAATAGAAGTTTAGGCCTATACCCACAGAGTGACTGTGGCGATAGACCACCGATACAGGAGCGACGTCTAGATCTTGAGTTACAAACAATCTGACTCCTCTCCTGCAACCGGGAAAATATTAATGGGCCGCAAACAAAAATACAATTTTGTAAATCGACGTCAGAGGTCCCTGACACTCTCTCCTAGAGGCACGTGGGGCCGTTGTTCGCCTCCAACATCGATGGCTTTCACAATCTCTCATAAATTTCTTTTCTTTATATGTTACTGGTATAGGCCTTGCCTACTACCAGATTTTATTTGTTTGATTCGGGATACTTCCGGCGTTCCCTCACCTCACCCTTACAATCTCTAGTACTTACTAATAAACTACTTATCATCAGTACACTACTCGCAATTTCCTATTCTCCTCTTTCTAACCTAACCAATCATTTGTTGTTATCTTTCAACTCACTCTCCTCTTTCTAACCTGACCAGTCATCAGCTATTATCTTTTAACCCCTTTCTTTCTTTAAGTAGAGTTCCCTTCAGCTTATACCATTGATTTAATTCACTCGGTGGTTATTCTAGTTTTCCTACTTCTTACGTTACTACTCTTTAGCATGGGCACCCAATCTTATTTTGTCTCTAAATTCCCTAGAATTCTAACTGAAACTAATTCACGCCCAGATTAGTAAGCTTCTCTATAACCCCTTTAGTGACTTCTACTTCTACCCTAACATGTAAATTTTCCAATGGTACACACCTAATGCACTACCACTCGTAGGCCTTCTTTTGCCCTTCAATCTTTCCACTTCTTATCCCCCTCTACCATGTTCCATACACCTTCGCTTGTAGATAAATCTCTATAAAAAAACATAACTTAACATTACAGGCCAGCATGAAATCTATTTGTAGATAGTCACCCGTCACCTGAAAGAAACCCAAGAGGGAGGGGCCCTCGTAAGAAGTACTAAGCATGCCCCTTAATTACCTTTCTTCCTTACTCCCCTCGCGTCCTGTCTCAAAAATAACAAAGTTTCTATGAGCATCACCAATTGCCCCTAGCTATGTATTCATTCGTGGAACAATCACCCAAAAAAACTTAAAGTGAAGAGATATATCTGTGGCATTCAGTTGTTAGGCTCTAGACTGCTCTTTTATAATTAATTTAGACCAGAAATAGAAAATAGTTGGATTACTGGATTTCATCACTTTACTTCTAGAATTCTCACTTCTATGTTTCTATTCTATTCTATTCTATTATTCCATACGGTGTCTAATCGCCATACATGACTTAGAAACCATCCTTAAAAAAAAAGATATCTCAATTTTCTCACTCCCCAAACAATAAGAAAAAAAGTCTAGACGCTTATACTCAACCAGTGATGTCCAACTTATCCTCCGATCCTGAGTTGTCTTCCATTACTTCCTGATGTCCATATCTGCTCTTATTCAGAGCGAGCAGTCACGACTCACTCTCACAGCTGGTGTTCGCTGTAGCGGTGTCTCGTACTGGCCGACTTGGTGTATTCTTCTGATTAATGACTATCTCCATATAGCCGTGTCAAGGAAGTTCACAACCAGAATTTCCTTTAGATGAAAGTCTGACACACCATTATGCCAGAACGCCTCTACCGCTGTCACACATCCCAATCTCGTCTTCTCCCTTCTGCCTTTTCAACTTCTCTCTCTCGTGGTCAGGCACGTACTACTAACCGTCTTTCAGGTTCCGCACGTCTCCCTCGTCGATTCACCGTCGACGCATGCGCACCTCTCCTTTTCTGTAATTCAAATAAAATTCAGGGCAGTATCGATAATCATAAAAATGTTCAATATCGATTAGTTGCGGTCCCCCAACCCTTCCTTTGTTTAGGAATGGTCTCCTATCGTTGATTATGCACGTCGCTATTTGCGTCGTTACATTCTTCCCTCACTCACCATAAAAAAAAAATAATGTTGACACAGGTCACATTCATTTTTTTTTTTTTTTTTTTTTTTTTTTTTTTTTTTTTTGTGCGTGTCTCTTTTACCAGCCTTAAAGAATGTTTATCCAGGAACAAAGGGTTTCAAGTCTTTGACGTGCCACTTTCCCAACTTTTTACCAAAACGGTTTGTCAGTTCGTAGCTATTTTCACTGAACTTTTTCTTTATAATATAGGGCCCGACAAACTTTGCACTTAAACCTGCTGTATAAGCTTGTGAGGCATCACTTAATTTAAAGTTTCTTCTTAACACTAGATCTCCTGGACGAAATCTCATCTCTCTCCTCCGAAGATTATAATAATGACTCGAATTCTTATAGGCGGTTTCTAAGTTATGTCTAACCATTAAACGTACCGTTTTCAATTTATTGAGTCTCTCCACCCAAATTTTTGGAATTTCTTTATGAATCGGTTGGTTTTCCACCTTTTCAATCCTACTGATAATTTCAGGCTCCTTCCCATAATTTAGCATATAAGGAGTGCATCCAGTGGAACTATGCTTAGCCGTATTTATAGCAAAATTAAATTCTCTCAAATACACATCCCAAACTGTTTGATCCTTTTGAATATAACTAGAAATCATTGTTTTCAATACTCTATTGACTCTTTCTACTGGATTTCCTTGTGGCGAATATACAGGTAAATAACAAGGAGTTATATTAAAAGCTTTAGCTATCTCTCGCATTAATTTACTAGTATATTGCGGTCCATTATCCATCAGCAAATATCCCGGAATTCCCCATTTAAGGATAATCAATTCATAAAATGCTTCCGTAACTGCTCTACTGGTTGCTTTCCTTAACGCTTTACATTCTACATATTTGGTAAAGGTGTCCTGAAATACTACAATGTATCGGTTCCCTTTTTTGGAACGTGGGTAAGGTCCCAACAAATCAGTAGCTACAGTCATCCAAGGTTTCTCTTTCTGGTAAAAATGCATTGGTCCTGCTTGAGCCGTCTGTAACACTTTCTGTCTCTGACATATTTCACAAGCAGTAACATACTTAGCAACATCTCTAAACATTCCCGGCCAATAATACTTGTTTGCTATCCTAAAGAAAGTTTTAGCTATCCCCATATGCCCTGCAGTCGGTGCATCATGACATTCCTGCAATACTTTAATCCTAAAATCTTGCGGAATAACTAATTTCCACCTATTTACTGTTCCCTCCAAAGTTTGTTCTAACTGATCTAATCTTAAATGGTACAACTTCTCATCTACGACCTTCCAATCTGGCCAAAATTTAGGTTTACTTTGTACTTGCTCTTTCCGCTTAATATACCAAGCATCTTGTATATTTTCCCATTCCACTACTTCAGAGTTATCAGTCAACAAGAGGCAAAATTCTTCCTCTACCGTTTTCTCTTGAACTTTCCCTTCGTGTATTCTAGATAAAGCATCCGGAACTTTTTGTAATCTACCAGGCCTATGTATTACTTCAAAATCATACTCCTGGAGCAATAAACTCCACCTAGCTAATCGTCCGGTCGGATTCTGTAATGTATTTAACCATTTCAGAGCAAAGTGATCAGTATATACTTTAAAATGATAACCTTCCAAATAAGGACGAAACTTTTGAACTGCCCACAATATAGCTAACAATTCCTTCTCAACTATTGCCCACTTTTGCTCACCTACCGTTAAAGTTCTACTAGCATAAGCTATTACTTTTTCCTCTCCTTCCTCTCCTGTCTGAATTAATGCTGCTCCTAGTCCTGAAAAACTAGCGTCGGTCTGTAGCACTAGGGGTTTAGTATAATCTGGACAAGTTAATATAGGACTACTAGATAATTTCGATTTTAATTCATCAAAAGATTCCTGACATTCCTTAGTCCAACGCCATCTCTGATTCTTTTTCAGAAGTGCAGTGAGGGGCTTTACAACTTCAGAAAAAAATGGAATGAATCGTCGGTACCAAGAAGCCAATCCTAAAAATGCTCGTACTTCCTTGACTTTTGTAGGGGCTGGATACTCAAGGATACACGAGATTTTATCTGAATCTACAGCAATTCCTAATGGAGTAATGATATGACCCAAATATTTTAATTCACTTCTACAAAATTTTGATTTTTCCCTATTAATTTTCAGGTTAGCTTTTCTTAATTTCTCTAAAACTTTTTCTAACAAGGACAAATGTTCTTCAAATGTCTCGCTAATAAGTACTATATCATCCAAATAACAAAAGCATTTCTCTCCTATCTCTTCTCTTAATATAGTATCAACTAATCTTTGAAACGAGGCTGGTGCGTTATGGATTCCAAAAGGCATAACTCGAAACTGATACAATCCTCTACCAGGTACGGTAAATGCTGTTTTTTCTTTACTTGCTTCATCTAATGGAACTTGCCAATACCCATTTTTCAAATCTATTGTACTGATATACCTAGCATGTCGTAATTTACTCAAAACATGTTCAATGTATGGCAAAGGATAACTATCTCTTTTTGTACAATTATTTACTTTTCTGAAATCTACGCAGAACCTCCATGTTTTATCTGGTTTCTTTACCATAACTACCGGAGACGACCAAGGTGAATTTGAAGGCTCTATAACTTTTTCCAATAACATTTTATCTATTTCCGCATGTATAACTTTTTCCAAAATGGGTGATACTGGATAATATCTTTGTTTTATAGGTTTTGCATCGCCTGTATCAATAACATGAGAAATCAGATCGGTAAGTCCAGTACACTGATCAAATTTCTGTAACTGATTTTCCAAAAACACATTCAATCTGTCCCTTTCCTGAGGTGTAGGTAAGGTAAGAATATTATGTAGTTGATCTTCTTCTTTTAAATCTATAGCCTTAACAAATTGAAAAATTTTTGCTGGTTCATCTTTGAAATACCAAGTCCCATCTTGCAAATCTACTACTAACCCAATT
The DNA here is from genome assembly GCA_964059195.1 of Ectobius pallidus. Classification (NCBI taxonomy): domain Eukaryota; kingdom Metazoa; phylum Arthropoda; class Insecta; order Blattodea; family Ectobiidae; genus Ectobius; species Ectobius pallidus. The sequence continues at coordinate 52,830,625 of CAXKWD010000006.1, read as the reverse complement.
TGTTTCAAAACATCCATGCCCAGAATCATATCTACTGCTAAATTTGGCATAATTTTACATTTTATCTGAAAGATCCTGTCCTGCAATTTCATCTCAAAAGTTCTTTCTCCTGTTATAGAACTATAAGTTTTATCTGCTAGTTGCACCACCCTAACTTCAGATTCTTCTACTGCTAAATCTAACACTTTACACAAAAAATCACCCTTCTCTCCCACATAAGTTTTATCTGAACCGGAATCTATTAAAGCAATAAATGTAATATCCTCCAGCAAAATTTCAACAAAACATCTATCTCCATTAACTAAATCTGTAGGATTTATATTTAACATCACACAAGCCTGATTTTTAGTTAATTGCCTTAAAGAATTTGTAGGCCTAACTTTTCTTTCTTGGGGCATCCTACAATCAATAGACCTATGTCCAAGCTTATTACAATTATAACATTTAATCGTAGCGCGTGGAGTAACTCTACGAGGTGCTTTACACTCGAACTGCCTATGTCCTGTTTTATCACAATTCCAACATCGCTGATTATTTGAAAAACGCAAAGTGGTGTTTTTACCATTATCCCTCGACTCATCCTGTCTCTCTTTATTTTCTATTACTTTAACCATTCTAGAATCATTTACAGGACTTGAATTCCGTTCCTTATCCCACGTCTTTGCAGAAAAACTAACATTGGGTTTCTTTTGTAACTCGGACGATGGAAGTTCCTGTTTTCCCTGAATTCCTAGCGCTGTATGAACTGAAGGTATAACAACTTGTCTCTGAGGTTTATAAGCCGTTTCTTTAATTGTAGCTCTAACCTGCGTTGGAGGAGGAATATATCTCTCAGAATCTAACAATATTTGTTCATACTGTCTACCTACACGTATTAAATCTGTTATAGTTTGAATCTCTGCAGGTCTAAGGTACAATTTTACATCAGGACGCAAATTTTTGATAACAGTCTTCATCATTTGTTGAGGACTCATTGGAGTACTCAGCCTCCTCATTAACGTTTGAATAGCATTAACATAATCAAAAATCGATTCTTTGGGACCTTGCGTTCTCTGTCTAATCTCATCCAAAAGCGAGTCTTCCTCATCAATAGGCAAATAATATTCTCTAAATTCTTTCAAAAAAGCTTCCCATGTAGGCCAATCTGTTAATCTGTTCCTGTACCAAAGTAAAGCTGAATCTTGTAAAATTTCGGGTAATACTGACAATAACTCTACACCCTGTAACTTAGAACTTTGTTTTAAATCTTCCAATCTCTCCAAAAATAAGTAAATACTATCCCCAGGTTTGAATTTAATGTTCCATTTACGAACCAGATCCAAAGTATTTGGTTTATGTGGCTCTAACTGAATTGTAAACGATGGTACTACTGGTACAACTTCTTCTGAATCAGCTACCGCCATGGCCTTCCTACGCATTAACTTAACCCATGTATACACTACATCTCCATATGAATCTTGTGGAATCGTTATATTATGTTCAACCAA
>CAXKWD010000006.1:52106832-52228938 GCA_964059195.1 Ectobius pallidus | reverse complement strand
TAGAGTGTGAAAACGGAGCCATCGATCTAAGAAAGTTAGATTGGAAGTAGAAAAACAGAAAAAAAAAGTGTGCGTGGAACGCCACGCGACAGAAGTGAAACTTGTTTTTATTATTTTATTTTTTTCAATTTTTTATAATTGGATTTTTCAATTTTGCATTATTGGAATTTTTAATATTAGGTTTTTGGACTTTTATAATTTTGGATCTTTGAATTTTTAATTTTGGATTTTTTAAATTTTAAATCTTTTAATTTAATTTTTTTAGTTTTTTAAATTTTGGATTTTTGTATTTTTAAATTTTGGATTTTTGGATTTTTAAATTTTGGATTTTATTATTATTCTTTAAATTTTGGATATTTGATTTTTTATTTTTTATTTTTGGTTTTCTTTTTAATTTTGAATAATTGGATTTTTTAATTTTTAAATTTTGGATCTTTGATTTTTTATTTTGGATTATCGATTTTTTAATTTGAATTTATAGATTTTTAAATTTTGATGTTCTTTTGTTTAATTTTGGATTTTTAGATTTTTTATTTTTGGATCTTTGGATTTTTTAATTTTTAAATTTTGATTCTTTGAATTTTTTATTTTTGGATTTTGTATTTTTATTTTAGATTTTTAGATTTTTTTATTTTCGATTTTTAATTTTTTAATTTTTTATTTTAGTTTTTTTTTAATTTTGCATTTTTTATTCTTTTTTTTGTGGTTTTTAATTTTTATTTTTATTTTTTATATTTTAATTTTTTAATTTTAGATTTTGTTCTTTATCACTACTGTCATTATCGAAAGCAGCTAAATAATTTCATCTCTCCATTTTAATTCAGTTCGCGAAAAGTATAACCTCAAAAAATCCTCCGGTTAGGAGTTTACTTGTACATTTTCCTACAGTAAAGATTACTGCCAGTTAAGAGTTTTTTACCAACAGTTAACGCCTAACCAGATATTGTAAAATCGAACTGTCAGTAAAGTAACCATAAAAGTAGCCGTAAATATTTAACTGGAGGTGGTAATAACGGGCCTAAATCGTATAGCAGTTGATTATTCCTAATCATTGACTTGATGGTTTTCTGTGCAGTCCACTCCGAAACACCTTAGTAATTTCGTGACGGTTTTCAGTGTGACACTAATTTCGTTACGATTTTGAATGTGACACTAACTTCGTGACGGTCTTTGAGCGTGACACAAGTTCTGGATTTACCCCTACCGCCGCTAAAGAAGTTTCACTTCAAAAACTTTATACTTGGGTAAGATATTAGGCCTAAGAGCTCTGGACTGGAAGTAGGAAGACCGAAAAAATATTCAGAGTTCATTATAGTAGACTTGCCAATATTTTCGACAATTTGTTTCTCAATGCGTGTTGAACTTGAAAGCTCTTCTGTGCACTGTCATTTCATAATTCCCATAATCTATTTAGGCCTACCAAATGACTGAACGTCACAATAATTTAACCACAGTAAGCTAAAAGACATATTACCACGTCACAAAGGACGTCAGAATTTATATCCGAATGTATATAATTTTTTTTTTACAAAAAGGGGGTTTGGTGAGGGTTGAAATGAAAGCATGCCCATCCTAAGAATCAGATTTACTTCGTCACTGGTCTGTGCATGTGGCTAACTAACTGCTGTATGTGTGGTCTGAGATAATATTTAAAACAAACAGAGAAAATAAGTTAAAGCTAAATAATTCCCTGATCTCTTTCATCTTTCTCACTTCCCCCCCCCCCCCAAGGTGTCCTTGGATCACCGGTTGGGAATGGATGTAGCCTATAACTTAATGTACGAAGTGGTAGGAAACTTCAGTGTTCAGAGAAGGTTTGCATAATTTCACTTTTTAATATAAATTAGTTTTCGGTAACTCTCATATTCTTGTTCTGCTCTGTTTATCGTATAATTTTCTGTGCTGCATTTTTCTACGTTTACAAACACCTGTGTCCAAGGCGGAAATCGAACTTGCACCCCTCCTTGACCACGCCTTAGAAAGAAGCCGTTCCGTCGTTCTTGAAACACGACCTTGCATGCGCAGAGGAGAATAATGCTTCACTGTCGGGGGAGGGAATATTGATTTTCATAAACCACGTGCATTTCATGTGGTTCTACTACTTCGTATTACTCAGTGTAAACACATCCTCTCTCCCTACCCTGCGCGAGATTTCTAGGTCATGTTTCAACTGAAATGGAACAGTTCCTATCGCTGCTAAGGAGACCGGCAAGTTACGAGCCACATTGGGCCATGAGATACGAACCACTACTGTAGTTCAGCCATGAGCTCCACGAAATCTGGAGTTTCTTTTGGGATTTGAATGTGTGACCGCTTACACCTTAGACCGCGTAAATGTTGGAGCGACTATAAATGAACAAAGAAGGAACGCTATACCACAAAAAGAATGGTCGCGTCATGTGATACATGACAGAGAAAGGAACATATTTTCTTTTATCGTTGCTCTAACATGTACGCGGCCTTAGGCACAAATGGTAGGGTTGAGTTAAAGGGGACCTGTACTTTGTCTAGGGATTGAATCCAACCCAAAAGCTAACTGATAGGAGATAGCTGACCATTCTCATCTCATGGGCAGTTTCACGGAGAATGGATAAAATATAGGCATGGTTAGAAAAGATGGAAATAAATTAAGAGTGACGGATAAGAAAGAACATGGGCCTAATCCCTGCTTGAAATGCAGTGATTTTTAGTGACGTAGTTAATTACGGGCAGAATGCATGTATGATTCCATTTGACCTAGAAAGAATAAGTTAGCCTAGTTAAAATAGTTAATTATTATTTTCCTCACTATATTTTAACGTCAGATAAGCTATTTCAAAGACAAAGAGACAAAATTTTGAAGGGTTAAAAATGTGAATACGATCCTTCTGAACCATCACCTTTCAGATGCATAGGCCTAAGTTATAAACACTATTCCAAATCATTGTTTAGTTTCTGCCTAATCTTTATATATGTAGGCATGTGTATAAACTCCTATTATAAATATCAATGCAGAGTGAGCATCATGAACTGCTGGGATAAAAATGCTCTAAAATTCAGCGTATAAAGGGAAAAACAAGAACAAAATTATAACATAGGCCTGTATCTTAATGTTTTCTTTTTTTTACTTTTTTTATAAAAGCTATATTTTAAATGATACTGAAGGATTCAATACGTATTCCCTTACATCTCTAATGCTCTTTTTTCGTGTTAGTGATTATACAGACGACAGATCAATCTTTCTCTAGGCACCCGGTAAGTTCTCGAACAAACGTTCCTTAAATTCTTCAATGTTAAAAATCCTTCGATAAAAAATAGTAAGGTTATTTATTGTACTTACTCACTTATTTAATGGAAATAGACAATTTCTAAGCAATCTAAAGGAATATTATCTGTTTTATGGTACCCGGAGGTTCATTGCCGCTCTTACATGAGCCCGCCATTGAGCCCATCTCTGTATTAACTCCATCCAACCATCTCTCGCAAATCCTACTTCCCTTAAATCTATTCTAATATTCTTCTCCCACATACGTCTAGGTCTGGGTCTGCCAATATTGTTGAGATATGTCTTTCCTCCACCAAGCGCGCAAAATGTCCAGCCCGTTTCATCCTCTGTGATTTATTGACCCTTATTATATTCGGTGAAGAGTACAAGTTATGAAACTCGTCATTCGGCAGTTTTCTCTAGTCCCCATTTTCATCTCTCTTAGGTCCGAATATTTTCCTAATCACCTAATATTTTCCCATTTTCGAACATTCTCAGATCATTTTCTTCCCGAAGAATAAAGGACCATATCTCATATCCATACAGTACAACCAGCAAGATAACTGTCTTATAAATTTTAACTTTTATACTTCTGAACGGAAGACGAGAAGATAAAAGTTTCTGAATTGCATAAAAACAAAAAGTTATTAACTGTAGATAAATTAAATACAAAATTTAGGAGGCTTCATTATTGCACAGCGTAAATACACTGAATATAGGCCTATTACACGTATGAAATTATGCATTAGTTCATCGCTGTGGCATACAAAATGAATTCTGTTTTCTCACGCAGCGATCCCGGGTTCGATTCCACGTCGAAACAAGTTTCCTAGGTAGGATTTTTCCCACTGTAAATTAATATCAGTTGAAATTTGATCCATAAAATACATTGACAATAGAATATAACTGACAATTAATAGTTCTATGGCCTACCCTACTGTAAAGACACAGCTCCTGAACTCCTGATATGCCCTCGTAGCTGAAAGAAGTATAAACACAGCTGAATAAAAAAAAAAGTCTGTAACAAGGTTTGTATGATTTGTTTAAATCTGTAAATCCTCTAAAGTGCAAATCTAAGAATGTGAAATGTAACCACTAAGAAATTTCATTAAAATATGTAGGTCTATTTATATTTAAACTAGCATGTGCCCGCGGCTTCGCCCGCGATAATTATTTCAAGAATCAAAAATTAAAAATTAAGAGCATAATAGTTAAATCATTATATTTATTAACACCTAAATCACGTGGACTACATACCACGATTAGATAGCGTCGCCTGGTAAAAGCTACCTCAGATTCGAGTTATCCCTCTACAGTGAGTTTCGTCCAAATCGAACATTTTTTGACCATATTTAGGCCTATATTGATTATCCCTCTTCCGTGTAGGTTGAAAATTTCATTTGTCTTCGGGCCTTGATATTCTAAACAAATGAATCGTCCAGGATGGACTTACAAAATCAAGCGATCGCCCGCGATAATTATTTCAAGAATTAAAAATTAAGAGCATAATAGTTAAATCATTATATTTATTAACACCTAAATCACGTGAATTACATACCACGATTAGATAGCGTCGCCTGGTAAAAGCGATCTCAGATTCGAGTTCCTTGGCCCAGAAAATCCCTGTATAGTGAGTTACGTCCAAATCGAACGATGTTTAACCATATTTAGGTCTATGTTGATTATCCCTCTTCCGTGTAGGTTGAAAATTTCATATGGCTACGGGCCTTGACATTCTAAACAAATGAATCGACCAGCGTGGGCTTACAACATTCAAGCGATCGCGATGCTTTTATTTACACGGTATGACAAAAATAGCCAAAGCCAACTGCAATTGATTTGGCATTGAAATGTATTGCTGAAATCTGATGCTTCGACAGCGCTAAAATCACGTTTTCTGCCAGTTTTTCACTCATAACTCGCGAACGAAAGCTAAAATTAAAAATTCGGCTTCGAGGTGCATTCGCCCACCTTTCAGTCCATCTATCTTTAAAATTTCAGATCTCTGCGTTCAGTAGATTTCGATGGGCATCGTGGACAGACAGACAAACAGCATGTGCCCGCATGTGCCCGCGGCTTCCCCCGCGATAATTATTTCAAAAATTAAAAACTAAAAATTAAGAGCATAGTTAAATCATTATAATTATTAACACCTAAATCACGTGGAGTGCATTCCACGATTAGGTAGCGTCCCCTGGTAAAAGCGACCTCAGATTCGAGTTCCTTGGCCCAGAAAACTCCTGTATAGTGAGTTTCGTTCAAATCGAACACTGTTTGACCATATTTAGGGTTGATTATCCTTCTTCCGTGTAGGTTGAAAATTTCATATGTCTACGGGACTTGACAGCGTGGGCTTACAACATTCTAGCGATCGCGATGCTTTTATCACCACGGTATGACAAAAATAGCCAAAGCCAACTGCAATTGATTTGACATTGAAATGTATTACTGAAATCTGATGCTTCGACAGCGCTAAAATCACGTTTTCTGCCAGTTTTTCACTCACAACTCGCGAACGAAAGCTAAAATTAAAAATCCGGCTTTGATGCGCATTCGCCCACCTTTCAGCCCATCTATGTTTAAAATTTCAGATCTCTGCGTTCAGTAGATTTTGATTTCAAAAATTAAAAATTAAGAGCATAATAGTTAAATCATTATATTAACACCTAAATCATGTGGACTACATATCACGATTAGATAGCGTCACCTGGAAAAAGCGACCTCAGATTCGAGTTCCTTGGCCCAGAAAACCCCTGTATAGTGAGTTTCGTCCAAATCGAACAACGTTTGACCATATTTAGGCTAATATTGATTATCCCTATAATAATAATAATAATCCTCTTCGGTGTAGGTTGAAAATCTCATATTATGTTTGCGTGCCTTGACATTAAAAACAAATGAATCGACCAGCGTGAGCTACAACATTCAAGAGATCGCGATGCTTTTATGTCGAAGGTATGACAAAAATAGCCAAAGCCTAGTGTAATTGATTTGTATTACTGAAAACTCATGCTTCGAAAACGCAATAAAAACACGTTTTCTGCCCGTTTTTCACTCATAACTCACGAACGAAAGCGAAAATTAAAATTCCGGCTTCGAGGTGCACATTCCGACCCTTTAGTCCGCCTATGTATAAAATTTCAGATCTCTGCGTTGAGTAGATTTCGCTGGGCATCGCGGACAGACAGACAGACGGAGGACAGACAGACGGAGGACAGACACTTCCTTTTATTAATATATAAGATAGTAAGTGAAAATAACAAAAACTGATTGAAGACATACAGTAGGCCTACTTCTAAATATTCGCGCCGATTCTTGAGCAGAAGTTATAGAAAATGGATTTCAAACGAATTAAAAACATATTACAATATTTTTAATTTTAGCTTTAGCTCTTTCGTGATTTAGCGGGTCCCGAAGTTTTATGGGTTGGCCTAACACCTAAGGAAGAACCACGAAGAAAAGGATACAAGGACCTTGACGCTTTTTGAAGGTTATATTTCCTCCCGAAGGAAATCGTGGGAGATATTTTTACGCCCGAAAATCTCACGCTTCAACCTGATTTGAACAAGGATATCTTGAGTCTACTGGTAGGCTACAGTTGCTAACTAATCAACCGCTGGGGACTAAAGATGTGCGATCCCCTAATGAAACACAAGAAAACTCAACGGAAGAGAATATGATTCACAGGTACATTAATAATTAGAAGTCTAGAAACAATAATAACACCCTAAGGTTTTTGGGAAGAAGCAATGTAGTTCGGATGTGGTGATATGCCTCTATAATAAAATGTTATTGTAGGGTAGGTTGCGGTGCCACAAATCAGGGGTGCGGTGACAAGCGTTCATTACACTGGTGATGGACAGCTCCTGACGGCGGCGCCAGCAATCACAGCAGCACTTAATTTGTACTTCCTGCAGTTTGAGGTAAACAGCGCCAGCTACTTGTTCCCAGAAGTTGAGGAAGAACCCTCCCCCAGCGCCAGCTTCATAACGAGTCCGCAAACTTAATTACAGGCTGGGGTGGCGATCAATGATGACCCTGACCTTGCAACAAACTCAGTCTCTTGGGAAGGAGTTTCGTCTGCACTTGCCATTACTAGCGTGGTTACCAGAATTTACTATTTGTTTATTTGGGCCGAAATACAACTCCATGACTCTCAACACGGCTATGATCTTTCAATCCTTTAGGCATAGGCAGGAACACCCTTATGATTCTCCTTTCTGAACAAAAATTATTGAAATAATTTAATATTAAACCTTAAAGAAGCCGAAGCAAAGAACAGTTGATAATGTGCGTGGTAATCCCTATCGCCATAGCTCACATGTTGGCAGGCTCACTCACTCAAAGGAGTATCCTAAGTTTAACTTCTAAAATTTAACATTCACATACCGTAATTAATAAAAACATTGTAATCTTGTTAGTAAACACCACGCCGTTACACCTCTTCCCCTCAGCACCCTTGCTGTAATAACGGAAAGGAGTGAACCATGATTCAGAATACAGAAAAGACAAAAGGAATCACTGAATCAGCGTGTTTGGTCGACTTTTTTTTTTTTAATTTCTTTTAAAATTACATATTAACACAAAAAATCCATTTTACTTCATAACACACAATCTCCCAACAATAAATAACAAGAGTCTTAATCTTCCAAACACTCGTAACAGTGAGAGTCTTAATCTTCCAAACTCATTCATGATTGTCAACTATTGTAAAAGTAAGAAATAGTTTCTAATCGACATTGTGAAGTAAAGTTATATTAAATTATACTGCAAAAAACTTATATTTTTTGGTGAATCTGGGTAAAGACGCCTAGGAAGTACCGGTATTTGTATACCCCCTCCCCGAACTCTGCTCATTAAGTTTAATATTGACACCCTGGTGAATAGTTGTAATTACGCCTAAGCCCTAGGGGTGTTTATTTTTAGCACGTTCTTTCTTTCTTCCTTTCTTTCTTAATCGTAGTTTTACCTCTCCCTTTTAGGATTCAAGTGACCCAAGCCGCCCGGTTTTAGCACGTTGACATCATAAATTGATGTCCTTAGGGTATTGTTTGGTTATGTCGGCTATTGCTCTCTAATCATTGGATCGCGAGTTCAAACCCGACCGATGACAAGATTTGTTGGGTAGGATTAATAAAGCTGTCAACAGGGATCCTCCTGAATAGTATTTCTGTAAGCCTCATAAGCGGTCAATGTTTGTTGATATGGATTCGCAGGTCTGAGTCAATCTCCGGTACCTCATTGGAATTTTCTGATATAGGGAGATCTGGAAGGAGACGCACTCAGCCTCGTGAGAACAACTGACGGAATACTTGATAACGAAGATGCGGATCGGGTAACGAAATAGTCAATGACGGCTGTGGAAGTCGTCAGGCTATGCTGATCACATGACGTTATCTAAGATAGATGACACAATGGTCGGATGGTAGGCCTTGCTCCACAAAGAATGTAGCGCCACGATGATATTCAGAGTGGGCCAGACGTCATTACTCATTCTAATGATGGTAGGCCCTATTCCATCCGTGATGTTACAGCCACAGAATTTAGTCATCTAGTGATCGTAGTCCAGCTCATCAGTATAACACTGAACTCTTGATCAATATGGGAACTTCGTATCAAACTGAGGCTGTAAAAGCTTGTCCAATATTCATAATTTATCTTGTGTTTGATAGAGCGCTTCCGTTCTCGAACAGCTAACTGGTGTCCATGCTGATGTTAATGTTCCTTGTAATAGACTGTCCCTAGAACATTAATCACAGCCACCAATCAACATGAGCAATTATCACATATTATTAATCTTTCGAGCTATCATGATTTATAGCCCGTGGTGTAGGCCTGCATCCTTTTTATTTTACTAAGCATTAGGAGTACTATAAAGAAAGGCCGCCTATTTTCAGAATTGGTAAAGTATCTTATTACTAGACGAAAGTATTTAAAAAATAAAATGCAGTAGTAGGTATTGTACTTGGATGGACTCATAACTCGGTAGAAGTGTGTTGTCAATTTATTGTTAAATAAAGCCCGGATGTCTAATCAAAAATAATATTTTTCTGACTTTTAAACATAGGCAGAAATATTTCATTTTGTAAGACACTCCATGAAAAGCCATTTTAACTTTTTTAGACAGTACATATTTTGCTTATTCTGAAAGAAATCCGATATTTCTTGCTTATTTTATATTTTGAATTAAAAAGCATATTTTTTGTCAAAACTGTCACATTAAAAATGCTTATTTCACTTTTAGGGCCTTGACGTAATTACCATCTGTTTTCTTTCCGTCGGCAAATAGAATTACTGAAAACCCCTGGTTATAAAATACACTTTTAGATTTCTAAGAAGCTTTCCGGTACAGAAACAGAATTAAATTGAAGAAGAATTCATCGAGACAACCGCTGTGGCGTAGGGGATGCGTTCGCTCCTCTCACGCAGCGGGAAAGGGTTCGAATCCTGGTCGGGACAATTTACCTAGGTGGGTTTTTTTCTGGGTTTTTCCTCACCTGTCGGGTAACTTGAGGCCCTTGTGATCCCCAGATATCATCTGGACGTCCTTATCATCTTCATCCCATCCTCACCTTGTTTGGAGTGGGTGGGCGTTCGTGTTGTGACGGAGGTGGCCCCGGCATTGGGCTGATCACTCATCCGTGGAGGCCCTCCACGTCCTTGTCAGGTCAAACATGTATGTATGTGATTCATAGATAATCCCTAACCCGACAGGTCGCGGCCCTGTAAGGCCCGGGCGGTTTGGGTCGCTTAAATCCTAAAAGGGAGAGATAAGAGAAAGAAAGAAAGAAAGAAAGAAAGAAAGAAAGAAAGAAAGAAAGAAAGAAAGAAAGAAAGAAAGAAAGAAAGAAAGAAAATAATTGAAGAAGAACTATGTTCCTTTTCACATACGACTGTGACATCCTGCGACGTTGAAGAAAACCTTTTCACTTTACAGTTCACTACAAGACTCAGGAGTTTCACACAAGAAAATCTGCCAATGACCTTCATTACAAATATTGTAACAGTCATAATAAACTTGAGATATTTCTACGAAACAATTTTGGTGGTTATTTCTTGCAGTTTTCGATCAATACTGTTTTATTTTGATTGTAAAACCGAGCTCTACTTTAAAAACAGGCCTATAACGTGAAATAATTGCAATGACTTGATAGCAGCGCAAACATGCCTTAGTTCTTCTGCCAATTAAAAAAAAAATCACTTTGAAACTCTCAGATGACTTCCTCTACTCTTCAGACCCCAACATAGATATAAATTTGTTATAGGTTTGTTAAAGGTCCACCTTATACCCTCAAGTAGAGAAATAGATACCTAGAGTTTTGACAAAACTAGGTGTCCATTTCTCGACCTACAAAAATTGATTTAACTCTAATCGGAAAATAAAATTTATCAATAGATATAAACTTAGGTTTGTGGATGGGATAAGTGCCTTATAACTTCACAGGACATACTGGAAAAATTATTTCAAATAAAACGTTTAGCTCTTTATTCTATTCGTATAGAGATTATTTAAACAAAACCGTTGGAACATTTTCAAATCATCTTCATGTTAAATTATAATATAAAGCTAGATAAAGTGTTTGGCACCTTTCATTTCGCATCCCCGAAGGATACACAACCCACATAAAATCTGACGTACTCATAATACGTACACTCACATAATTTTTTCTGCACTAAAAGCATGGGCAATACCCTACAACTTTCCTCACTTTAAATTGTTAAAGACAAGAAGCAATTTTACAGGGAGTGCGTAATTTTCAGTGGTTTCAGCCTCACGCAAAGGTCTATTGTCCACCATGCATGAATTCGATGCCAACCATTGGCAGGTCCTATGTGAATCGTGCAATTGCATCCCATCACCTAATTGGAGACCTACTACTGTTTTCGTTAATGCAGTAACGATCAGTTAAGTCAGGCAAGCACGGTTCATAAGTGGACTTCTTCTCCACATCTACTTTAGAGACCTGATTTGTATCTCAAAACGGAATGTAGGATCGAGGACTACTCTTTTATTAACTATACGTTTAATAACTTCATTGCCTATTTTTTTTCTGTTGGAACCAAGTACGAAATCGCAGTGGACCTCTTCATAAGTATTCTACTGTAGTTGTAGTATTTACAGTTTTCACTATAGTTTAGGCTTAAGCCTAATTATTTCTGTTAAATTACTTTCTTCTAGGGAATCTAAATGGGTTTAAGTAGGAATAAGATTTGGGTATCCATTGATGAAACGTCGGACGCTTGTAAAAGATCCGTTGTGAATGTTTATTGATCACTCTTTGATGAATGACCTATTAGTAATTTACAGTATATTTTTACTGAATTCACCAATTGTTTGATGTAGTAAAATGCAGTGTAGTGTTTGACAATGCCATGAAACTGTAAAATAGCATGATTTAATAAATCAATCAAGTTGACTTTTTGTATGATTCATTAAATATGAGTTTATTTGGTCTTAATGGCCTTTTTGGTCTTATTTATTTATTTTTAAGGTCGTATTGTCTTGCGCATCTCAGGATATTTTAGGTCAAGAACATCCGGGCCTTACTTATGACCTTTGATTACTCAGCATCTCTCTAAATTTTTCAACTTTTATTGGCAGTATTAGATCAATTAGATTGTTGTTTAGACAAGCGTTTCCCGATTTAACTGTAGACAATACACTGTCAAATTTATGTCTATGCAGAATTAAGAGGTCTGTATAAGCCTACATTTGAACAGACCCCGCATCATCAGTTCTTTTCAAAGGCAGTAGCTTCTCAATATGTATATTAATACCGCATAGAAAATTTTACCTTCTCAAACTCGGTGTGACTTTTGTTTCTGTAATTCATGTTCGCTTCCCATCTCTCAAATTACTTTCGGTAGCTTGTTCTAGGATCTAGAAAGGTAATAACTGGTTTTGGTAATTTGTATATGAATGGTGTGGCAACAAATCAAATCTTATTACCCCCACTCTGTATTAAGAAATTTTCCACCAGTTTTGAAGAAAGCTACTTAACTAAACTCTATACTGGCCAGAAAGGAATTGCCTGTAAGCAGGAAAAAAGGTTCAAAATAAATTTATGACTAATGTAGAAGCCAAGACGTTTGTTCCTTCTTTAGCTGGCTTTACGACTTTATTGTTTTTACTGTATTTCAAAGTCACATTTTCGAATGTCAAAATAAATTATAGGCTAAAACCTCAGTTGCCTCTAATAGCTGCCGCAACATTTACTGCATTATCCTCTGAAAAAAATAAAAAATAAAAAAGCTTTACAGGCTCACTGAAGTAGTAAACGACCACTTGATGCAAATGACTGTGTGGTAAAAGAGACAATGTATTTCAGAAAGTATGTATTACATTTTATATATCCTACATATTTGTGACGAAATTTATTTCATATTAAATAATGGCCATAGGAAATATTTTAGTGCTTTTCTCTGATTAGGTTCTTTATGCATAAAGTAATATTCCAGAATGTATTTATGTCATTGTCATTAACCTTTCACCATCATTATTGCCGTCTTAATATCTGCCTCGTTATCTCTTCTTTTTCATCAGCATACATTTTCTGTTTCTTTATTTTTTCTTCTTTTTCGTGTCACTGCTTCGAATATTATGATTATCATTGTCGTAATCTTAACAAAGAGCGTAATTTCCTAATAATCTCGTCCTAACATTTCATCAAACTTCCACTCTGAACAATTCACTTAGGTCGTAATCACTCATTCGCTGATTTTAACCATTTACAGTGAACGCCGCTTAATGTAATCGCGGATAATGTTATCAGTCGGGTAAAGTTATCACTTTTATGAAGACCCGTACCGATTAAAACTAATACATTGAAAAAATGCTGTTTATTGTGATCAAAGATACGGTTTATGTTATCAAATTTTCCTTTTTGTGACGTTATTTGCAGGTATCCCAGCTTACGGGATGACCAGTTCGAAGGGGTGGCATTTCTACTTTCTCTTTTAAGCAATGAAACATATTTCACCCCTCAGTTAAGCTGCAGCTTTTGATTTATGAATACAACAGTATTGACATGCAGTGTTAGTGTGCATGTCAGTGTAAAATGAAAAGACTTGAACAGACAGGCGTCAGGTGTTTCCCTAAGCGTTGTTCACCACAGATCAGTATAGACTTCCAAAAACACGCGTAACTCATAACTGAGTATGTAGTATTGGTTAATGGACTCCTAAAGGAAAGTGAAATCAATTAAAAACTTTGTTACTGGTTCTAAAAATTGTTGCAGTCTATTACTGTGTTAGCCTATGAGTGGATTCACAGTTAGCCTACTTATTATTTTATTAATAAATATTTTTCATTCTGTTTTGTAGTGTATTATATTATACATGAATAAATAACCTTCATTAATTCCTTCGGCTATTGTTATCAATCTGTTAATATTATCAGATTAGCTGCTTCCTGAAGTGATCACAATAAGCGGAGTGCACTGTACTACCATTCTCGGTTGCTTCCATTTTTTATTAATTTCTCCCGCTTTCAATTGAAATTCCCAAATATTTTCTATTCCGCACTTTCCAGTCTTCAAATATCTTAATTTTTAAAATAAGTAGGAGGCTAATTATTACAAAATATACACTTGTCACAATATTTCGAAGAAGCTTCAGTCTGATAATGGTAGAACTGTAATAAATCGGATGGCTGTGTTCTTGGAAATAAGCTTAGGCTTAGTACCTTTTCCTATCATAGTAAGAGATTCGTAATAGGTCAATTAGGATTAAATAGTAGCTTTGCATAAAGGCTTTATTATTTATCAAGTATTTGCCATTTCACATTAACTGCAGCAAATAAGTTATCATCATCTGCACGATTTAGGCTTTTTCACTCGATTAACTACGCGTGAAATTATAGGCTAATTAATGTCTCTATAGTTTTTAGAGTATTCACAGGGTGGTTGTTGAATATTTGTAGCGTATGGGGATGCGATATGAATCATTTCTAAGAAGATTTTTGTACCACTCCTTTCTTATCATTTTTATTACTTCAGTTATTCCTCTTATTCCCAAGTTTCTCGAATGTTTTCGTTTCTACGATGATATGTACAGCAGCGTAAAGTCAACCACTGGGATCAACAATCAAATCTCTGTTTTCCCCCTTTTTTTATTGGCCTATAGCCTACCGTATATATTCGTTAGCACCAAAATCGTACAGCAACATTGGGACATCATGGTTTGTAAAATATTAATACTTTTTTGTTGCGTAGGCCTGCTTCTTCACACAAAGTCCGCTTAATAGTTCGTAACTGACTGTATTTATCACATATCTTGTCTGAAGGAACTCCATCTAGACCTAACTGAAATTGGAGAGCTGCTTCATTATTTTATCTTTAACTGTATATCAATATTTATCCTCAAATGTCTATTAGGCATACTTTTATAATCAGTTAGGCCTGGTTTAGCATGTTGAGCTGATAGAGTTATGTTTAGATTGCATTTATTTCCTATTAGACCTACAATTTATATATATTTCTATTAAATTATTTTCTAAACCAACATAATATCACCCGGTCATCTGCAAACAGGGGTTAATTTAGTGTCATTCCATCAAAATATCGTCTAATCGTCATTTTAAACATCCTAGCACTTCCTAACTTCCTTTATTGTTTCGCCAATTAAAAACAGTAGGCGATAAAGGACATAGCCTACCCTTTTACTTATTTCCTTAAATTAAATGACTTTTTCAGTTAATTTTGTTATTACTTTTATATAAGCTTTGAATTGTCGTAACCGAATGTATAACTTAGGCATTTTTCTATTTAATGGAACTTTCCGTAGTAGGCCTAAATTTATATTTACGCCACCGATAGTTTTGGTATAGTCAGTAAAATAAAATAACTAGGAATGCTGTATTCTTGATTTTAACTAATGTTTTAATAATAAATATCCAAACATCGGGGGACTGTAAAACATTTCCGTGGTGGATTGTAAGTTTTCTTATTACGCTCAATTTAATTACCTTTGTTTGCACCGCTGTAATGCTTAATTCATAAGGGTTTAGTCTATACCATTTCGTATATTGTGAAGTTATATGTGAAGGAAGTAAGTCATAAATACTGTAAAGATATGATTTGTTTAATACTGTAGAATACATACGAATTTCTTTGAAGACACTGAATGAGTCTGAAGAAATAACTGTTACATTTTAGATTAGTTCCAAATTGCAGTGGGGAATATCAGTGGAACACACACAACATAAGTTAATAACAGGTCTACTATATTGTTTCAATGGGCTGTGATGGGCTTCTAATCGTTCCTGGTCAATTAGCAATTTGCCCTGGCAACAAAGTTTCACCACTATCCTTTTTTTATTGCCCTCAGAAACAGGTCTCTTTTTCAGGAAATACTTTGTCATCAACTGAAACAAATATTACGAAAATCTTCCCTTTAGTTCCATATTTATTTTTGGAATAAACAACTAGCCTAGTTAACGACTAGAAACATAAAATGAAAATAGAACCTAGGCCCAAGCACGATTGCTTCTTTAAAGCTCAGACTTATCATTGTTAAATGCTGTTTACTACCAAATATTGTATTTTCTGTCATTGTCTTCTATTAAACGAATTAGCCTATTACTTCTGAATTTCTCCTCAAAACACAGTAAGAGTTTTATTCAGTCATCGTGATCAAGAACGAGCTTGGCGGTGGATTAGTAGTAAAGTACCAACCTTCGGAACCCAAGGATAGCCTACTGTTCGAAGCCGGCTTGGGTTAGTATATTTTCGGGAAAGCCAAATTCCTTTTTAAAAAAGTTTTGTTGCATCCTGCGCCCTCCTGCATTTTCTTTTTCTATTATATTATATTATTATATTGATCAGGATCTGGTGTTTCATATAGCATTGGTAACTATGTCGCCAGAAGGATGTTTATCAAACATTGTGAAAGTCTGGAACTTCCAAAGTTAAAAGGGATCTTTGTGAAAGTTATTTACGCACAAACAATTGATCATGTATTTCCCAGTAGAAGAATAGTTTAGAAAGTGTTCCTTGTACACAAATAGTAAAACTTTGGAAATATCCATAATGTCATGAGTTATTTTCACAATAATGGAAATGTCTAGAAGCATGTTGTAATACGGAGAGTCTGACCGACAGTCAGTATATAAACCCATAGCTTTTGAGGGTGTGTTATCAGTTTTCGAGTAATACTTCAAGAGTACACTACACGTACTGGGCATATTGACCAGTACAGGAGACTGGTCGGTCCGACACTTCGTAAGAAGCCTCAAGTCGTTGTAACAACTATTCTCCAATAGACTCATCAGCAGTAGCCTTCTGGAAGAGACGTGACTTCTAAGTCTTTGCTACCCCAACGATCCCAAACCAACAACCCCTTTCCGCAGCCGCTCGAGGATTGGGAACTGTAATCGTGGTTCACCAGTAACCCAGGTGAACAGGATACAACAGTTTATTAACCTAACTCTCTTACACTCCGTGCGCTACATCCTTGGAGGGTCTTGGCCTTCCATCCGACAGCTGCGTCACCTAACTTGCAGATGGAAGGATTGAGAGGCATGTGGTCAGCATGCCGACATCTAATGCCGTTAACGTTCCGTAAGCGAAGCCGCTACTTCCCTATTTGTAGCTCCTCAGTATGTATTACGAGGTTGAGAGCACCCCGTTCCAGACCTCCCTACCTCAGACAACTCTGAGGTGGTTCAGGGGATCGAACCCGAACCTGCAGATCCATAGCCACCGACGCAAACCACGACAGCACGCGGGCGGTTGGTTTATTACTCACAGATTTTCAGGTGTTTAATTTATTCATATGGGTAAATTACACAAGAGATTAGTAGATCAGTAGATCTAATTCTTGAGTCACAAGAAAATTTCACATCAGGTGTTAGTGGTTTTTGTCTTGAAAAGAAAATAGGCACAAAAAATGCAAACAATACATTTTCCAGCTGTCCTGTGATAATCCTAGATGAAAATATATTGATAGAGTGATATAAACTCAACTTAGTTTATCATCTAAGACTTAACTGAGCAGACAACCACAACTCAACTAGCTAAAATTGTTATAGTAGGCCTACCTCCACCTAGATTTCACCTATGTAACGCTCGCAACCAGACATTAGAAAGCTGAGGGGCAAAGCTATAGTATAGGCCTACAAAGCTGAAAACTTTATTCATATACCGTGCATTCCAGGATGTATTCTATGACTTCTGTACAACAAAGGTGCATACATTTGGACGAAAAATTGTCAAAATAACATTGACATATTTTTCAATAGAATGAGTTTATTTATATGTTTATAGTGTGTAAAATAACTGCAACCCATTGTTATCTAAGGTAACAAACTATTCTATCCCATGTAAAGTGCTCAGGTATTATTGGCAAAGCCTTCAAGGAAGGCTATTGAAAATAGATGTAAGTTACGACCAGCGGTAAATGCATCCCGCTCGTGCAGTAACGTATAGTATAGAATTCTTATAATTTTACATGTTATTATTTCATCAATAGCCTCTCTGGTAACGATAAAATTGATTTTTTAATTTTCTATCATAATAAAAGCAAAAAAAAAAATAAATAAATAAATAAATAAAAGCAAATAATGGAAACTGTCTCTAGAAATGATCCTTATTGACCGAAGCAACGTCCCGTTTAAATCGTCCCTTCGGCATTTCGTCTGTTTGTATAAGTTATGGTTGTGTGTCATGCAAACAGACCAAACGCGTCTTTTGTTTTTCTTACAATTTGACTTGAATGTTTCTTGAAGTAATTAAAAAGGGAAATGTATGTGAAAGGATTTTTATTTTTTATTCCATTTCAAGATAAAAAAGCAGATCTTAAGATTTTTTGACGCGAGGTCTACTGTTCTCAAACATTCTAATCAACAGTGGGGAGTTATTGAAAAATAATTTATTAATATTTAATAATAATTGAATAATTTAGTCAGTAATCTATTAACATAGTCTACTATACACTGTAGGCTAGTCTAATCATGAGATTCCAGAACTGTTTAATCGAATTGATATTGATTGTAAAGAATCAAATAATGAAATGTACTTGGACGTATAAATAACGGAACATTAATAACGATATATTTATCTGAAAGTTGCAGTTTAATGACAAAACTCATAAGTTCAACTCGATGGTTTAATATCTCAGTATAGAATGGTGTTAGCGTAGTCCTTGATTAACTTTTGTGACATTTTCAGTTTTTAGTGCCTGGATATTACAGTCCACCGCTGAGGCGCAGGGGATGCGATCGCACCTCTCACGCAGCGGGCCCGGTTTCGATTCCTGGTCGGTACAAGTTACCTGGGTGACGTTTATTTCCGGGATTTTTCCTCACCTGTGAGACAAATATCAGGTAACTTTAGGCCCTTGTGGCCGTCAATATTCATCCCATCCTCGCCTTGTTCGGAGTGTGTGTGTGAATGGTGTGTCTCGTCCTATGTGTTCGTGTTGTCTCGGAGGTGGCTCCGGCATTGGGCTGATCACTCATCTGGGGAGGCCCTCCATGTCCTTGTCTGGTCAAAAAAGAAAGTCTGTGTTGTGATCCATAGTTCATTCCTCTCCGTAAGGCCCGGGCGGTGCGGGCCGCATAAAGGTCCCTATAAGGGAGAGGTAAAACTACGAAAGAGAGAAAAGAAAAAAGAATATAACAGAAAAGGCATAGGTTTTTATTAGAAAAGTAAATACTATATAATTAAATGATCAGTCCTAGCTTGAACAAAGCTACTGAAAATTACATCACTCAGATATGAATTAACTTTCCGAATATTATGGATAGCTTACAAGAAAAAGTAGTTTAATACTGTATATCATACAGGAATGAAAAGTTACCACGCAGTCAATAGTAAACCTTCAGCTGACTCATGCCTACACCAAAATAACCGCAGAAACTCACATCCGTGGGCAACAGATATAATGACCATAGCTCACAATGTAAGGAGGAGTTGGTGTTGGCATAAAAAATTAACTTCTTTTATTCTGTCTATTGTGGAGGGATGTTAAGAAAGCTAGTTTGAAAACAAACACATCCACCATATTGTGAAAATATGTGAGTTATACGTATAAATCAAGTTTCCGCGTGCTTCTTCAGTGAGGTGAAATTTACTACCGTCAGAAAGTTTTTCTTCAGCCCCAAGGAGTTCCCACGATATTGGAAGAAAGTTTGGAGTAGTGCAACAAATGATTAGTCTCGGCTGTAAATCAGGAGCTCGTATTCTACCAAACCACAGCAATAGCCACACTTTCACATATACTCGGGGTGAATGCACTCCTACCCTTAAATAACTGCACTTTTGCCGGAGTCAATAGACGTTTCTTTTGTTGAAAATATCCATTCTGCCTATATTAAAGAATTTTATGACCAGGAAGTCATGTGCAGGTCGTTGACTTTAGAAATATCATTTACAAGATTTTTTTCGTTAACTGTGTGAGCTGTTTGCGGATTTCCAAGCGTTCTTGTGTAATTGAGCTTTACTAGAACATCAGTAAATTTCATGATTTCAGATTGAGCCTAATTTTATAATTGCAGAAGATCTACGAATTAACTCAATTACTTCACGTTTATTTACGTCTTATTTGTTCACAATAGGCCTATATTTCCTTGATGAGAGATAATCACAATGTAAAATTATTCGTACACTAGCAGGAAATATATTGCGAACAATTTTTTGTACTTGTTAACAATTACATTATAAAAATTGTTTTCTTAAAAATTCTGGCTATAAACAAGCAACCCCATCAGACCTACTAAAAACTATAAAAGATAAAAACACCAAATTTTCACTATTTTATAGGCAGAAGAATTCTTTAATGCCTGACATTAATGCCTGTTATCGACCAAGAGCTAAGCTAAGTTAGTTTAGCTTAGCTCATATACAGTGCGGGATTTCATATTGTAGTTGGGTCGACAAAACTACATATGAAATCCGGCACAATTGTATATGAAATCCCTCACTGAAGGTGAACTAAGCTAAGCTAAGTTAGCTTAGATCTTGGTCGACAACCGGCATAGCTTTTGTTACTTAAGCTTGTAGCTTAAGTGCAGCTCGTTACTGCAGTTTCTTAGACAAAGGGTTCTATCTATGGAACTGGGTGTAATATGTTAGAATTTAATAATTAATATATGAAATTAAAGGAAAAAATCTATGCCGTATTCATAAAATAAATTGTAAAGTTTTTTTTTTTTTTAATTAGCCTATGTATAAAATATTTCTACTAAAAATGCAGTATTTTTATATCATTATAAACAACACTAATAATTATAATAACTACAGTAGCCTAATAACTTAATATTAATAATATATTTATAGGGTTTAGAGCGCCTATGCATATAACAAGGTTTTGATATTATATCGTTGAAAACTTATAGAAAAATGTTAACACAGTTTTACTAAAGTCTGACCATTCTAAGAAGGAAGCCTGAAGAAAAAAAACAGTAGGCCTACATCTGTCTGATTCTAGCACCTTACTTTTATGACTTACGAGTGAGACAGGTTTTTGTTTACGTCAGGTTTCTTTCTTAGCTCTTCTCGGGTAGCCTATAGATAACCAATAGGCCAAGCATATCAATACAACTCCTTAGAAAAACACATGAAAAACTACTAATGTGTTTTATAGTTTTTTCAATACAGATTACATGACGGTTTTCTTTTAAAAAAATTATGTGAAACAACTTCCTCTGCCCAAATAAAAGTTAGCCTCTTAGTATAATGCATTATGTATGACATTCTCCACATGTAAATTGGTTGCAAACATACAGACAATGTCGTTACCACATCACATCACATCCCCGAAGGATACATAACTCAAATAAAATCTGATTAATATATTCTCGTAACTTACTTTACTTTAAGCATGGCCGATATATATTTATCACTTCACTTTCTGATACAGAACAAGAAGGCCACATTGCTAAGAGCGCGTTTTAAGTGTGGGTGGCTTAATATTAGGCCTGCTCTTCAGTGATTTTTCGGAAAATTGTTTCAATTAAAAGTTTTTATCTCAGTATAAGTAAGCCTACCCCGGGTATAAATTTAAACAAAATCGTTGGAGCCGTTTTCGAGTAAATCGCGAAATACGAAATTTTCTTAATGTAAATTTCGCTTTAAAATAATAGAAACTTGTCGCCAATCTTCGTGTCACAACCTAAATACATTTTGTTTTCATACGATTTTCCGTTCTGGAGTTAGGCTGTTCATAGACACATATACAGACACAAGCAGAAATGTTTCGAGAAATAGTATTTTTGGATTCAGGGGACCTGAAAGTGTGTATTTATGTTAAAAACTCAATTTCGAATTTGGGGGCCGAGAACAGTAATGCCTCTACCTGAATTTTGTGTAATTTTTTGTAAATTTAACAGGTCAGTCCCTTTAATACTGTTTTCATCCGATTAAGCCAATATGTTATATTTTTGACAAGCACAAATCTCATCAAAATGAGATATTAATTGGGCATCGTATTAGACACTGCTCTGGCTGGACAAGGAATAAATACGCGTGTTTTGAAGTGACATCATGATAGCCATGGAATTGAGAGAGGAAGCTTGCTTGAAGTACGGGAAGCATCAAAACATTTACGTAATAAATTTGGCGTTGAATGAGCGCGACAAGAGATTCGTGATAACGCCAAGTCCAGGGTGTGAACGTGACATATGCCAAGACAGCCCGAACTCTGCTGGAGACCTCACACTCCAATCTACCTCCTCCCGCAAACTTCATCTCCGCTTGCTCAATTCAGAAACCTGCAGTTACTGTATTTTACTTGGTAAGTGCCGTGTACGCAATTCTGGTTTTGAAACACGTCCTTAGAGAAACCAAAGAGAGATATGTAGTTCAGCCGGTAATGTGTAAGAATATGGACCCCTGTCTGAATCTTTGTTAATTAAGTAACTTTTATTGTTTTATTGTATTATTTCTAGATATAAGCCTATTCTATAACTTTCTTAATTCATAAGAATTAAATATTATAGAATTATAAATTAGTTTTGACCATAACATCTCATATAGCATGATAAACAAGGAGAAAAATTTTACAACCATCCTCTTAATATCCATAAAACTTGAAAGTTAATATGCAAGTTGTGTACAGAGGAAATCTCTCTGTAGACAAGGGGGTAAGGACGAAAACAATAGAATAAGAGGAATCACGTTTGATCCTTAGGCCTAAATAAACTTTTTTCTCTATAAGGCCATTTTATAGGACCATCAGCAATTTTATCAGTACGCATACAAACTAAAAATCATATGCCTTTATAGTATTTTTAAAAGTAATAAAAGAAATCCGTTATGGTTTTCTGCTGTAATAAATTCCATGCAAATTTAGTAAAGAAAAACATATCCTGCGAATTATTTGCATGAATCCTATATGTGTGCATGTGTTATATATAGTATATTAATCTTATTTCGGATCGTTCATGGTGTTTCATAGTTTTTAGCAAAAAAAAAGTCCTAGATTTAATCACGGTCTACATACGACAAGCTAGTTAACTTAACTTAACTCCGTGGAGCTAACATCCGAGAATGGAAAAGGCCTACCACCCGACCGCTGCGTCATCTACCATAGGCAGACGGAAGGATTGGGGGGCATACGACAAGCTAGTTACTGTAAGAATATTTATTCTCTAATGTAAATAATATTTTCCTAATACAGTTTTTTTGTCCATTTCTTATTCTTCCCTTCGTGGTGGGAAATTAAATTTCCAGTTTCCAGTGCAAGCAATCTAACTTACCGCACAGATGAGTCAGTATATCAAACAGTTCGATGTCATTATAATTTATTATACGCACATTGAATTATAATTAAATGAGTTAAAAATCGAAATCAACCAAAAAATCAATGGAAACTTTTAATAATAGATCACAACGGTGGAATTTCAAAAACGTTCAGTTTGAGAAGGTGGGTGGATTACAAGCACGTTTGTGCAGATTGATAACGCTGAGAATTGAAAACGAAATACACATTGGTATAAATGCTGTGGTAAAAAATCACGATGTTGAAAAAGAAAATGTGTGTAGGCCTCCACTGAACATAGCCCACATAACCGGTCCTGACGAGAGAGGGTGGACAGAACTTAAAACCTCCAGTAATTACGCGTTTGTCTTGCACAAGAAAACCAGTGTTGTGACTAATTCTAATCCCAGTAAATACTCAGAATACTACATTCCTGTTCGTATTCTGAAAATCAATTTCACGTTTCTTTTGTTCATACGTTGTTAATATCAGCAAGTATTTCCATTGAACCTTCGTTTAGGCCTAAATAGTTTTAATCGTCTTTACATAAACAATAAGCCTAACATGTGTGAATAACAGTGAAATAAGTAGAGACATATGCCTAATGTAAACCTTTTCATTATTGTAAGGCAATAGGTCTAATAGCAGTGTCGCCCAACTGTTTACTTTCTTTACGTGTGGCATAAGACAGGTAACGTACTATGGTTAGAGGAAGCATTGTTTTCGATTCCGAAATCTGATGTCAAGTTTTCAGCATTAATAGGACTACACGTTTTTAAGTCCCCTGAATTCAAACAGAACGTTCTGAAACATTTTTGGGTATGTCTGTATGTCAAGGTTGCCTGAATAAAAAAATAAGGAATAAAATTTCATTTTTCGATACTTTTAAAAAATGGCAGCAACGATTTTGTGTAAATATTCTACATGAACTGCATATTATACAAAGAAAGAAAGAAAAAGAGATAAATTTAAAGAGTAATAACTCTTATTTGAAACATTTATTTCTACTAGATTCCCTTTAATCATAAGCCACTTACCCTATTTAGAGGTTTAAAGATAATACGACTTTGAATTGGGCTTAAACTGAGTGCGCATTCCCCCAATGTAGCTGCTTACTCTTTATTGGATTAAGGGTAGAGGCTTTCCCATCAGATGTTTTAGCCATGGGCCAGATTATTTCTAAGATATAGACTTACTGAATGCCAGAGTTTATTTCACGACTTAACGTTATTATTATTAATGAATTTCATTTTCAGACAGGGTTAAAATAGTTATAAATTTGAAAGAGTGTCCACCTTAAACCCTTGTCGTAGCACTTATCTGGGCCCACTTATATAAAATATAAAATAACACAGAAGATGCAAGCACTCATTAAAAACAATGTTGAAGGACGCTTCTGGGACCAATAAGAAGATTTTAATGCTGTGACAACATTGTTTTTAATGAGTGCTTGTATCTTCTGTGTTATTTTATATTTTATAGGCTATAAGTGGCCCCAGATAAGTGCTACGACAAGGGTTTAAGGTGGACACTCTTTCAATTTATCATTATTATTATTATCATCATAATCATCATCATCGACTTTTTAGTACGAAATAACCATTAACATGCATTTACATAAATGCTATCAGTAGTCTATTTCAATATAAAATAAAGGCTTGGGAGTGAATTTTTAAAATATAAATTCTGCATATTTTTCTGCATTATATTGGATGTGAGACATGGTCGCTTACTCTTCGGGAAGAACAAAACCTGAATGTGTTTGAAAACAAATAGCTTAGGATAAATTTTTGACCTAAGAGTGAAGATGGGGATTGGAGGAATCTGCATAACGACGAGCTCCAAACTTGTACTCTTCGCCGAAGAGTGTTAATTAAATCACGGAGAATGAAATGGGCTGGACATGTTGCGTGCTCGGGGGAGGAAAGACATATCTAAAAAAATATTGACTGGGAGACTCTAAGGGAAGAGATCACTTGGAAGACCTAGATGTAGGTGGGAAGTCATTATTAGGATAGATTTAACGGAAGTGGGATTTGCGAGATATGATTGGATGGAGTTATTACAGAATAGGGTTGAATGACGGGCTCATGTAATTAGCCTCCAGGTAAATAGATAAAGTTCTTTAACTTGCATAGGAATTGTCTATTTCCATTGAGTAAGTAAGCAGCATGCCAAGTTTCTGCATGTTTGGAATAATATTTTAGAGTTATACATTTTTATTTATGCACACTTATTGTCTATTAATATTAAAATGTTGCAGTGGTGCCAGTGTGGATTTAATCGTTTTCATAGTTCTGTTACACACACTAAATAATGAGGATTAATTTAACATAAAACATTTTAAATTATTTACTTAATCATACTTCGCATATTTCTGTTTTGTCAATGTTGATACTGTTATGTTTTAATAAACTTTGCACTAAAAAATGTAATTACAATTTTAACATTGAAGTTTAAATGTCTCATTTTGATGTATAATTTGATTCACAACATTTAAACAAATGATTGCTTTTCTTGACTGCGGCAATAATGAATAGTAAATATATTTGGGCTGTACCTTTTAATTTAACGACTAATCGTGCTATGACACTTACATTATCATTATCCTTACCTGTAAACTTTGAAGAGTTTAAGGAATTTTAAGTTACAAATAAACGTTCTAGTTCTTAGAAACACCTTGTGTACATAATTTAAACAAAATCGTAAAAGCTGTTTTCAGAAAAATCATTAAAAATTAAATGTTTTATGTCAAGTGATAAAAAAAAAAGTAAGAGAAAGTCATCGTCAATATTCGTGTCACATCCCAGCAGATATTTAACCCAAATTCTAAATTTGGTCTTATACGAATTTTTGTTCTCGAGTTATTATCACAGGTAGACATTTTTTTTCTAAATAGCATTTTTTATCCAGGAGACGTCAAGAAAAACATTTATTTTAAAAATTCGACATCGAATTTCCGGGTCGAACACAATACTTTCCCTACCTGCAATTGGGTAGAGGAACTAAAAATAGAAGACTTAGGCCTAAACAAATATTAATGGCAAAAAAATTATATTTTATATTTATTTCATATTTTACATACATAGTATAGTTAGTTGGTATCAGACTGGATTATCAATTGAAATGGTATTCATATTATGACTTTTTAATGGTTAAATTATCCAGGGCATAATTTTTATTAAAGAAACTTAAGAGTTCTTAATTATATAAGATCTGTTTGTTTGGATTTTCCAGTCAGTGATGAACTCATGAGATAGACCGCCTATTGATTATTATTTTGGGACGTTCAAGTAGAATTGGAGATGTACTTATGCAAAAGAGAATTCTTAGAATCATTAGGATCCTAGTATAGCCTATCGTTCACATTGTAAGCCTCTATTCTCTGAGTACGAAATTTTAACATTTGTAAATCTTTATGTAGGCCTTAGTAGCCTACATGACCTTATAGTACCAACATTAATTATTATAATATTTGAAAAGATGTGGTCTACATGCATACAACATCTAGCATTGACATTGCAAAATTTAGATTAAGCAAAATAGTAGGCCTACATTCATATTTATATTTGTGTCTAATATGATAGGCTATAGTATTATCTCATGAAATGAAGGCTACAAGAAACCGAGGTTTGTCATACATACTCTAAAGATAGTCTCGAAGAAATTTTTTCTATAGGCCTACTTTTGTTGAATTTTTAAGCTTAAAAGTGATTGTAAATATGTTGTAATTTGTCTTGTTTGAGTTTTATTGTAAACGGTGAGAAGCCTGTATTTGTATCTAAAGACAGTATAAATAAAGTGTGCGTGGAACGCCAAGGGACAGAAGTGAAACTTTTTTTAATTTTTTTATTTTTAAATTTTGGATCTTTGGACATTTTATTTTTTGACTTTTTAATTTTGGATTTTTAGATTTTTTAAATTTTTTATTTTCGATTTTTTAATTTTGGATGTTTTGATTTTTTAAATTTTGGATTTTTGGATTTTTTAACTATTTATTTTTTATTTTTTTATTTTTTATACAGTAATGGTGAAGGGCTCACCACGCCACCAGCTCGAAGCAGTAATAGCCCCCAGTCAATGCCTGATACCTTTCCCCCGAGCGCTCCCGTATTTTTTTAATTTTTAATTTTTTAATTTTGGATTTTTGGATTTTCTAATTTTTTATTTTTAGATTTGTTTAATTTTGGATTTTTTATTTCTTAAATTTTGGACAAGTCTAATCATTGAGTTGATTGTTTTCTGTGCAGTCCGTTCGTCACAGCCCCACTAATTTCGTGACGATTTTATTCGTAACGCAAGGTTGGGTTAGCTCTCGATTTACTCCTAGCGCGGCTAAAGAAGTTTCACTTCAAAATTATAAATATGTACAAAAAATAAATTCAATAAACATGCTCAACAAGGAGATCTTGAAGCTTTCACGTTTTGGCTGCACGCAATATCAGCCATGTAAGCATTATTAATTAAGTTATATCCTTATGAGAGCCACTTAAGAGTCGCAAAAGCTTAAATTGATCGCCTTGTAACCCTTGAAAGCTTTAATAACTAGAAGTCCTTTCTCGTCTCAATCGTTTTAACTATTCCGAAAATTTTCCAGAAGCAGACTTTAATTGCAGTGTTGCCGGGTAAAGAAGCGTCATGGCAACTAAGCACAGGAAATGGCAGCGTTAATTCGAATGTCGCATGCACATAATGGGTGGTCATATAAACGTCAGTAGCGTCCAGTGTTTTTGTTTCCAAATTACAAAGCTCAACTCTGTCATTCAATAGCTTGCTTTAGCATTTCATTTTAATGCTTTGCATTTCATCAACATTTTTCGAAACTGCTACATTGACTGTCCAAAGTTTCCCATTTGCCATAGACTTATAGCCTATACTTTTACTGACATAACTTTTGTTTATAACGTTCTAATTATTTTTATCTATGTGAGCCCTAACTGAAGCATGGACTATAACTTCCGTTAAAAAAAAAGGTACGCAGAATGCATGAAGGAAGATACTGTAGGCCTACTGTGAAAATTATATAGGTACAGTAGGCTAAGAATGTCCAAGACTAGAATCATGGCTTCTAAGCAATAACAGAAATAATTTAGACAGATGTTGTTGCCCTTTATGTAACTACAGGGAAGATGCAGAATATTAAGATACATAGGGGCAAAAATCATAGATAATAAGATCCTTAAAATAAATGTAAAAGTAACTCGCCGAGAATATTAATAAGTACATCAATATAGAAGATCAGAACGGAATCAAGATATCTCGGTTGTTCTTTCATAGGCAACGTATTTGCAGCCTACTATTAAACAGAAAACTACCGCAAAAACAGAGATAGAAAAATAACTTAGATTTATGTAGGCCTATTACTATAATAAATGGAACCAAGCAATTGGAAAAAGTGGCCGCCGACGTGGACGTGGTCTTGTGGTTAGCGTCTGCAGAACCGTTGGCCTGGGTTCGATCCCGGTACCTTCTCGGATTTTTCTGAGGTAGGGAGGTCTGGAACGAAGTGCACTCAGCCTCGTGATTCAAATTGAGGAGTTACTTGATAGAGAAGTAGCGGCTTTGGTCATGGAAACCACCATTAACGTCCGTGGGTGTCGGCATGCTGACCACATGCCCCCAATCCTGCCATCTGCCTATGGTAGATG
Organism: Ectobius pallidus; assembly: GCA_964059195.1. Taxonomy (NCBI): domain Eukaryota; kingdom Metazoa; phylum Arthropoda; class Insecta; order Blattodea; family Ectobiidae; genus Ectobius; species Ectobius pallidus. The sequence continues at coordinate 52,200,348 of CAXKWD010000006.1, read as the reverse complement.
ACGCAGCGGTCGGGTGGTAAACCTAGTCCCTTCAGGGATGTAGCGCCACGGAGTTTAGTTTACTTAATTGAAAAAGGTTGGTAAGCTATTAATTAATCTAATTTTAAAATAACTTATATTATTAAGATAATAGTGGGATTTATCACGCCATAGACGACATAGTTAAATCATTACAAATGTTAAGCAGACCCACGTCAATTATTCGTAAAATCGACGATCAGTTACAAACATCCTGAGGTTTGTACATTTAAAACAATATAATTAAGTAGTTGTTTTAAAATATCAATTACAGGAAGTAAAATTAAGAAATAAACAAGATACCTTGTGAGAAAGAAAGTCGTTTCAGAAAATCAGTTTCGGAACAGACTTCACATTTCAAATACTTGGGCCATGGTGTTTGTTCATGTTAGGATAAAGCCATAAATACGCAAATATATCACAAAATATGTAGAGAAACCTTATCTATCAGACTGTGAGGCAACAATGAATGCAAAATTTCAAACCATGAGTCGAGTACTCCGAAACCCGTGTTATGGGAAAAGTTGAAAATTGCGCATATGTGGACGAGAACTGAACCGATAATGGAAAGTTTTTCTTTCATTACTAGACGCCCTTTGGTAGTGATTAGGGAAATCTTGCAACAACCGTTGCACTCAAATCCAATATCTTATCAATAGCTCTTGTGCCGTTTTCTTATAAGCAAAACAATGCATTCATACACAAATGTTTTTGACAGCTTGAGTTAAAAATGGAACTTCTAACACAAAGCACATTAAGTAAAAGTTGTCCATTATCGCAGAAGTATAAAAAAATCCATTGTTACCAACTTTTGTTTCAATCACATGGAAAATACCCTTTTAGCTAATATTTGAATATGAATTTCAATTCCCTTTTAGCTAGTATTTGAATATGATTATTAAATAAACTCGGTTTGATTAAATTTAAAATGTTAAAATTCATTACAGCTTTTTAAATCTTAAATTTCTCTCGGAGGTCGCAAAAATCCTCAAACTTGGTGGTAAAAAGCGTTGTCGATACCATCCCTAATATTTGCAGCCGTACACCAGAAAATCAATAACCTCTCTCTATGCATGTGTATACAGTATGTGGCAGCAGATGACAAGGGCAGTTCAAGGATCCATGTGGCTCCACGGTACCTAATTCATTAAAAGAAATCTAATAATTATTAATTATTTCACAAATGTTAACGATTGTCCAAAGATTATTGGTATGATACTCATGGTTAAATTATTTTATTGTCCGTAGGGTTGCCTTTAAGGGCTCTTTTTGCAAAAGTACCTACCCACAAATTAAATATCTTTAGCCTATTTTCTTAGAATTTGTATCATAACAACTTTATTAGATGAAATAGCATATAATATTCACGTTTAAAATTTATATATATTGTGGATTAACATTTTTATTTAGGCCTACCTCTAAAATTGAGTCGAAAAGTGTGGGTATAAATTCAATAGCTGAAACCAGCACAGATTTACCGTCTCGGGTAAGAGAGATGCCGCATCTTGCTAACAGCATTGTGTAAACCCCTGAATGTGTTCAGTGGGAGCTGCAGGGACAGAGGAATGCACGGGGTATGTAAGCAGACTATACTCAAGACCGCCCACAAGTCTTCAGGTCAGAGGATCTGAACGTTAAGGTGGGGCACATTTATAATGGGGTGGGGGTGACTTGATATAAACACCGTGAAGGGGGTGGATGAGCATTGAAACAATAGCGGGAGGGGGTGAGGGCCTGCGGCAATAAAGTGACGCCCTCTAGATATTTTCAAGCATTCTTTGTTAATCTACAAGCAGCACACTTAATGGATTCTGATAACTCGTTCCGATCCACGCCATTATCTCTCATTCATGTGAGGCTGACTGGGCGGCATGGCAGAGGAATGAGAAGCTTTCATCCCCACAACACACTCACAAAAAGTTTAAATATCCGACTTATTAAGTGGCGGTATCATTCCCAGCAACCCTCCAAATTGCGTGCAATCACAAAGGCATATATTTAAATGATGTGTGTCCATTTCCACCAAAACGCTTTCAAACGACATCTCTTTTTTCTTCTTTCTCTCTAAAAAAATATTCTTGACAGTGCAAAAAATGGCCCTGAAGGAAAGAGCATTGTATAAATTATTACATCCTTTTTATTTTATTGGTATCATGATTGCTGGCAATTATATTTTTTCTGAAATGTTTGATGATGAGATTAATCTATTCAAAGTTGATTTAAAGTTTATAAATGTTATAGGCCTACATGTAAAACTTAGAACATCTGAAATATAAGAAAAATTGTTGCAGTAGAAGAGTGGTGGTAATAGAAACCTAAGTGTCATCTTTTCTGGAGATTTTCAAAATTATATCTATGAGCTGTTTTCGCAAATAACTGCTTAATAATAGGCCTACAGAAGTATATATCCTATATTGTATAAGGTTGATTTTAACCAAACTGCACCTACGCAAGATAGGCCTACCGATATTATGCTTTTTTGCATACCTGACAGTAAAATTCAATAATCTTAGCCACATTATTGTAGATACAAACTTTAAAAATTACTTAGATAGGTTAAGCAATTTCATTGTAATTTTATTGAATAAATATTCATACTTAATAAAATCAGGTAAACTGATGTAACAAAGTGCCAGTATGTTTTTGTTTAATCAGTTATGACTGCAATTATGATATGCAGAATATGTTTTTTTTTTTTTAATTGATTTCCAAGTTAAGCTCCAGATTTATTCATTAAGCAGGGCTTACCGAAGAAGAAAGGTCTACCATCTCGGCCACCTGGGTCCTTTTAACGGTCTAGTTGGATAAGCGCATGTAAATCAATAGTGTTTTTTGTCAAAGCTACCTGTATTTTAATTTCCAAGGCCTTATAAGATCACAGTAAAACAATAGGCTATGTTGTGAAGATAACTGATTTTCATTTTTTTTATAAATTCTTTCGAATACGTATATTACCATAAAATAGGCACTAAATTGAGCATTACTCCGAAACAGGTCAACCGATTTTATCCATTATGAATAGACGTCTTCCCATGGACATTATAAATGTGTATACCAAGTTTCATAAAAATCCGGTAAAGCGTATTTGAGTTACCGCGTCTTTAAAATATACACTAAATTGGGTTTTACTCCGGTACCGGTCTACCGATTTGGTCCAATATCAGTAGACGTCTTTCCACGTACATTATAAATGGGTATACAAAATTTCAGGAAAATCCAATAAAGCACACTTCAGTTATCGCGACTTCTTATATATTAACATAAAAACACTAAATTGGGCATTATTCCGGTACTGGCCAACCGATTTGGTCCAATATCAATAAACGTCTTCCCATGGACATTATAAATGCGTATACGAAGTTTCATAAATATCCGATAAAGCGTATTTGAGTTATTGCGCCTTTAAAGTAGACACTAAATTGGGTTTTACTCCGGTACCGGTCAACAGATTAGGTTCAAATTCAATAGGGCACTTCTCATGGACGTCATAAATGGGTAAGTTATACCAAGTTTCATGGAAATCCGATACAATCTATTAAAATAGGCACTAAATTGGGCATTACTCCGGTACCGGTGAACCGATTTGGTTCAATATCAATAGGGTTCTTCCCATTGACATTATAAATGTGTTTTCCAAGTTTCATGTAAATCCGAAAAAGCGTATTTGAGTTATGGCGCGTACAGACACATGGACGGACAGACAGACGGACAGACATTTTTCGTCCCCACACACAATCTCATAAAGTACCATACTGGCACTTAATAATAACGGTATTCCAGGTAATCCACATTATACTTAAATAAATAATTTAAATCTCTAAAATTGAATAGGCAAAATAGTGATACTATCAGCTATATTTTTTATTATTTTACTGCCTTGGCCATTCGATGCAGGCACTTTGTTTTGTTGACGTCGATATATATTGGTCAGAAAGGAGATAGGAGAGATATGTCAATATTTTACTTTCTGCCTAGTTTTAACTGTTTGGAGAAAGTTCTTTGAATATCGCATAGCCTACTGTGTAATATAACTAATCTATCTGCGGATAAACTTAATTATGCTAATTTCCATAGCAATCGATTATATTCCTTATAGGGTAACGAACATATCCTATTGGTCTAAACCAGTGTTTCTCAACCTTTTTGAACCCGAAGACCTCTAAAATGTCTAAAAAATTTTACGGACCCCTAATTTTACATCCCACTTTTAAAAGAAGGAATATATTCTTAATATTTGGGGTATTAATTATAGGTCATTATAACAAATCCGCTGTGAATATCCCCTTACGGGATCACCAGGGGTCGCTCGCGACCCAGAGGAATAACTTTACTTTTATTTATAACGAAATATGTGAAAAAATTTTACTTCTTTACCTTCCACTTGCTTTATGATATTTTTAAATTATGTCTGCGGACCATCTGCACCATCTTCGCGGACCACCAGTGGTCCGTGGACCATAGGTTGAGAAACGCTGGTCTAAACAGTATCCCACTTCCTCTACCAGTACCATAGGTACAAACGTATGGGTAGAAGATGTACTATGTTCGACCCTGGAACTTGATGTCAAGTTTTCATAATTTATTTATTAAGTGCCAGAATGGTACTTATTAAGATTGTATGGTGGATGGGAAAAGTTTCTGTCCGTCTGTCTGTCTGTCTGTCTGTCTGACTGTCCATGTGCCTGTACGCGCGATAACTCGATTACGCTTTATCGGATTTTCGTGAAACTTAGTATGCACGTCCGTTATCGATTTTGGACCAAATCGGTTAACCAGTCCCGGAGTAGCGACTAATTAACATTCTTTCTAATGACAAATCATCACTATAGGCCTACTACCAAGGCGCGTTGTTAGCCATAACCACCCATAGACAAGGCCTTCCAGCGAAGTTAAGACCTCATACACACATTATCCATAACAGGCCGCGTTCGCTAGCAACAGTGCATTCATGTGATCCATTAGGCTACATTATGCTTTTTTTTTAAATATAGAAGTTGAGAAAATGCTAAGTGTTGTGTTCCTAGCTGTATTACAATAATAATGCCATAGGAAAGACTGTCAAAATTATTTTGTATGTATGCATTGTATTTTTGGCATGGACATTGTAATTGGGTTATATACCTGTAACGTTCATTATTATTATTCTTTAAAAAATTAAAAATGAAATAAAAATTATCTAAATTTTCCAAAAATGAATCCAGACAGTTTAAATGGATATCTGCAATTCAAAGAGAAAGTTTTATACCTTCAGATAACTCATGGTAAACATAGTTTTTTTGTAAAGCCTAACAAAATACTTATTAAGGCCTACATATCTATTTATTATTTAATGTAGGCTTACTTACCAGGTCAGTTAATGATACAAATTTACCGGTAACTTATTCTGTTAAACCCATACTGTGATAGTAATTGTGATTTACAGTTTGTGAAGGATATTTATTTACATTACTGCTAATGATTTGCTTATTAAAAGTAGTTTATAATATTTAAATAGGATACTCTATTAATAATAAACAATTATTAATGTTTTAGATAGGCCTATATAACAATATTAATAATACAGAGTCTGTGCGATGTATATCAGAAGCATCTGATCCAAGGAATAGATCATGATTATCTGATATCAGACTATTGTAGTGTAATGTTTATTATAATTCTGTGGATTTGTGTTATATAATATTTGTTAAAATAATTATTTAAAATATTATATTTCATATAAGTAGAATTATATAATTTGCACAAACTTAGGCACTAAGCCTTGGATGACGAACAGTAGCCTACACCTTTGTGAGAGGTGAAACAACTGAATAGGCCTACATACTCCCTGCAATACCGCCTCTTATTAAGTGCCAGTATGGTACTTTATGAGATTGTGTGGTGGACGAAAAAATGTCTGTCCGTCTGTCTGTCCGTCTGTCCGTGTGTCTGTACGCACCATAACTCAAATACGCTTTTTTGGATTTTCATGAAACTTGGAAAACACATTTATAATGTCCATGGGAAGAACCCTATTGATATTGAACCAAATCGGTTCACCGGTATCGGAGTAATGCCCAATTTAGTCCCTATTTTAATCGATTATATTAGAAAGGCGCCATAGCTCAATTATGCTGTATGGATTTCCATGAAACTTGGTATACGCCTTTATGACGCCCATGAGAAGTGCCCTATTGAATTTAAACCTAATCTATTGACCGGTACCATAGTAAAACCCAATTTGGTGTATATTTTAAAGGCGCAATAACTCAAATACGCTTTATCGGATTTTTATGAAACTTCGTATACGCATTTATAATATCCATGGAAAGACGTCTATTGATATTCGACCAAATAGGTTGGCCAGTACCGGAATAATGCCCAATTTAGTGCCTTTTATGTTAATATATAAGAAATCGCGATAACTCAGATATGCTTTATTGGATTTTCCTGAAACTTTGTATACCCATTTACAATGTACATGGGAAGACGTCTACTGATATTGGACAAAATCGGTAGACCGGTACCGGAGTAAAACCCAATTTAGTGTCTACTTTAAAGACGCGGTAACTCAAATACGCTTTACCGGATTTTTATGAAACTTGGTGTACACATTTATAATGTCCATGGGAAGACGTCTATTGATATTGGATAAAATCGGTTGACGTGTTTCGGAGTAATGCTCAATTTAGTGTCTATTTTATGGTAATATACGTATTCGAAAGAATTTATGAAATGCACATCAGTTATCATGACAACATAGTCAATTGTTTTACTGTGATCTTATAAGGCTTTGGCAAATAAAATACAGTTAGCTATGACAAATAACACTATCGCTTTACATGCGCTTATCCAACTAGACCGTTAAACTGACTCAGGTGGCTGAGATGGTAACGTCTTGCCCTCACATTCTGGAGTTCCATGATTCACATCCCGAAACCGGCCAATTTTACTTTTTTTTATTCTGCATATCATAACTGATTAAACAAAAACATACTGGCACTTTGTTACATCAGTTTACCTGATTTTATTCTATATCAGAATATGCAGTGAGAAAGTAGTATTGCACATGCTTAGGGAGAAGAAATTTATTTAAGCATATTATTTATCTGTTAGGGATAACCTTTGTCTTCAGGGTAGATCGTTATGTAGTTATGTCAACATCAATAATTAAGTTAATTATCCAGAAAGGAAAATTACCAAAAGATAGTGGTTTCAGTTTTATTAAGTGCCAGTATGGTACTTTATGAGATTGTGTGTGGGGGACGAAAAATCTCTGTCCGTCTGTCTGTCTGTCTGTCCGTCTGTCTGTCTGTCCGTCCGTGTGTCTGTACGAGCCATAATTCAAATACGCTTTATCGGATTTTCATGAAACTTGGTATAAGCATTTATAATGTCCATGGGAAGAACCCTATTGTTATTGAACCAAATCGGATCACCGGTACCGGCGTCAAACCCAATTTAGTGTTTTTATTTAAAAGCGCCATAACTCAAATACGCTTTATCGGATTTTCATGAAACTTGGTATACACATTTATAATGTCCATGGGAAGACGTCTGTTGATATTGGACCAAATCGGTTGGCCGGTACCGGAATAATGGCGAACTTAGTGCATTTTTATGGTATTATATAAGAAAAGGCCCCATAACTCAAATATGCTTTATCGGATTTTCATGAAACTTGGTATACGAATTTATAACATCCATGGAAAGAAGCCTATTAATTTTGGACCTAATCGGTTGAACGGTACCAGAGTAACGACTAATTAAAGGTCACATGTTTTTTTAATTTTTGTCTACCGGTATAATTTCACAGTTAACACTATTCCTTCACTTAGCCTATGCTTATCAAACGAGTTGGCTAAATGGTAACGCCTTGGACTCGTTTTCTGGAGGTCCCCGGATCAAATCCCGGAGCCGGCCGATTTGACATGGATTTTTTTTATTTTATTTTTTATTTTTATGTGAGTGCGCGATTGTCAAGGTAGGCCTATCACAAATCTGTAGTTCTGCTGAAGCTGGTCGATTTTAATCTGATGAGAAAAACTTATTTCTGCATAGGCCTATCATAATTTCAATTATAATTGATTCAACAAAAAACCTACTGGCACTTTGTTATATCAGTTTACCTGATTTTATTTATTAGTGTAACATCAACAGTTTTCTAAGCGTCAGAGTCCAGTCTGGCCTATTAGGCTTATCGTTCAATCAGACATAGGCTACACATTCTAAAGTAACTGAATTCCAATCTGGCATTCCTCTATACCAGGGGAAGTCAACTACGTCTTGTGATGACGTTTGTGGAGCAAGAGCATGCGGATCCCATGTGTGTGACGTCAGCAAGAGCGCACGGTAGTAGGGGTGTTTAGAGTACGCTAGATTTAGGTATTAGAGGACCTATTCACTTTAGCTCTGTGGGTAGAACAACTTCTGGTTGGAAATACGGAGCATTTTTCAAAGTTAATGCAAGATGCGATCCTGATAGTGTTCTCTCTGCAGAACATGTGTTAGTTCTGCAAAACATTCTTCTTCAGTTCGAATCGAGGTTTCAGGATGTGGAAAACCCTTCTCCAATATTTAAACTTTTTGCTACCCCATATTTAGTTAATGTCAAAGACGTTCCTTGCCCGTATCAGTTGGAACTGCTAAACTTACAATGCGACGATCTGTTAAAGGACAAATACGAACGTAAAGTGGTCTTGGGTAACTTTTACAGAAATTTCTCTGAAACCAGATTCCCGAAACTTGCCGCACGAATATTATGTAATTTTGGATCGACATATGTGGCCGAACAATTTTTTTCACTAATGAAATGTGCAAAGCTCAAATCAAGAAGTACATTGTCAAATAACAACCTAAATGTAGCCTTCGATTAAATATTGCTCAAACATTACGTCCCAACATTGATAAACTTGTTAAAGAAAAAAGAGACAGGAAAGTCAGAAAATTGTTACTGTAATCTTGTATCATCTAAGGTGCAGACGAGCTTGTATGGTAATTAATTCAGTTCATTTTTTAAATTATTTTTATAGTAGTGAATTATGTTAATTCAAATGATAGTATTGTCTATTTTTGTCAAAGAACATAGATTTTGTGGAAAGGTAATTGTTCTGACAGAATAGAAAAATAGAATCATTTATAATATGTTAAACTACTGTGCTGTAATTAACCGATATACTATCAAGAAAATCGATTGATGTTTCATTAACTCGGAAACACGTATTACGTAAGTTCTAACCCCCTAAATTCCCCCTGCCCGCAATACTAATACCCCTCTCTTCCCCCCTGTTCACTGATGCCTACATTTCACATACTCCTCGCAGAGGTACAACGCGAGCAGTGAGAGCAGAAAGCAGTGACGTCACAGAGCAACCTTCTGTCTTCCCCTGCTCTATACAAATCAGGAACCCCCCCACCAAAAAAAAAAAAAAAAAAAACCTTTTGAGATTGGCCGACCATAGATTCAGCCATCGTTCTCTCCAGTGAGGGCCCAAACATGTGTCAACAGATGGAATGGAACAAAAAAGATTTAATCTGGAAAAATAGTTAAGCATTTCAAGCAATATTGTAGAGAGAGAGGCCTATCAAAACGATTCAGCGAAAACCCCTGTCATTTTCCTAATTCAAATCTTCGAATGTGAATTTAAACTTGTTGCGATGACGTTTGCAGTTTTCTTTCAGGAGAAATGCGCATGCTGTTGAATAAATTAATATCGAACACAATAAGATATTGACTGGTTATATTCAAATGAAATGACATCTGCTTCATGATCATATTGCGGTGGAGCAAGCTGTTTAATGTTCCCAGTTCAAAGGAGAGGGAAGAGATTGCCCACAAATATGTTTGATGTTCAATTATTTCCTGTGGACGGGTTGTTGCTGGGCGTGCGCAGCGCATCACGACTGGTGTCCCCAAGTGACCCTGTCACAGCGGCGGGGCCCCACCTAGGCGGGCTCGAGAACTCCAAGTGATGAATATTTTATACCATCCCATGTGCAGCACAACGGTTTTCGCTACAGCCTCTACAGCCGCCGCTTTTCATACATTAAAATGGACTCCATCTTATTTTTCATAAGCCTGTCTTCTTTACTATAAATTATATCTGATTTTAACCACTCCTGGAATTGTAATGAAATCATTGTGACTATGTTTTCCGATAAAAGAATGTGATTCCCCAAGGCTAGTCATTGGCAGATCTCAGACAAGGGGATAACCAAGGCTAGAAATCATCAAATCTCAGTGAAGGGCTAACCAAGGCTAATCAGCAAATCTCAGTGAGGGGCTAACCAAGACTAGAGATCAGCATATCCTAGCGGGGAAGCTAACCAAAACTAGACATCGGCAAATTCAGCGAAGGGGCTAACCAAGACTAGACATTAGCAGATCTCAGTAAGGGGTGAACCCAGCAGATCGCAGCGAGGGAGCTAACCAAGACTAGACATGGGAAAATCTCAGTGAATGGGATAACGTAAGACTAGAAATCAGAATCTCAGTGAGAGACTAAGATTTAGACATTGGCAGATCTCAGTGAGGAAGCTTACCAAGACTAGAAATCAGTAGATCTCAGTAAGAGAGCTAACCAAGACTGGACTTCGGCAGATCTCAGTGAGAGAGCTAACCAAGACTGGACATCGGCAGATCTCAGTGAGGAAGCTAACCAAGACTGGACATCGGCAGATCTCAGTGAGAGAGCTAACCAAGACTAGACATCGGCAGATCTCAGCGAGGAAGCTAACCAAAACTGGACATCGGCAGATCTCAGTGAGGAAGCCAACCAAGACTGCACACCAGCAGATCTCAGTGAGAGAGCTAACCAGGACTGGACATCGCAGATCTCAGTGAGAGAGCTAACCAAGACTGGACATCGGCAGATCTCGGGGATCGGTTCTGGGCCCATTTCTGTTTTTAGTAATGATTAACGATATTTCTTATAGCAATTTCATGCCAGTCGGTTTTATTTTCAGATGACACTACTTTATATAATGCTGACCGGGATTTAAATGTTCTACATCTTGTAATGAAGAACTCATTTAGTGAGGTTACAGGTTGGTTTGAAGCCAACGGCTTCAACCTGAACGCTGGGAAAACCCAACACATTTTGTTTACATTGCAACAGATGATTTGTGAGGACTTCCAACCTAATGTCAAACTATAGGCCTCGCCAGCGATATTGGCATATGTCCTTGAGGGCGTAGCTAGCCCCCTCATAATGTTATCTTTCATCACCGTGTGAGACATAAGCACATGGTGCTGATTAAGCAAAACATTGGAATACGTTACAATGCATCTCGAGCAGTGTGTTTATACATCTCCAATATCAAGTTGCATCATTCTTCGAGCTTCAGCCTGTGTGTCACACCGGTTCTAATGGAATCATGCCCCTCCTCTGATACTGCCATCACGTCCCCTCAGACCAAACAATGACCACGATAAAGTAAGTGACTCGCACCATAGTTGTCCATTAAAATTTCCATACGCCACAAACCGTGGCGCTACCTGTACTAGGTATTGTGATCGACTCTAAACTGAACTGGAATGCCATATTGACTCTATTTTCACACGTTTGGCCAGGGTACTGTACTTGTTAAGACATTTGAAACATCTAGCTCCTAAGGAATTCCTTAGAAATGCGTACTACGCTTTCTTTAACAGTGTACTAATCTATGGTATCCTTATATAGGGTAACTCTTCCAGTGTGGTCAGAATTCTCATATTGCAAAAGCAGGCCTTCCGCATCATTACAGGTTCATCATACGATGCTCATTGTAAGCCCCTGTTTATCTCAGAAAGAATTCTGACAGTTGTTAACCTATATATACCAAAGCCTAGTTAAGATCAAATCCAACATAAATTAATATAATTTGAGATCAGATTACCATAACTACAGTACAAGACACAACTATCGTGTTGATGTACCTGCCGCCAGACTGAATGTAACAAAACGCAATTACCCTGCAATGGCAGTAATGTTATTCAATAGGTTACCCCCATATGCATTTGGTCTGCCTATTTAAGATTTAAAAGACGTTTGCTGCAATGTTAGCAAGTAATATTTTTTACACTATTACAGAATTTTTAGATGCATTTGCAAATATTATGTATATTTAATTTTAAATGTTGACTCTGTCTACACATCATTCATGATGTTCACGACATTAATTATTATTATTATTATTATTATTATTATTATTATCGTTATCATCATCATCATCACCATCATCTCAGTGAGGGAGCTAACCAAGAATAGACATCGGCCGAACTCAGTGAGGGGGAACTACTGTAAGTATGTGAGAATGTAATTTCGAAGACTGGGCTCCTGCAGATCTTAGTGATGAGAGCTAACTATGGTTTATTTATATAAATGCAAACTGTTGCCCTAATTGCTTTTCTTTCAAAGCAACTAGTTCGTCGTAGGTTAGCGTTAGGCCTAATTTAATACTAGAAAATAACTTTTGATAGCCTAATGGAGTAGAATAGAAATTTTGTTCTAAAATCTAGCTGGAGAAAATAAGGCAACTCCTGTTCATTTAAAAAAAAAATTATTTTAATTCAATTAATAAACAGTCAACACAATTACATTAACAACGAAATAAGATGCCTTAAAAGTGTAGTTGTAGCACCGAATGGCCAATGCAAAAATAAAAACAAAAAGGAGCAAACTCGTACTGCAATAAGGAACTTTGCATCCATTATGTAGGCCTAATTTCTCATTCCTATTCTTAGTATTTTAGGTAATCTAAATATTTTTCGTACACACTACGTTACCTTTCAGCCACCCTTTACGGAGCTAAAGACTGACCTGCAGAATAGCTATCAATTAATTATAAGGCCCAGTTCTCATTTAGAAAATAATTTTGCTTCCAGTAATGGGAGGTCCCAGGTTAAACCCCGTGACCGACCAATTTGATTTATATTTATTGATGGTTTCCCTGTCGCAAAGGGAAGGAGCCTAATTACTTACCATGACGATCGCTGCTATTTTATCTAAATTTAAAATAGGTTAAAATTGTACGCGCTATTACGCAACGACAATAGAAACAGGTGTGCACTCATTATTAGAACATCCAAAAAGCCTGAACACCCTATATGACTCCTGTAGATAGCTGTGCAGGCCTATAAATAAAGATGAAAATAATAGATAGCTCTGTATAAATAAAGATGAAAATAATACAAATCTGATGGGTAATAGGCCTACATGATTTTCTTGGCCCTTAATATATTCCTACATAGAGGGTGGCGTGCACCAAACTCATGCCATTTACTCTTTTAGTAAACCTTACTTCTTTAGTTCTAACTACTTTAGTAAGCAACTATTTTAGTAACGTTCTCTTGGCGTGCACCAACCAGGAGTAAACTAAATTCGGCGGCTTTCAACATAGAGGAATGTACTAAAGAAGTAAAAATTTTATTTACTCCCAGAGTAAATGAACTTACTCCACAAGTGGTGGAGAGCACCAACACGGAGTACGTTACTAATGTAGTAAGTTGTGGAGTAAATAAGGCCAATATTTACTCCTACTCAGGGGGTGGAGTAAAGTTGTGTAGTAAGTGTGTTCTGTGGCATTTGCGTGAGTTATGAGTTACATATCACATTAAATGGATTGCATAGTTCAAACAGAGGATAAGTTATTGAGATGAAGAAGGTGGTATACAAAAAATGAGAGTTGTGGCAGGTGATTTAATAAATATTAAGCGAACCACACCTAGTAGGGCATTTAATAACGTAAATAAATAAGCTCATAAATCCTTACATGAAATTTTGGCGTTTGGAAAAAACGATGTCAGATTCTCACTACATCCATGTGATTTCAGCCAGTCAAATGTGGAAATATCATTGCGGAGAGCGATCCAACTAGGAAGACGTCCACCAAAGGTGAGGGGGAGTGTGAGTGGAAGGGACGTTTGCATTGCACGGTACAAGGAGCGCATGTGCTCTCAAATATCTTCCTAGCTTAATCGGCCTTTAGATGCTGCAGTTCTCCCTAACTTTGGGTTAGAAAACGACGATGTATTTCAAGCTAATCCTATGGATACAGATATCGGCGAGGTATAGTATATTCCAATAAATGAAAGCCTCCGTTCTTGGAGCTACCCAGAAAACACTTCCCCCTGCTACTTAACCATAGAGATTACTGAACAATAGGTGATTCTCATTGTTAAACGATTTAATGTAATTATTGTAAATTAATTTTATTACATTACACTTCTATAGCTTAACTTAAAGCACAACATTACGAATGCCAGAATTATAATAATAATTATAAGAGCTAAAAGTTCAATAGTTGCACCCGCAGTGTTAATGAATAATATGTCTTTTTTTCTGACCCAGGTGTAAAAATGTCCAAACAGGCCACATCGGAAGAAAATTTGATTGACTCGGGGATTAGCGTACATTGAGAAGGGGACACATTGTAAAACTATTCCTTAAAGACTCCCCAAGTCTCGAATGGTGGAGTGAGACGAGACTTTCATGTTTGGGAATAAACTATAGCAGATCTATAGTATGCTGCTAACTATTTTAATTAACCCTGTGGACAGGAAAGTGAGAAGCATTATAAACTATATAGAAAAAAATGCCAACATGAGTGCCGAAAGAAAATTTTAAGGAGGGGCACTGGAGGTTGAAGCTGCACAGGATCTAGAGAAGTAGTCACTGAAATTATTTTTAAACACACAACCATCTACATAATTATTATTGGAGTTCATAGATTCCGAAATATTGTACCGCCATTTTTTGTTTCAATATTACATTTCTCAGTTGTAGCCTAATATTATTATTTTTATAAGGTAATATTTTTTAAGTAAATGTTCTGTGCATTTGAAAAAGGACAGAAACATAATGCCCCTTATTAGTTTTGTTATCCTTTTTATCCCCCTCTTTTTCATGATTTTGTGTAATACTTCTTATTAATATTGTTAAACAGTCAATAAGTATTAATAATTCATTATAGTGAGATTTATGATAAACAACTGTAGAATAATTGATTTATCGTTTTTGGGGAAGAATATGTAACTTTAGGAAGTATAAATATTTTAATATATTTTAGAACTTTATTATTATGAGAGAAATAATTATAATATTGACAGTGAATCAATTATGAAAATCAACTGGAAATTCCAATTGTTTGCATTATAATACAGAAAAATTGCACAAAAATTGTAATCACAGTACCCTAACGTAGGCTACTAAACTGCAAATATTCAATTGAAGGAATTAAAATTAGTAATGAATAAAACATTACTATTAGACCTATTTTAAAACATGAAGATTGTCATTAGTAATATTTGGAACAACCCAAATTCATATTCAAATTTTTCAGCGAACCTTTCCTTTTCATTATATGGCACTTAAATAATACTGGCAATTGAAATGCACGTGTTCTGCTGCGCTGCACTAACGTTTCTGCTCTGTTCTGCGCAGAATTCGACTAATTCTTTAGTAAAAATCGTTTACTACTTTAGTTACAACTAAAGAAGTAACTATCAATTGAGCTCTCCAACACCAACTAAAAGAGTAAGTTACTAAAAGAGAAGCACTAAAGTAGTAAATCTAAGACGGGAACCTGACGCAACAAAAACCGGTTTGTGTGTCTCACTCTAGCACATTACTCGTATGACTTAAAGAGTGAGACAGATGTACTGGTTCTTGTATACTTCAGGTCTCCGTCTTAAATTTACTACTTTAGTTTGGTTTACTCCTGGATGGTGCACGCCACCCAGAGTATACGGTTGTAGGCCTATTGCGGTACTGAGCATTCTATTGTCCCAGCCTCATTCAAAATCGCATGTCGCGAAGCAAGACATACAACCTGAGTTCGAGGATGAAATGGCTGGCTTATAACTACCTTTCAGGGATTTTGCTAAGACATGTTTCACATATAGTTTTAGCCCATTGTATAATAACTTACAATAATTATATCATATATTGTAATGCATTATGCAATTCGGTTAGAAAATTTAGTAAAATCATTATAACAAATTTCAATAAAACAGCAAAAAATGAAATTTTGTTTACATAAAGTGGTTGTAAACATGAAGAGAAAGTCTTCGCCCTTCATGCCGCAACCCCGAAGGATACACAAACATATTTAGATTACCTTCAGAAGAAAATACTAAGAATAGGAATGAGAAATTACATAATGGATGCAAAGTTCCTTATTGAAGAAATATGATGTAGGCCTAATGAAGGTGATGATGATGACGACGATTATTATGAGGATGACGACGATTATGATGACGATGATGATGATGATGGTAATAGTAATAATAATGTCGTTACAAAAACGTTGCATAAGAAAGTCTTGTGTTTTAAAAAGGTCACAATAAATGAGTATAGGCCTACATCTAAAATACTAATTACAAACTGCCTAAAAAATTATCCAATTGATGCACACATAAATCAAAGCAACATATTTTTACCAACATTTTAAATGTATTTATAACCACATTACATCGTCGAATCGCAGCCCGTATGAATTTCGGCCCAACGTATTGAGAGGGACGTCTGAGTTGCGGCCAGGTAATTGGGTGTTGACAGCCTATTAAGATTACCCAAGAATCACCACGGACAAGGTGGCTGGGTACTTCCCAAAAATCTGTGCTTGTAGTCAATTCAAAAAGTTATATAACTTACAGCACAAAGTCACTGTGCTAATGTAAAGTTTGCGACAAAAATTTGAAGCTTACATTTTTTTACAACTTTAAGATCATTAATTCAGATTTTGTGGTGTCTATTTTCAGTGTTGGGTTATTTATTATACTTAATAACAATAATATAAAAATGTATTTAGTAGTTACGAATTTCGGTGGGATTCTAGGGTATGCTAATTTGTACATTGAATCACTTGGCACCTGTTTTAATCCATTAATCGGATAATGGCCGTAATGGATCTATAATTTGACATTAAGCCACGACACAAAGACTTTCAAATAACCGTATTGCTACTAACAATGTAAATATTCTATGAGTTTACATACATGGGCATTTACTGGTTCGCGAACCACTTGTGGTTCTTCACCTTCCCGCATAAGACACAAGATGGCATTGCGGACATTCGGTGCACGTGTTGGATTATTCCCATGTACGAGTCATAATCTCTTTGCAAGCAGTGACGGGTCGCGAAACAGTTCCGATTGAAAGGCGTTATGGCACATTCTAAGCCTTCGTATAATGAAATAATTAATTGCAAATACAAAATTGTTTGTATTATTTGTTTCTTGTAGTGTACATTATAAAGTGAAATTAGTGTTTCCCTAAGAATGAGCAACCGCCACTGCACTTATTGTCTGCTTGTGTCTCCATCTACCCGTTCTTTTCGAACTATGTGTAAGTTGACAAAAGTTTGCGGGTTGCGTGTCAATGGATAGGGGTTTGCCCATCTCTAGCTAGGGCAAGGCATTTGATGATTTTGCATCTTTTTTATATGAAGGATAAAAGATAGCTCGAATATTTGTAAATGTGTATCATGAAATAATTGATTAAATAAGGGTAATTTGTTTTTGCATTATTTTACTTTATTTTGCATTTTTCGTCATTTTCAAGAGATAGGTCATTTTTTGGCAATTTTTAGGTAATTTTCGGCATTTTTAGGTCATTTTCGGCATTTTATGTCATTTTCGGAATTTTTTGTATGCTTAATGTTTCAGTGGAGATAAAGAGGAGCTTTTCCATGCAACGATCGTTACTTTCAGACAACAGATTATCGTTTTTATTTGAGAATCTCCTCCAAGTGTTCATAGATCATTTTAATTCAGGTTTATTGTAAACACCACAGCAGTCTGTTTTATAGCAATAAAGATTCTTTCTTTTTAAATGGCACGTATTTGTTAGGGGCAAATTTGATGGGCATGCCAGTTCAGAAAGAATTTATTTTTCGCTTAGGGTGTCCAAGTAGTATAAATTTACTTCTTTAGTAACAAAATAAGTGTTTTATAATATAAATTCATATGTAACGCACCGTCATAAACTGTTTTTGGCAATTCATTACTTAAGAAAAATCTAATTATAAGTAATAATGGTAATTTCTTTTTTTATTTTGAGTCATTTTTTCACTATTTTAGGTCATAAATTCACTTTCTATTTTGCATGTTTTCACTATTTTATGGTCATTAAATGCCTTGCCCTTGTAATAATCAACCAGGGGCGCAATTAATAGTTATTCTAAAAAAAGTATGGTCGCAACTAACCCAGTTAAATTATTAGTTCGGCCGCAACTTGTATCGTTCGTTTAGTATAGTTTTACGTTAGAATATATTGGGACCATGTTCGTCTTATAAATCACCGATCAATTTGTTAGGAATACTATTGATTTTAATGTTACTTTTAATTTAATTAATTTTGCTTGCTGTTCCTATAATTATTTATAACTGTAGGTAAAAAGACTAGAATAGAATTGTAAACGTGAAGATGTACAGTTACAGTATTCACTTTATTAGATGTTGGTTATTGTGAAGGAAGAATTGTCAGGTTGCCAATACACATTAGAATGAAAACCTGAAATGTTATGTTGATACCACCTTGGTTTTGTAGCCTTGTTGGAAGCATTTTAAAACCATTAGCAGTAGCTTGCAATACTTGTAAATCTTTCTGCATTTGGCAGCTATGATTCTGTTCTAGACATCGTATAATGCTGTCTTCACCCACATGCGGGTCTACGTATTGTGATGCCCGAGTGCACTATTCTCCGGTTTTTTCAGCTGTTTCGAAGCCGCGGTCTCTAAACGTTCGAATATATCGCGGTTACTCTGCTACGAAGATATTCCCATGGAGGAATTTTGTGTTGGTTTCTTCCATGGCCACTAGTTTCTCTCTCTCTCTCCTCTCTCTCTCTCTCTCTCTCTCTCTCTCTCTCTCTCTCTCTCTGCACGTCTGCCAGTCACGGTGACTCGCCTAGGCCCATTGGTTTTCCATATTTCATTAATTTGTTGCCTTATTGTTCAATAATAAATGTTCATCAGAATAAAATGGAATATTATATTGCGTATATATTTATTTATTTAACCTGGCGGAGTTAAGGCCATAAGGCCTTCTCTACCACTCAGCCAGGGCAAAAACATGAAATACATAACGATAATAATAACAAAATGATTAATAATAAATAAAAAAAGAACTGATATACATGAATACAAGAAACGTACATTAAATACAAAGAAAAAATTCGAACATAAGTACTTGAATAATATGATAATATATGTCTGACTTTGAATTCAAACACCATACATACTGTATCAATCGTGAAAATGAGTTGGTTATGCCTACTACTGGACGGACTTGGTTTGACTGAGGTAAGAAAGGAAGGTAATTTCAATCAATGTTACAGTACAGTATTTGCAAAGATATGTACCATCGTTCATTCTTCAAATAGATCCCACCTGTCTGTACATTTCAATAAAATAACATTTATGGTTTACGTGTGCAGTCCAAAGTAAATCAACACCATGAAATCTCTGTTTTGATTTTGACATAGCCTCGCTTTTATTCCCGTACGACTAGTGGAAATTTTAGGTGCAAAGTCATGTACATAGCCATGATAGGGCTGTTATAATTATGTTCGTGTATGTGCAAGTATGATAAATTGATTACATACCCTATATACCGATACACATGCTATATCGTGATGGATGTAGCCGTTCACTGTAAATTTGGCCTAGGTCTATTGCTTTTCCATATTTCATTTATTTGTTGCCTTATTGTTCAGTAATAAATGTTCGTAAGGATAAAATGGAATATTATATTGTATATACATATCAAACACCACAGATACTGTACTTATCGTGAAAATGAGTTGGTTACGCCTACTACTGGATGTACCTGGTTTGGTTGAGGTAAGAAAGGAAGGTCATTTCAATCGATGTTACAGCACAGTATTTTCGATTATATGTACCATCGTTCATGCTTCAAATAGATCCCACCTATCTCTCGTTATCCATTATGTTCAATTAGCTTTTGGCCTAGATATCTTAAGTATGACACATTACGCTGATCTCCATCTTGGAAAGAAAGCCGCTGTTTTCTCACTTTACAGCTCCTTCACGGCCGGTTAGCATCTTACCGTGGTAAAAGTCGAAACCGAGCACGGTGCAACGAAAGTATGACTTTACCGGGGTAAACTAAGCAACCTTACCGCGGTATTCTAAATACCGAGGTTGGTGCACTCGGCCATTAGAGCGATTCACTTCACCATCACTCTAGCTTGCAGAAATTTTGAGGCTGCAATGCGTTTATATGGGAAAGCCCTCTTCAGCAGACTTTTCAAAAGAGGCCTGCATCAGAAGATTCCTTCCCGTCACTAAATCCTATCTGTGATTTATCATAAAGAAGCCGATAAGGCAACTTATATTCTAAGCAAACGGAATATACCATTTTCCGTCGGACCGCGGTGGTGCAGAGATAGCTCGCCCGCGTCTGAATCCGAAGATCGATGGTTCAAATCTAGCCGCGGGAGGGAGGGAGGGATTATAAACCCATTGTCCCCACCTTAGATTTTCGTCACGTTAAAGAATTGCAAGCCTAAATTAGAGCTTCGTCACTTTCACAATACCTTAGAAGCCTGTGGCTGGTTTTCCAGACTATGGGCTTACGATCTGTCCCTCTTTTCTCCATAGGACTAAATAGACACAATCAATTAAATAAGCCTAATCTTCGAAATAACATCTCCACTTGGAGGTCCTACTCCCGTCCTCGGAGGGACAGGATATCATGCATAGCATCCTACAGATCGGTTATATTTCTCAACTTCAACGAATAGCATAAGCAGCAAAAGTTGGTTCATTATAATTAATATCGAAAGCATTGCAAAAGGTTCTAACATTCATGATTACATTTCCAATGTTCCGCTGCATATCTTGTTTTCAAGATATGCTGTAACGAAGTGAAAGGTCGCGGAACAATATCTATAGTGAACAACGGTTGAACCACTTGTCACCACTCTATATTTGTGGTTTATTGTCTATAAGAGTGAATGACGCCTGTTCAAATAAATGTTCTCACTCTATAGTATTTAAATAATTACGTCACAATGTTCCTCCCGGATAAAGGGAAAGTTATGAGTTTAACTGTGGAAAGTTATGAGTATAACTATGGAAAGTCTTAAGTAAAGTGAACAGACGTCCCGATTTTGCTGGGACAGTTTCGAATTTTGGAGTTAAGTTCCCTCGTCCCAAGCAGGTTCTGCCGAGACACTTAATTTTCCGGTTTTTAGAAATCAAACAGAATTCCCGGTTGTTTTAGCGGGCTATGATTAGAAATTATTTTCTGCTACTTTTAATTCTCGGTAGATAGATAGTTCTCTATAGGCTACTAAAATATATATAGTCAAAACTAAAGAGGACAAAACCGAGATGAACTGAGCCTCATTATGGACCGTTCATTCCCATTTCGACATGTTGCATCTCGTACTGCGGATTAAAATGTACCTAACTCGTGCTCTCAGAAGCATGTCACGGACTGTTAGACTATGTAGGCCTACTCAAATCGTCCTCTCATGAAACTATACGTCACCTATATACTATGTAATATAGTACATATTTCCAATTTCCGATATAGATGGTGAAAATCTAATAAAATATTTATTTGATTTGAACTTTACTCATGTTTACGTTTGATGTAAAAGGCTCATGGTTTGCGACTGATCCACTGAATACGAAGCCATTTTGTAAGTCATTGCACAGTACATTGCAGTGCAACGCTGGATTTTAAAATTTTAGAGATTAAGCGAGGCAAACTTAAATTAAGTTTCATGGCATGCGTACACAATCAATATAGTTAAACAGAATGAATCAAACGGGGCTTGTGTAGATAGAGTTTGTGCGGGAGGCACTTTGTTTATATTGATATTTTGGTAAGTCAGCTGTTTGACAGTCCTGACGTCTATTCAACCGCTATAGTCTCTATGAATCGGACAAATTGAGTAGGCTACATATAGAGAGCATAGGAAAACCAGTTTTTGTACGTAGGACGAGTTGGGTACATTTTCAAGTGTAAGTCCTCCGTGGGCAGAAAAGAGTCAGGACAGCATTGGAATAATAATAACGTATGGTCCTTTAAATTGTCGATAGACGTAAATGGAAACTGGAATATAATAATTTGACCTATTAACCAGTAGCAAACTTCCAGAGCAAGCAAAGCAAGCATCGCTTGCACAGATTTGTTTTAAAATTGCGGTCTTTGTTTTGTTTTAAGCATAAGAAATATTTTTATTGTTAACTTCTTAAATAACCAATAGAACTATTTTATTAAAAAATCAGAAATTATTTATTTTTAATTCAACTTTATTTATACGCCTTTCAAGATCGAAGTCATATCAGCAAGTTCCCTGTGTGTAAGTTACCAGTAGGTCATATAACTATCGAAGTGCGACTGTTTTCTATTGTTCATGGCGTCTGTTAATTTCAACTTATATCAATTTTAATTAATATGTTACAGAATGAAATAGCGGGGATGAGTCATGGTAAATAAACATCCAATTCAGCATCATTCGCCTTTACGACTAGGGAAACCATGAAAGAAACCGGTCAAGGTGGCCGGCAATGGGGTTTGAACGCGGGACCTCTAGAATGTGAGTTTAAGACGCTACATTCTCTGCAATCTTGCTGATTTTTAATTAAATTATTATTATTATTATTATCATTATCATTATTATTATTATTATTATTATTATTCTAGATTTAAAAAAGCATATGATTCATTTAGGTGAGACAAATTATTGTACAATATCCTCACTGAGTTCGGGATATCACTGAAGTTAGTTAGGCTGATCAAAATGTGTCTAAATGAAACCTATAACAGGGTCAGGGTAGGGAAATTCATATCATATAGGTTTGTCATTAGAAGCGGAATGAAGCAAGAAGATGCACTATCACCTAAGTTACATTTTAATTTCGCTTTGGAATATGCCATTAGTAAAGTTCAGGAAAACAAGGTAGGGCTAGAATTAAAGGGCAGTCACCCGATTTTAGCTTACGCAGATGATGTTTGCTTGTTGGACGATGACATAAACACCATCGAGAGAAATGCAGAAAGTCTATTCGATGCCTGCAGGAATATTGGATTGGAAATGAATACAGAAAAAAACTAAGTATATGATCATGGAACGTCAAAATAATGCTCTACCAAATACTAGAATAGCCGGTAAATCGTTCGAATAAATGGAAAAATTCAAATATCTCGGAACGATAGTTACTGATACAAATATTTTTTAGGAAGTGTAGCCTCAAATCAGGAAATGCTTGTTTTTATGCAGTTCAGAAACTCTTATCTTCTCGTCTTCTGTCCAGAAATCTAAAAATAAAGATTTATAAGCCTATTATCGTGCCGGTTGTATATGGATGTGAGACATGGCCGCTTACTGGTCGAGAAGAACATAATCTGAGAGTGTTCGAAAACAGGGTTATTAGGAAAATATTTGGACCTAAGAGAGATGAGAATGGAGACTGGAGAAAACGAGCTTCATAACCTGTACTCGTCACCCCTCACCGGATATAGTAAGGGTAATTAGGTCACGGGGGGATGAAATGAGCTGGACATGTTGCGCGCATGGGGGAGGAAAGATATATCTCAAAAGTATTGACTGTGAGACCCGAAGGGAAAAGACCACCTGGAATACCTAGACGTAGGTGGAAGGACAATATTAGGATAGATTTAAGGGAAGTAGGATTTTCGTGGGATGATTGGATAAAATTAGCACAGAATAGGGTTGAATGGCGGGCTCAGGTAAGTGCGGCAATGAACCTTCGGGTTCCATAAAATATGTAATATTCCTTTAGCTTGCTGAGGAATTGTCTATTGCCATTGAGTAAGTGAGTAAGTGAGTAAGTGTATTATTATTATTATTTACATACACATAAATGTAATCGGAACTTTTATCTGATCCATCAGCTATTATCTGAATGGGGCATCTATTGGCCTATGGTGATCAGATTAGTCTGGAAAGAGGTATGTATTGTGGAGGATATTATTTTCACTATCAGACTGCTAAACAAGAGAAGCAATACCCTTGAACCTTTCTTCAGGGTCTCGGGTGTTTGCATCTGCTTATGAGTGAATTTCAGAAGAAAGATTTAAAACTTCAGTCGGGGAATGTGAGGCTTTCAAATTCAAGGGCAGGGAGGAGCATTTGATCTTTGCACGTGGCGACTGTAAGTAAATTTAATTTCAAGTTTAGCAGCACCTAAGTTATCATCAATTCACCAATTAAATTACGAAAAAGGCAAAGAGTTTCGTCGTCGGAAAACATTCTTATTCTCTTCCGTGGAAGTACACATTCGTGATATTGAAATGTAGCGAATTTATTTTAAAATATAAGAATAGTCCATTACATTGTCTTCAATGATAATCAGTTACAGTGTCTTGAATAGTCATTTACAGCGTCGAAAATTACAGTACACTATAGCCTACTCCTATCGGGCTGATTTTGAGTACGCAGTCCTATTGTTTTAGATAGCCTAACGGACATTTGAAAACTGTTGGTTTTTCACATGAGTTTTCTGTTTACTGTCATAAAAGTAGACATCCATACAGGTATTTTTGAACAATTGTGTGTAGTTGAAATGACTACTCTAAGAGTTTATGTGTCATTAGACTTCATTTAGTATTAGTGAGAATTATGTTACATTTTACCTAGACCTATACGAGATAGTGAGACTCAACCTTATTAGTGTTTACGATATTGGTAAAAAACAGAATGAGTAGTATAACTAAAATAACAAAATAGATGTATAAGCTTTCATGAACCACAGATTATTGTCTCTGTTGGACATTACATGAGAATATTATAGGAGAAAAATTCCTCCGACACTGGGACTTGAACCCAGGACCTTTGGCTATTCGCGCCAATGCTCTACCAACTGAGCTAAGCCGGAGTTCAATTCACAGCGCCGGAAGGAACCTCTCTCCTATGACTGATTGCCCTAATGGTCTACCTCACAGACAGACAAGTTATGTCATATGCAGTACTGTGAGGCACACTAATTAGTGATTTTTGTGACCGGGCTTCCACTGTTATTGTACAGTTGACATTCAAGATAGATGTATAAGCTTTCATGAACCACAGATTATTGTCTCTGTTGGAAATTACATGAGAATATTATAGGAGAAAAATTCCTCCGACACTGGGACTTGAACCCAGGACCTTTGGCTATTCGCGCCAATGCTCTACCAACTGAGCTAAGCCGGAGTTCAATTCACAGCGCCGGAAGGAACCTCTCTCCTATGACTGATTGCCCTAATGGTCTACCTCACAGACAGACAAGTTATGTCATATGCAGTATGTCACAAAAATCACTAATTAGTGTGCCTCACAGTACTGCAATATGACATAACTTGTCTGTCTGTGAGGTAGACCATTAGGGCAATCAGTCATAGGAGAGAGGTTCCTTCCGGCGCTGTGAATTGAACTCCGGCTTAGCTCAGTTGGTAGAGCATTGGCGCGAATAGCCAAAGGTCCTGGGTTCAAGTCCCAGTGTCGGAGGAATTTTTCTCCTATAATATTCTCATAAAATAACAAAAGTTAAAAATACACATCATAAACTTAAATACCAATGAATACATACCGGGGAGTAACATATTTTACAGAGTTCCGTAAGTTATAGGCCTACTTCTGCTAAACTAATTAAGTTGATAAAATATTCTAGACTAGCAGGTGCCCGCGGCTTCGCTCGCGATTATTTCCTCAACTGCTATTCATTTACACATTTATTTAACAGAAAAATAATTAAAACATTATATTTATTAACATTGATATTTTTACATCAGTTACATAAATTGTATCATTTTATTCTCAATTATGTTTTATGTAGTGAATACAAATAATTGAGTACAGTCTAGGTGGCATTGTGTCTAAACAGAAACATCAGCTCAAATAATATGTTAGATATTCGTCCAATTACATAAACTATATTTACAATTGTTTGCTAATCAATTTATCTCATATAGTCTTGATAGTCTAAATTTGTATTCACGTTTTTATTGCTTAGGAGTATTAAAGAACTAACCTCTACTTTTTCTTTCTTTTCTATGCAGTTTTACTGTAATGTACCTCATGTAATGGTGTAACTTTAAAGGTTCTCTGTTTTTATTATAGCCTGAATAACGGAGTCTCAAGAGAAGACTGATTTCATTTATTTCACCTGCCAGAACAACGTTAAAATCAGAAACAACGATTGGCAACAATATGAATTTGTTTAGCCGCTATATAGTTATCGAACAGTTAATTACTATAATAATAATAATAATAATAACCCAATAAATTATTACACCTGTCCCTCTACCCTCCCTCGGAAAATAAGCATATCAAAATTAGTATAGGTAATGAAACCTCCATTGGAGGCCCCTTCGCCCCACCTGGGGATCATAGGGTACCAGATACAGATACAGAATAAATTATTACTGATATTTTGTGATTCCCACGTTATATACGGAAAAGTTCAGTATAACTCGATGTTGTCTTGAAATCACTTTTCGTCTCCGCTGTAAGCATAGGCCTAATAAATCCTCAAAATGGAATAATCTGAATTTAAAAAATAATTTAATTTACGCAGATTCATCCATTAAGGTGACGTAATTACAGTGCATCTAGAAACCAATCGTGCATTTGCAAATAATATAGACTACAATTTCATCAGTTACAGGTCGCGGCCCTGTAAGGCCCGGGCGGCTTGGGTCGCTTAAATCCTGAAAGGGAGAGATACAGTAATACTAAGATAAAGAAAGAAAGATTTGATCAGTTATACGAATCGATTTAAGTAATGATTATAACGAAGTAAATGTATGGAAGTGAAACATTTTCAATAATTACAAACATAGGGACTTACAGTTATATACAAATTACATGTAACTAACTTATACAGACGCTGAAAATATGTAAAATTCTATAGGTCTATGGTGTGTAGAGAACATGAACAACATTATGTATTAATTCTATAGTACTACCAACACAGTGTCAAATAAGCTACGTAAACCATGTAGGCCTCATAGTATTCATTGTAATGGGACATGGTAGTTAATATAAAGATTTTAAAAAACTTTCAATGTCCCCTTAAAGTAAAATGTCGGAATAAGTGTCTTCTCACCAATTTGAAAACAGACATTCAGGACATTCTTTAAGATTTTCTTAAAGTATACTTCATTTATAAAGTGATCGTAAATGCTTGTTAATGGTATGAGGAAGACACTCCAATAAACATTAATTTGGTCACAACTTTAATGGATTTCATATTATAGCTTAATGACAAATTACAGAACTCGTAATGAATAGTTTGCTGTGGTAAACCAGACTGGTAATGGAAAGTGAATTGCAGACCATTAAGACATGCACTAGGTATAATTAAACACGTCAGAATGATGCCACGCTTTGACACGAAGAACGTGACATGTGCATGAAAGTGATGTTTATAAGACACCTCATTAACTGCATTAGTAATGAATTTCTCTCATGAAATAGTATCTGTTAAAGATCATTTCGAGTTTAATAGTCTACTTCAACATGTAGAACTCTTTCATGGAATTCCTTTTGCAAATTGTGAAGTCTTAAGACCACCATTTGAGTATAATAGGACTCCTCGTGCGAGATGCATTCTAACATGCAAAATTGCTTAATGGATTTCATACCGTCTTTAAATCCGGAAAAGAAAGTATTTTCAATGCATTGAAACAATAATGAATGAATATTCATCCGTGTCATTACTAGTCCTCGGAATTTTAGCCATGAATATTGATATTTTAGGCGACTAAAATAGGTTACAAAAGGAAGTCACTAGGCACTATTCTTTAATTTTAGGCAAGCATTTTTCTGTTATCTAAATAGGGCCACAAAAGATTAGTATAACTTAAAAGTAAGAATTTTTACATTTTTATGTGTATGATTATAGGGCCTAAGTATATATGTTATTTGTTGTTGTTATTATTATTATTATTATTATAGTTCACTACGTAGAAGAAAAGGTCTTTTATTTTACATTTTCTTAAAAACAGACTTGGCTCATTTGTGAGTGACCGAGAGTTAGCCTTAAATAATCTTAAAACACCACTGAAAACTAATAAATTTGTTACCTGCTTGCGTACCATAACTAAAAATAATGTATAATTCTTACCTGTTTGTTACATAAACGTCATAAATAAGTTCATTCTAATCCACTAGAAGAAGCTATTAAATCTTAAAAGTTCTTGAAATTATTATTTAAAAACCTTAAAATTACTTGTTTAGGCAGGTTTAGGCACAAAAAGGAAAAAATGGGCACTTATCCCCATTTTAGGTCATTTTAGGCACTATAAAACTGCTCCCAATAAGTACTCATTTTCCATAAATCGCTAACATATTCAATTATTTTGAACATTTTCCTGAATAAACTAAATAGGCATTTGCCTAAAATTCCAAGGTCTAGTCATTAGTAGGGACAGGATGTTTAGGTTTTTAAAAACACTGTTTTAGGTTTTTCATTAGGTGAAATAGTTTTTTTTAGGTTTTTTTCCAAAATATCGCTTTCGGGTAGAATAATTGGTTTCATAAATTTGAATGTGCTACATAGGATTCAATACATAATACTTGTAAAGTTTAACTTAAAATTTACTTAAATTTGTGTAAACTTGCTTTAGGACAATATTACACAATTGAAGAAAGAAAGCATAAACAATCAAAAGAAAGAGTGAAAATAAGATTGCCTCACATTTCCTGGTTACAGTAGCCTATATCACTAAATATCTTTCAAGATTCTCAACTGTGAGTTGTATTGAATGACAACGTCTGTCATATACAACAGGAGCAACTTGGAAAACAACAAAGCAGACATAGAAACCCGCGGGATGCAACGTCATAAAATGACCTCAGAAGAAGTAGAATAAGAAGAAGAAGAAATTCAGGTCGTTGCCAATCCACTGCCGTAAAAAACTCGATTTCATTTGTTTCGGCATAATTAACACGTCTTCTTAAAACTCACAGTGTGACCACTCAGTATGAATAACGGGGAAGTACTAAAGGCAAACAAAAAACAAGTGCTTTAACACACAGAAATCTATATCCTTGTTCATACACGGCAACAATGGTTGTTCGTACGAATATTTTAAAAGGAATACGCCGGTACTCTTTTCCTCTCTTGATACTGTCCATCCTAGACGACAATGGGTTGAATTAAACGCTGGTGGTATTAATTTCTACCCGACAAAAATTATTCTCTCCCCGTGAAATATCGATTTCTCAACTGACAAACAAAAAAGACAAAAAAGGAGCGTAAATTACATATTTTAGGTTTTATATCCCGTTTAGGTATAGTTAGGTTTTTATACCCCATTTAGGTATTTTTAGGTGCCACAGAATTAATGTGGGTGAATCCTATGGACATGATTCGAAAAAGTGTATGAGCGCTTCTTGTTTTGGAAGTAAGGAAAAAAATAGGTAAAAACCTAAGAATCCGGTCCCTAGTCATTAGATTATACTTTCCAGACCATATTGTTTTTAAGTGTTATTTGTGATGTAAGACCTTTATATAAAACCTAACAGGCAAGCACGTGCTCGTTTTGTTATTAGTAGAGACAGGCACAATATGAAGAAAATTTTGCAAAAATATGAAATTTATTTATGCTAAATATGAAATTATGAAGGAAAATTTTAAAAAATATTATGAAATACAATAAATCACCAATTTAATCATCTGAATATTTGTTGTTCGATTTAAGACAATACACAATGAGAGAACAAAATAAAACACTAGTTAACTGGTAATTAATGCGTTAATTATTCACAATATTCTATTCGCCTACATTTTTTCACATCACATCAATTATTATTTATTAAAATAAGATACAAGCAGCTTTTCAATGTTTTCTGGCAAAAGGTTGCATCTTCTGTCGGTAAGAAACGTCTGAACTGTTCGTGTGTCTTTTTTATTTTCATTTTTTTAAATGTTGAATGCTATTTGTGTGTTGTTTCAGCTGAAACTTTGTGTTTTCAGGTACCTGTATTAAAACATAAATTAATTACAAAATTATTATGTAATTCAGTCACCCTTCATTCAGAATAAAGATATCTGCGAAAGCCAAAATTTAAGGTGCACTTTTAGCTCCGCCCACTCGATCACTCGATATTCACTTTTGTTTCTCAGCGAAGTAGGGTGACTAACTATCCTTGTATATTGTTGCCGACACTCCCGACCGTACCAAATATTAAAAATGCGAGACTGCCCCTTGTACCAAATATTAAAACTGCTAGAGTGCCCCTTGTACCAAATATTAAAAATTCTAGAGCGCCCCTTGTACCAAATATTAAAAATGCGAGGGTATGTGCCTTGTACCCACAGGTTTGCCTTGTACCCAACGGTTTGTCAGCCTGTTCATCCTCGAAGAATTTGCTAGATCGTGGTATAAAAGGAACTGCTTCACTGGGGGAGGGTTAGCCGGGATATGTTTCATGCGAAAATGCATCTTATATTTGTTTTTTCCCAAGATATCAAATGTAGCGTAAAAATAATTTGAATGTTAGTAAACATTTGTCTTTAGATAGTATTACACAGATAATAAAAAGGACTATATTCCATACTTACACTTCTGTTACAAAATGTGCACATAACAATCGTTCCATCTATTTTAAAACAGTTGAACTCTGTCATCCAAT
This sequence comes from Ectobius pallidus, assembly GCA_964059195.1. NCBI lineage: Eukaryota > Metazoa > Arthropoda > Insecta > Blattodea > Ectobiidae > Ectobius > Ectobius pallidus. The sequence goes on along the minus strand of CAXKWD010000006.1, from coordinate 52,169,754 downwards.
CGCACATTCCAGATTTAGGCATGTCGTCAACTTCACACGGTCCAAAAATCACCACGAATCACAAACAACACGTAAATGCCAGTCCAAAACTGATGCAGTGTCTAGTGAGCAGGGAGGAGAGAATATTCCCTCCTCCCTGCTAGTGAACTGGTTCCTCTAACTGTAAACATTCCCTACCCCCGCCCTTGCTGTCGAATTATATTTTGGAATGCAAGAAATGTGACTACTTCCACACAATACGTAGAAATCCCATCTCCGTTCATAATGGAAGTAGGCTATTGTTAGAGCGGAAATGTGTAGGGTACCTCTTAACAGTTAGAAAGTGTTGCAAAATTTCTTAGCTTTCAGGAGTTTGACGTTTAGGGATTTGAGATGCGATTCCCGGAAAGCTTTTCAAAATATTTCAATAATGTGGAAAACTTGATTCATTTGTCATAGAAGTATTAACGAAGGAAAAATTTGCAAATCATACAAAATATGAAGCTTTATGAAGATTATCACGAAATATGAAGATTTTACCAAAATATTATGAGATATGAACTTTTTTCTTGCGTGCATTACCATCTAAACTTCGTGATTCGTAAAGATCCGAGTTTTCAGAGCGCTAGCAGCCATTTTAGAATATGAAATTTCATATTTTGCCTGTCCCTAGTTATTAGTGTGAACTTGCTAAGTTATAGCCTATTGTAACGGTCGAACGTCGTACTAGCCTACGTTTTGTGTTATTTTGATCCGTAAATTTTAAAAGGAAATAATTTCAGTTCGATTGTGCTCAGAATAGAAATCAAGCATCTTCTTGAAATTTCGTATGTAGCACAATGCAGGCTCTTTTGGTTGACAATAATTTGTTTGAAACAAATCACATATCAAAACAGTTGAACAAGCAAAAACATTTGCTGAAAATACTGTACTAAACCATCATCTATTCATAAAGAAATTTATATATCTCTTGAAATTATAGGTGAAACATACGTTTAATGCATGCTTTAAGCGAAACTAAATAAGAATTGTGTTGTGTTTACGCTTTGTCAAAAATCGTCTGGTTTATAAACCAAATTATCAAAGCTGAAATAGTTATTTATGCTATTATGAATTTAAGAGATTAATAGATATCCAATAATAGTGGTAGAGGAATAATAGTATTTGTAATGGTTATAATTAAGGAAGTGGATAATTATGTATTTGTATGAAAGGGATGAGAACGACAGTGATGTCTGGTAATATACTCAATTATCGCTGGGTAATTCCGGAAGAGACGGCCACCCGGGGGAGATGACCAATCGCCCTGATTTCTCGGCCGATTTTCCTAATCCGCGATTATTTTCTAACTTGTCACTAACCAGTTAAGTGAAACAATACTTATTGTGTGAGGTGAGCGAACCTTATATAGGCCTATTTAATTTGTATTGCGTGTTCTGTTCTAAACCTCTTCATTTGTAATTACTCACTATGGCCATCTCACCTTTACAAATGGGAGAGATGACCCACTTTTGCCGGGAGAGGTAACCAACAACTTAAGAGCCGTTTTTTCAAGAACTTTTAATGTTTTCTTAAAATTGTAAAAAAAAAAAATCACTTCAGCTTAATTTCTATCAAACTGGAAACTCAAGGCTTTGATTCTCAATTAGTGTACGTATTTATTTTTTATTGCTCGGGTTAATGACATAAGAAACGAAAATATCAATACTTATATCTTAATGAAACAATTTTGAAATTCCAATCCAGAAAGATATAAGAAAATAAAAACTACTGTGACAGTGTATGCCTAATTCAATTAATCTATTTATTTTCAAAATTTTTCTATTTAGTTTCAAAATTATTCATGTGCTTAGAAAGTTAATTGTTTCTATGCCAAAGATGGCTTCATAATCTTGTATTTCTTTCATATTTACGTTTTTATGGTCTGTGGAAAATTGATGACTGATAAATTATAAGGGACATAACCAGTGTTGGCGTATAGGAGACCTCTTCGAATATTCATTGCTCATCAAGGTGGCTGCCCTTGTTCCACACCCGGTACCCTCTTGGATTTTTCTAAGATAGTGGAATCTGGAACGGGATGCAATCTGCCTCATTAGGGCAACTGAGGATCTGTTTTATAAAGAAGTACAATAGGAATACGGCCAAGAAACCCATCAACACCGACCTTGGAAGTCGGCATGCCAACAAGGTGCTCTTGATCCTATCATCTAGGGTAAATCCGGGTGAGATGGCCATGCTTTTTTTAATGCTTAATAACTTGAAGGATTTTAAAGATAATTCGTGTGCAAAATGTTCAATTAGGTCCTTGGATGTCACATTCTCATAGCATAATTTTTTTTATGGAGAAAAAAAGTAGTTTAGGGTGAGAAATTCCAACATTTAAAAAAATGGTGCGTTGGCCATCTCACCCGAGGTGTCAGGGGGAGATTGCCATAGGACATAGGGACAGTTTTCGAAGATAGAAAGTACAGGTAAAAAAGTAGAAAGACTAGTTAGCTCTCCTCCAATAAATATATACAAATAAAATAAACTTAAGTGCCAAATAAGTTATCACAACGTAAAAATAAACATATTTTGGAAAACAGAATCAATTCTGAGTAACTGAAAAGTTCTGATACATTTCTGAAAAGATAACTAAACTCTACTGCATGCCACTACATCCGCAGCACGTTTTATCCCGATAAAACGCCATCCTCGCGATTCCTATAACAATATTGTAAGATAAACGGCCATGATTGGTCTATATCCGAAGAATTGCTAAACGTTATTGGTCAATATCAAACACGTGGCGTATGAGTAGAATAGTCGCCATAAAACATTACATTATGTGAATGTGTACATCCAAGGACCTAATTGAACATTTGCACAGAGCATTTAAAAAAGCGTGGCCATCTCACCCGGACTTACCCTAACGTGCTAGCACCTTTCTCTTTACCCTTAATGTGCTCATCCCCTAAAATGGAACTTTGCTTAGACGGAAAGAGTTCTCTTAAACAACGTTTACGATTCAAAACGATATAATAGTATATTGCGATACAAGTGCCGTTTAAGTGGTGCATACGGATCGAGGAAAGAGTTTATTCAATTTCCGAGAACCGTTATGCGCTTACGGAACGAGTATTGCATGCTATTTTTGCACGATGATTATATATATATATATATATATATATATATATATATATATATCAATTTATTTATATTAATTGAGACATTAGCTGAAAATATTATGTTTATACACTATTGAAGATGGATGTTATATTTCAGAAAGTGATTCGCATAAGTTGGTTGTTATGGGGACCGAATATTTGTCCTGTTAAAGTCGCCACAAACTTGGGGGCCTTGGTTCCGGTCTTCCATAAAGGCTTGTATTATGATGGTTTACTTACGGCACTTGTGCTTTTTGTAATTTTTACCGCACGGAGATTTCTTTTGTTTTCATAGCAACAAGATTCCGTGCGGGAATGTCAAGTTACGATCCACGGCAACAATATTCGTAAGTACCACTAATTAGTTACGTCGTGCAAAAAAGACATTACTGAACTGAAATAAAGTGTTTCACATCTACTTGTACTTATTGTCTATCCGCTGAATCATCCATCTCTTGCTATCGCTTCTATTGGTAGATGGCAGTGTTTAGCTCATGTGATAAGTATAAAAGACCACCATTAAGTAAAGTAGGCCTACAAGATGGTTTCTTGACAGAAGTTTCTCTTTTTTCCCCTTTATTCAAGTGAATCCTCGCTTGATTTGTGTATCATATTCCAAACCTCTTCATTGTAAAAAGAAAAAAAGTGTGCGTGGAACGCCACGCGACAGAAGTTAAACTTGTTTTAATTTTTTTATTTATTCGCCTTATTATTATTGGATTTTTTCACTTTTGAATTGTTGGACATTTTAATATTGGGTTTTTGGACTTTTTAAATTTTGGTTTTTGGATTTTTGAATTTTTGATCTTTTAATTTTTTAATTTTGGAATTTTCAATTTTTTAATTTTGGATTTTTTGTTTTTAAATTTTAAATTTTGGATTTATATTTTTTTAATTTTGGGTTTTTTGATTTTTTAATTTTTAATTTTTTAAATTTTGGATTTTTTGACTTTTTAATATTGGATCTTTGAATTTTGAATTTGGAATTAATGATTTTTTAATTTAGGATTTTTTTTATTTTTATTTTTGACTTTTTTAATTTTGAACTTTTAGTTTTTTAAATTTTGGATTTTTTATTTTTTAATGTTATATTTTTGAATTTTTTAAATGATGGATAAGCCTAATCATTGAGTTCATTGTTTTCTGTGCAGTCCGTTCCGTTCCTACACCTCACTAATTTCGAGACGATTTTGAGCGTTACACTATTTTCGTGACGATTTTCAGCGTTACACAAGCTCTCGATTTACCCCTACCGCGGCTAAAGAAGTTTCACTTCAAAAATCCGAACCAGAGTCTACAGATCCACAGTTATTAATAGTAACTACTGGATCATTGACTGGCTAAGTTAAAAAAATTGTGCGTGGAACGCCACGCGACAGAAGTGAAACTTGCTTTAATTTTAATTTTTTCAATTTTTGATTATTGGATTTTTCAATTTTGCATTATTGGACTTTTTGATATTGGGTTTTTTGACTTTTTAATTTTGGATCTTTAATTTTTTAATTTTGGAACTTCAATTTTTTAATTTTGGACTTTTTAAATTTTCTATCTTTAAATTTTTTTTTTTATTTGTTTAAATTTCTTATTTTTGGATTTTTAAATTTTAGATTTAATTACTTTTTTAAATTTTGGATTTTTTGATATTATAATTTTTAATATAGATTTTTTTAATTTTGGAAATTTAGAATTTTTAATTTTAGATTTTTATTTTTTTATTTTGTTTTTGGATTTTTTAAATTTTTGATCTTTGAATTTGTTAATTTTTTAACTTTTTATTTTTTAAATTTTAGATCATTGAAATTTTTATTATTTTATTTTAGATTATTGATTTTTAATTTTGGATTTTTAGATTTTTCAATTTTGGATTTTCAATTTTTTATTTTTTTATTTTTAAAATTTGGATTTTTGGATTTTGTTAAATTTTGGATCTTTACATTTTTAATTTTGGATTTTTTATATTTTCATTCTTTGAATTTTTAATTTTTTATTTTGTATTTTCGGTTTTTTAAAATATTGGATTTTCGTTTTTTTAATTTTTTTTTTTAAATTTTGGATTTTTTAATTTTTTATTTTTTAAATTTTGGTATTTCATTTTTTTTATTTTTATTTTGGATATTTGGATTTTTTATTTTTTAAATCTGGATTTTTGGTCTTTTTAATTTTTTATCTTTGCTTTTTTAATTTTGGAATTTTGGATTTTTTAAATTTTGGATCTTTGATTTTTTATTGTTTGAATTTTTTAAGCGCGGTAATGTGCCTCCGGGTTCCATAAAATAGATAATAAACCTTTAGCTTGCTTAGGAATCGTCTATTGCCATTGAGCAAGTAGGCCTAAGTATTATTATTATTATTATTATTATTATTATTATTATTATTATTATTAATGTTAATATTACTACTACAACTGCTACTACTACTAGGCCTACTACTATTACTACTACTACTATTACTACTATTCCCATTTGCAGGTTCTCGTACTAGGTCTGAAAAATTTCCTTTGATTACTCTTAATCATTGAGTTGATTGTTTTCTGTGCAGTCTGTTCCGTCACACCTTACTAATTACGTGACGGTTTTGAGTGTGACACCAATTTCGTGACATTACACAAGTTCCCGATTTACCCCTACCGCGACTAAAGACGTTTTACTTCAAAAACCTTAAAATGAGAGAATGTTGTAATTTTCTTCGTGTATTTTGTCCCACCGTACTATAATACACTTATTAGGCCTACGTGTGACTTACCGATATCATAATGATATCCAATACGATACAGATTTCCATTATCAAACAGGTGTGGTATCGATTATATTATCTAACACGGAAAGATCTTGAAACTTCGAGAGCATCAAATGAAACTGCGTATTACACAACCTGTATTTAAAGTAAAATCAATTCTATTCGTGTTAATCTTAATATTATAATAAATTGAGTTCATTTCGTGTTTTTTTTATATTTGCGTTGTTTGATGTTAAAGCTCAAGAGAAGTCCTGCGTCCTGCATGCCACATAGTCTCTTAACTATCGGGAAAGACGAGAACTACTAACAGCTGTTGTCCGAGAGTCGCTTAAGACACTCGCTTCATAACAAATGCCATTATAGGCCCATTAATTAATGTACTATAGAGAATAATTATAGAGAATATCCCCAGAAATCCTTTTTGTACAAATTGATTATTATACATTTCCTTCATTTTAACTACTACAGATACTATTAGGCCTATTCTCACTTATACTATTGTGTACCTACTAATCATTTACAATAGGTCAATAAAGATGCTAGCCCGCTAAGTGTAAAGAAAAAGGTGCTAGCCCTTTAAAATAGGCTAATCATTGAGGATATCACCAGATGATACCGTCGTTTTCTTTTCTTTCGTACAAATTAATACCAATTTCCTTCATTTTAATCACCATAGATACGGTTGGTTACTATTACTCCTACTACTATTATTATCGTGTAGCCTATACATTATTTAAACGCTTTTTCACCATTTAAAATAACATTAATGACTATTTCAGTATTGAACATTTGGTTCAGAAATTAGATGGTTTAAATGTTTTAACAAAACACAAACGTCAGCCAACACAACAGTTTCTTATAAAACATTGCGCTTACTCACAACCTTCTTTACTCTCTGTTCATTAAACCCCTGCAACTCCTTATCATAGCAAAGGATTTTTCAATATTAGTTCGTTAATTGCCTTTTCAATAACCTCAAGTCGGATATACCTTTTTTATATAAATAGATCACGATTCATTATTTTTCACAAATTTTTCTAGTTCAACTGTTTTCATAATGTGTTTTGTTTTCAATAGAGTGTTGCCAACCAAAATAGCCTAAATTCCTCTACAATATGAAATTACCAAAAAAAAAAAAATGATGTAATTCTAAGCATAAGCGAAATGGAATGATTTTCGTTTAAAGATTTACTTTTCAAATTGACATAAAACTACTTACATCGTAAATAACTATAACCCATATTGGCGTCAGCGGTTAAATTATTTCGGTGAATATCGTTTTTTAATTTCAGTAAATAGTAAATCCCATAACAATAATGTTTAATTTAAGAGTAACTGAAGGAAGGGTTTAACATGAAGCATCTTTGATATAATTTAGTGACAAGAAAACAGTAGATTAATTTGAGAACTCTATAAAATAGGCCTAGATGTGTCATATCGCAACGTGAGCATGCGTTTTGGGAAGGATGTAGTTAAGGAATGCGCTCTAGTTAAAGTCTCATAGGGTACGAAGTTTCTTAAGAGATTTTGGACTACCATATAGCATATCTAGCGTCTACTCAGTACGTGAGTAAATTTGGGAGCTTTGAGACATAGGCCTAACTTATAGTAAAGCCGTTCCTACATTGAGCAAAAATGAAATAGCACAGTCTAATGAGATGTCACAAACTCTTCACGACTTTCCAATTGTTCCCGTAGATTTTTAATACCCCATGGCATAACCTGAATCCGTTTTGAAATGCAATATTTCATTGTAAATTTGTCTTCTTTTTCCACCCATAAGTTATATATTTTTTATAGTATGAGTCAAATTTTCTGCCTTTACCCATCAGAAAGTAATTGTAATGAGCATTTTTATACACATTATTTCAGTGAAAGCATAGGCCTACGTTTCTTGCACATAAAACCTTGTTCATCCGAACCAAGGGAGGATTTAGTTCTTTCGGATAACATGTTTTATTTTCTGATAATTCATCAGATCTATTTTCAGTAATAATAGAATAAATATTATCATCTATGCATATAACACTGATTTTTTTTAAATTATTGAGCTGTACATCCTGTACACTAACGACTCTTCGCACACTACACGACTGATCAGTAGTGAAGATATGCAGAGAAATCTCACTTACTGTTCAAACCACATTCCCAACCATCACACTCTACATTCACAGAAGACATCGACGGAAAAGTACTGTCTCTTATGAAATTATAGATCCCTGAACTTCTTCATCCAAAAAGAGTCAGAACTTAATCCAGACTTCATTGTTCTTGGAATTTGCAATAAGTTACAGTATAAAAGGGTAGGAACAAAACATATGGAATCAACCTATTTTCAACCGCTAGTCGAAGCTGAGAACGAAAGAAGAGGAAGGCATGTTATCTTCTTAGCATGACAAATTCCTTATCTTATTCATAGTCTTGACGTGGTTTAACAACCAGACGGTAACGTCAGTAATTTGCTTTGACGTAGGTTTCTAGGTTACATACTTCAGTGAATAATGATGTGATTAAAACTTTTAGAGTATATACAAGATTTTTCCCACTCTACCATTTCGGTTGAGTGAACTCCGGTTAAGCGGGGTTTAGCTGCGTCCATGAAGACTGCAGAGAGAACCGAGTGCTATCATAATCGGCATGGAAGTATATAACTTCAGATGTATCAATTCAAGCAAGTATAGTGTCAGTCATATGCTAATGTGCGTTATTGAGGAAACAGCGATAAAATAGTTACAGTATGACATAGCGGAGCACTACCTCATGGATGACCCCGAAGCGAAAAGATTGAAAGGGTTAACGTGCCGCTTGCGTGACGGGGGTCTAATAGAAAGATCATTACGTACACTAATAGACCGACTGCACCAAACTCAGTTAAATTATGTCTTCTCTGTTCCATTAGACCAACAAAATATCCTATATGAAAACGTTTAGAAAACTTTATGAACTCAGTTAGTAAGCAGAGTTAGTAAATTTGAGAAAGGTTTATTTGGCACGATTTAAATATTTTGAAAATTTATTGGAGAAACTTACATGTTTCCTACGTGTTTCAAATGCAAATCATATTATTTATAGTAAAATTTAGTTATCGTGACGTCTTTACTAAATCAACTGGGAGAACTGCGTCTACCCAAACTGCGACGTATGAAGGCGACAGGAACGGGTGATTAAGTCATCACCTGGAAGCCTTGGAAAATAGCATTATTATTTGCTCATCTACGTATTCAGGATATGCGTAGAGTCAGATAATTAGGCTATTATAAGAGTCCAGGTACGCCGCCCCACACTTCCACAAGAAGTGCAGTTTCCTTCTGATTCGACTTTGCTTTCGCCTATTATATGCATCTCATTATCCTAGGGAAATCTGAAGTTGGTTCGTTACGTTTCCATGATAGGATCCTTGTATATTCACTATAAAACCATCAGTGATATCTTTAATTTTCAAAACGACAACCCTTATAACTCTGCTTCCAACTTAAAATAATGTATTTTCCTAAGATGCAAGAATTAGCAGTTAAAAATTGAAAATTAAAGATATCACTGAAATTATGATATGCAGAAAATAAATTACTTTTTAATCGATTTCCGAGTTAAGCTCCAGATCGATTCATTAAACAGGGCTTACGGAAGAACAAAGGTCTAAAGTTTGATAAGCATATGTGAAGGAATAGGCCAATGTGGGCAATGTTATTTGTAATAGCTACCTGTATTGCAACTTCCAAAGCCGTATATGAACACTGTAAAGCAATTATGTTGACATGAGAACCGATTTGCATTTGATGCATTTGATGCATTGGGCATTATTCCGATACCGGTCAACCGATTTGGCCGAATGGAAGTTATAAATGCGTAGGCTATACCAAGTTTCATGAAAATCGGTGCCACCCGTTAAACTCCCATTCTGACATTTAATAACCAGCTATTTCATTAAAATTGTCTGAATAGATTTTTAACTTATAAACCTGCTGATATCACTTGATAAATGCTTATATAAATTCAGTCATTAGAGAACTAAGCGATTCTGATATTATATAGCTGATATATTATTGTGCACCGTAAATTTTAAAAGGAAAATAATTTCAGTTTTTTTGGTAATTTCGTAGTAGCGGAATTAAGGCTCTTTCGGTTGTCAACAATTTGTTTGGAACAAATGACATACGAAGACAAATGGACGTAGCTTCTATATTTGCTGAGAATATAAATTCATTTATAATATCTCTCTTCAAGTTATACTGCTATAGAATAGGCAAATAAAGAACTAATCTGGAAAAATCCTTCACTTTGATATGGAATTGCAGACTTTGAATGGGGGAGAAATGTAGGTCATAAGTAATGTTTTGAGCGATACTGTTAACTTCAGGGCCGCCACATGAGGGGGTGCTGCCGGACCCAAGGGACCCGGGCCCGGGCGCAAAGGGGCCCGCTGGACCCCGGTGATGTGATATAATTTAATGGGAAACTGGAAAAGCCTGATAAAATGTTCTGTAACGAGAAGGAAGCTCCACGGAGAAGGGAATAGACAACTTTCTGAATGAGGATGGTTGGCGTTCGGTGAGGGGCCCGCGACCAGTAGCCTGTATGGTCCTGGGCCCGACCCCGAGATGTGGCGGCCCTGGTTAACTTATATTGTGTTGGCTTACAGTTGTGCTTTGTGAAAAGCACAACAGCCGGACCAAACTTTTTGGCCGAAACTGTTATTTGTGTTATTTTGACTGTTGTAAACTATTATAACTATTATAAAATAGTATAACTAATGGTAACAAAAGTACTTTTGAGGTTTCGCTAGCATTAAAATATATAAGAACAATTCTCACAACACCGAAATATTTTTAGTTATAACAATGGCGTCTGTAAAAATGTACTACATTTACTAGTGATCTTTTAAGGGTAGCAGTATTGGAGTGTTTATATCGGATCAAGGCCGCGACGCCTCAACACCAGCTGATTTTTCTGCATTTAGGCCCTCTGCACAATCAAGGCTTTCAGATGACACCACCCCACCGTCTTACGACACCCCAAACCAAAGTTAAGCAAAAAATAATATTTTGATCGGTAAAATAGAACAATTAACTTAAGCCCCTAAATATTTTCAACAAATAATATGAATTTTTTAAAAAAAGAGTTAGGCTTTTCTGAATTAATTTCCACCCCTACTAAAGGGTAGTTTTATAAGAAAAAATTAACACTATTACACGGAACATAACGATGAGGAGTTCAAATTGGCTCTAGAGGAAAACATCAGAAGAACGAACTTTTCAACAGAAAGCACAACAGAAAAATACTCTCTGTTAGAGAAATGCCTGAAAGACGCAGGAAACAAAGCGAAAACCCAAGAAACACCAAAAAGAAAGAAAAAACTAAGCACAGACACAATACAGCAGATAGAAAAAAGAGAGCTAAAAGAACAACATGAATCAGAAGAGAAGAAAGCAGAATACAACAAAGCAAACAAAGAGACGAAGAGGGCAATAAGAGAAGATCTAAGAAGGTACAACACAAAGCTAGTAAGAGACATAATGGAAACGTCAAGATCCACAAGAGAAACGAAGAAAGAGATATTCTAGGACAAAAGTTTGATGACAGGAACAATAGGCCCAGGAGGAAACAAAATCACGTCAAGAAAAGGAATTGTCGAAGCTGCGACCACATTCTACGAAGGCCTATACAGGAGCACCATAGAAGACAGAGAAGAAGAAATGGAAAAATACAGGGACCTAGAGGCCGAAGAGGTACCCTCAATCATCGCGTCCGAAATAAGAACATCCATCAGTGAACTGAAACGAGGAAAAACGCCAGGAGAAGACGGAATAACAAATGAATGCATTAAAATCAGCGAAGAAATACTCCGGGAATCACTAAAACAGATATTCAACGACATACTAGAGAAAGAAGAAATACCCCAACAGTGGAAAGAGAGCAACATCATACTGCTGCGTAAAAAGGTATCAAAGGATGACATAAACAATTATCGCCCAATCAGTCTGCTATCAAACATCTACAAGCTATTCTCGAAGATAATAACGAGAAGAATGTCAAAAGAACTAGACGATAATCAACCACCTGAGCAAGCAGGCTTCAGAACAGGCTTCTCCACAGTAGACCATCTGCAAACCATAAATCAGATCCTAGAAAAGGCACAGGAATTCAGACTAGGGCTATATATAGCACTAGCATGTGCCCGCGGCTTCGCCCGCGATAATTATTTCAAGAATTAAAAATTAAGAGCATAATAGTTAAATCATTACATTTATTAACACCTAAATCGCATGGACTACATACCACGATCAGATAGCATCGACTGGTAAAAGCGACCTCAGATTCGAGTTTCTTGGCCAAGAAAACCTCTGTATAGTGAGATTCGTCCAAATAAAACAACGTTTGACCATATTTAGGGCTTACAACATTCAAGCGATCGCGAAAGTTTTGTTTTCAAGGTTTGACAAAAATAGCCAAAGCAAACTGTAATTGATTTGACATTGAAATGTATAACTGAAAACTTATGTTTTGTAAACGCAAAAAATGCACGTTTTTTGCCAGTTTTTCACTCATAACTCACGAACGAAAACTAAAATTAAAATTCCGGCTTCGAGGTGCATTTTCCGACCCTTCAGCACACCTATGTTTAAAATTTCAGATCTCTGCGTTCAGTAGATTTCGCTGGACATCGAGGAGAATTCCTTTTATTAATATAGATAATATGAATTATAATGATACCTTCTCTAATTTGTCAAACATCCATTTAATTTAATCCAAGCCCACCTGATACCACTGGTAACAATACGTTCTGTGAATTTGTTTTGATAATTCTATGTAAAAAGGGATTAAGTATTTTCAAAAACATTTAATTTTTGGCATTTAGAATCAGAATTTTTCAAAATCCTTTCTTAGTGAGCACCTACATTATGAAGCGAAGGTACTGTCAAAATTCCAAGTCTCTACCTGTTATAGTTTAGGCTGTACGTTGATTCCTGTCATTCAGTCAGTCATTCATTCAGTCAGTCAGTCAGGACAAAGTCTTTTATATTATTCGCACACTTTATCTTGAGCTTCACACTCCATAATGCTGAAAACCATCCATATAAAGAAGGCCTCGCTCGAAAAAATGAAGATCGCGACCCGTCCCCAGTATTGCCATACCCAAAAACTTCCCGTTGAGGCATTCTTGAGCTACCGTCAACTTTTTTTATTTGTTTACATCATATTATTCTGAAAATGACAGAATAAATCCAGGAATATTAGAAGAACAGTACTGGTGTTGTGGAAATGGTCGATATAAGTGACAACGAAGTTAAAAATAAAGATTCTTTAAACCAAGAAGTATCGGAAATCAGCGAAATAATGAACGAAATAAATGAAATGGAAAGAAAAGCAATTTAATGTGTTTCAAGCTGAATCTGTCGTTGGAGAAAAGAACAAGTCAAGTTTTATTATTTCGTTGTATGAATTGTGTTGTATTAATTACCTACAAAATTTCGCGAAAGGCATTTAGTTAAATTACATCAATTCAGGCATGTGAAAGTGCGTATTCAAGTAGGCCTACATGTATAATGCTACGACTTTTAAACGATTTTCTATATTCTGAAGACCGGGAGAGAAATTGTCTAAATAGGCCTAAATATATTACTTTATTCATTTCTCCAGCGATATATTCTACTATAATATCTGAATCAATATAAAATCTTTAGTTTGGTAGCGAGAGTTGAAAGTGCTACAGATTACAGTTAGTTCCATTGTGACCCAGCATAAAACTACACACGTTATATTTTCTGGTAATTGGCAACCCTTCAGAAACAACGTCAATTTCAACTCACCGCCTTCTGCAATAGTCAATCTCTTATACTGCATGCAATATCAGCTCCCCTCACCCCCGCATTGTTTTGGCTCAAGATAAAGTGTGAGCATAATATATATAGAGATTCATAGACTTCACAAAAGCGTTCGACAGCGTTAGAACATCCATGCGTACTTGAGGCACTACTGAAACAGGGAATAGAAAGAAAATACATACGCAAACTAGTGAAGATCTATTCCAACAACACAGCCAAGATCAAAACGGATGAGGAAGGGACACCATTCACATTATTAAGAGGCGTCAAACAGGGAGATCCAAAATCCCCTAAATTGTTCACAAGCCTATTAGAGCAAGTGTTTCGCCGAATGGACTGGGAAAACTACGGGATAGACATAGAGGGAAAGAGACTTAAGAACCTAAGGTTTGCGGATGACGTCGTTTTATTTGCGACGTCTGCAGAAGACCTAGAGAACATGCTGAAACAAATACAGACCCAATGCAAAAAGGTATGCCTTCAACTTAACACCAGGAAAACAAAAGCAATGACGAATAGAGAGGAAATCCAGATCCAAATGGAATCGGAAGCACTAGAATACGTCCAGGAATACGTATACTTGGGTCAAAGCGTATCATTTCAAGACAGCAACAACAAAGAAATAAAGAGGAGGATCTCACTAGCCTGGAGAAAGTTTTGGAGCCTACGTTTCATCCTAATGGACAAGTCGCAACAGCTAAAGTTCAAACGCGAAATCCTAGACAGCTGCATACTCCCAACATTGATATATGGAGCACAAGCGTGGACAACAACCCAGCAACAAAGGACATCAATACAGACTACTCAGAGGAAGATGGAAAGGAAGATATTACATATATCAGTAAGAGACCGAATAAGAAACACCGAAATCAGGAACAAGACACAAGTAAAGGACGCCGCGACAGCAGCGCAAGTAGCGAAGTGGAGATGGGCAGGTCACACAGTAAGAATGAACAACAACCGCTGGGCAAAAATAGCAACGATGTGGGATCCAAGAGAGGGAGAGAGGGGACCAGGAAGACCAAGAACGAGATGGGCGGACGAAATAAAGAGGAACGCTGGCAGCACCTGGACTAGGATGGCGAGGAACCGAGACGTCTGGAAGGAACACGAAAACCTCATAAAATACTAAGAACAGACTAAGACAGTGAAAGTGAAAATAAGTGAATAGTGGAGTGAAAAGGAGAAAGTGTAGAGTAAAAGAGACCAGAGACCAAGACAAACGAACTCACAAGGACAAAGACAGGAAAATTCCACATTCTTAGCTCAAATGTGGGAAGAACATCGAGCTACCCTCCTTTTAGGAGAGGCCATTGCCCTTTAGGGATTAAAGACTATTTTTATTTTATTTTATTTACATGTAAGAAATGTTTTGCACAAATTTGGGTAATATTCAGAACTGGATATGTGAAGAAGCTGGTTAACCTAAAAGTACTTTTCTAGAGCCTGGACGTAGGTAGGTAGGTACAGAGATTGCCTGGAATCTGAAAGCTTAGCGGCCGTTAAAATTCGAACATGCCGTTGGCAGTGCGCATGCGTGGAGTGCTAAAGTCCACAGTGAAAATACAGTCCACGGCTCCACGCGCTTTAGTTAACCAAGTGGATACTAGCGTGATACCATCAATGTTTTCAACTCAGCGCGTTTCGCTTGCATTCGAATTCCCGCCACCCTCTGTCTCTGACGTGGTCCATGCTTTCAGTTTGAGGGCGAGCTCTGTATGTGGTTATTTAACGACGGGGATGTTACTGCAACTTAGGCCTTTGACTTTCGCCGTTGTGCTGGAATTTTATTCCGCTGGAGTTCTTTTGCATGCATGTAATTCTACAGACATGAGCATGTCACATTTATGCACACATAAATGCCATCGACCTGAGCCGGGATCGAACCGCAACCTTGGGCACAGAAAGCCAGCGCTAACTGACTGCACCTCACAGTCCAACGAGGCTAGACGTGAAGGGGCCATTATGTATTTACTACAAGCTAAATACGACATGATCTGAGTTCGCTGATCCACATTTACAGATTTCCCACATTTTTTACAGAATAGAATTTTTCCGTCACCTATAAAAATCCCACTAAATTCAACAACGTATTGCTGTAAACGAGCTCGTACACTGCACTTCACTTTCGGCATTTTATCAGCACAATTGGTATAATTTTATACAGCCTAAACCAGTGTTTTTCAACCTGTGGGTCGCGACCCCCTGGGGGGTCGCGGAGCCTCTGTAGGGGGGTCGCGAGAGGTCGAGAAAACTTCAGTTTTTTATACAACATATAATTTGTGAGACTTAAATAAAAAGTCGATAAGAGTTAAAATTATTATATTTAACAAAATTTCCATATAATCAATCATACAAGTCAGAAAAATGCTAGTTTGAAACATGTTATTACAAAAAAATATATTAAAAATGTGTTTAAATAGAAAATGATTACATCTGTGCTTGATTATCTTAAATAGCAGTATGTATTGTTAACGCAAAATGATACTCTTTATGTTATTTACACAAACTCATTAACAAGAAATAAAACCTTCGAGTAATCGTTCATTTTAATGTGAAGGTTGCGCTTGAGTTTGTTCAATTAATTTCTCCCATCGTGGATCCGTTTTTGCCACATTAAGTATTAAATCGTTTTCCAAATTTAAGCGATTTCTTAGTTTACATTTTATTCGCGCCATTGAGGAAAATGCCAACTCGCACAAGTACGAGGTAGAAAATGGAATCAAACACTTCAAAGCCTCGGTTGTTAATTCCGGGTATTCTGTTCTTCTTTTTAACCAAAACGTATCCAAATTTTCAGACTTGAATTCCAAGTGTAACATCCCATCGGCAGATAGTTCCAGCAGATTCTCTTTGAGCTTAGTTGCTAAATTTGCCTCGTTTATAGCTGCATTTAAAAACGGATTTAAGATCCATCTTTGCCCAGTGTTATCCGATATCTCTTGCAGTGAGAAGTAATGACACAATTCTTTCTTCAAATGATGTAACACCATTTTCATACCAGATATATATGAGTTGATGTTGATCTCGCTTCCGACTTCTTCAATGAAAGACTGTATGGACGAAAATGAATCAAAGTTGTTTTGATTTATAGATGATGACCACAATTCAATTTTTTTTATAAAGCCATGGAGTTTGTCTTTTGCTGTAATGACATTTTCATCCCGCCCTTGAAGACTTTTATTCAAGTTATTTAAATGTTCAAATAAGTCAGAAAGAAAAGCCAATTTTAAAAGGAATTCCGGGTCAGAAATGAATTCAGAGTAATGTGACTTGGCTTGCTGTAAATATACCAATAGTTCAGCGCGAAGTTCCATAACTCTGGTCAGTACTTTGCCTTTTGATAACCACCTAACCTCTGTATGGTAAAGCAAATTGCGGTGTAGTGTCCCCATATCTTCACAAATGATTCGAAACAATCGAGTCTGCAACGCTTTTCCTTTAATAGAATTTACAATGTTATTAATAATATTAAGAACTTGACTGTATTCTTGCGGTAAGGATTTGGCTGCAAGAGCTTGGCGATGGAGAAAGCAATGCATCCAACAAGCGTTTGGCATCTGTTCTTTCAGTCTAGCAATAAATCCACTCTACGCACCAGTCATGGCTTTTGCTCCGTCACTACAAATAGCAATGCATTTTTGTGCCCAATCGATATTCATATCTTGCGTAGCTTCAAGGATCATGTCATGCAAGCATTGACCTGTAGTATTTTTGGGAAGTGCCTTGCAAAATAGTATTTCTTCCAATATTATTTCATTGGATTCAAAACGCACAAAAGCTACAAATTGCGCACAACCCGCAATATCCGTTGATTCATCAAATTGCAAGGATACAAAAGAACTTTTCTTTATTTTTTCTATGACTTGATCACGAACATCAGACGCCATATTGCTTATCCTGCGTTGAATGGTATTGTCAGAGAGAGGTATACTTTTGAGCTTTTCGACCTCTTGCTTGCCAAACATAATCGCTGCTATATCTAAAGCCGCTGGTAAAATCAAATTTTCGGCAATACTGTGAGATTTCCCTGCTTTAGCCACACGAAAAGATACTCGATAACTAGCGAGCAACGCTTTCTCATTTAGGTTGGACATTTGTCCTATTGCAGTTTTTTGATGTTCAAGAGCTTTTAATTTTCGCTCAAAAAATTCCACGGGTTTACTTTTTTCATTAGGATGTTTTGTGTTTAGGTGGCGTACCAACTTCGTTGGCTTCATGCTTTCTCTTGACAAAATTTCAAAGCAAATTACGCACTGCGGTTTACTGTCAATCACAGTAAACCCAAATTTTAAATAATTGTCGTCATAAAGACGTTTTTTCTTTATTCCACTACTCCCGCTAGACGTTGATGGTTCTGATGATCTTTTCAGGAATTTATCCATTTTCAATTATAACAACTCAAATAAATACGTACCGTAAAACAAGTGGTTCGCGCTCTTCAAACAACTAAACAGCAGACATGACCACGCGTGACTTACGCTCACAAATCAGTCTATAATTACTCCAACTCCAAGGCACCTTACAGTCCACATAACACCGAATTTACACTTCTGAATCGTTTTTACTTATCGGGATTGCTTCTGATTCGACTTCCTTCGCTGTCTTGCATCAAACTGCCATGGCCGCGGTTGACCGCCGTATTTATAGGCCAGCGCATTCTAGCGAGAATTATCTCGAAGCGTAAAGAAACGACTCGAAACTTGTGGATCTTTCGTGGACTACCAGCGCCATCTGTTGCTAACATCCGGAACCTGCACTAGTTCCTAGTGTTACCAACAGATGGCGCAAATAACGCAAACGCCTAAAATTGTTGTAAGTATTACATATTTTTAACATACATGGAAAAAGGAGTTGGGGGTCGCGAAATATTTTTTGATACTAGGGGGGGTCGTGTCATGAAAAAGGTTGAAAAACACTGGCCTAAACAATCTCAACTACTGGCCACCAAAGCAACGAGAGAGACAGAAGGAAATTCGACTCGCTTACATGTGACAGCAGGCCAACACAGGGAATCACACTCGTCTTTGGTCCCCTCCCCCAGCAGACTAAAAGGCACGTGCAGTCAAGGTCGCATATGCAGTGAGCCAGTTGTTCGAGCCAGTTGTTCTTAATACACATTAAGAAGTACATTCACATTGTGTTTTCATTAATATAGGTCTATGTCTTTTAAAAACAGTTTTGGACTGAATTTAAAAAATTGAATAAGTTTAAATATAACAGTTTATGCATTTATAGATAAATTATTAAAAATTTGTATTCACATAAAATATTACAGAAATAACTTATGTGTTTTTATGTGAATTAGAAATTCATATGTAAACTTCCGGGTTTCTCATTCGGATTTTAGTTTTAGTTGTAGTCTTCTCCTATAAGCAGAAAAAATATTTATTTACATAAAAATCCGCTCCCTAATTATAACATGTATTAGGTCACAGTCAAGTTGCTAAGGATAGTAAACAAATCTACAAGCTCATATTAATATTGTCATTAAACTATAATGTATCAACACTTCCACATGACAAGCACTATTAAGATCTCACAGATCAATATTAATTTTCAGATTTTTAACATCAGGTGAAATGAAAATAATAGAAATGATTGGATCCTATAAAACATTGGAAACTCATTCCATGGCTCACTGATAGCCTATTTTATTTGAATGTTCAAAATGTTATTGGTTTAATAATACTACTTTACAATTAAAGCCACAGGCCTGTGTAATTCTGTATAGTGCTTAATTTGATTAGTTAAGATTAATGTATTATTAGGCCTATGTAAGATTTTTTTATGACAGAGAATATTAGTGTGTGATTTGATGCTTTCTCAGCGCTGAGAATGGATAATGGTTTCTCAGGCTTCCAGCTTTCTCCCAGAATTTGCCAGCGGAACTTACTGTCGAAAGCTCGGAATCAATCCTTCCACTCACCAGAGGTTGGAAACCCGGGAATATTAATGTATTAAAATAGAAGATGATTATGAATACCGAGTAAAATAACCTAATATGGCATTAATCATCCTAGCCCGCCACCATTTAAACGTCGTGATACCATTTAAAAGGTCTAAACGAAAAAAAAATTAAAACCCACTGACTAACTGACTGACTGACTGATAACAGCATCTTAAAAATTACACAGCCTGGGAACGTGAAACTTGGTTCACATATTGCTCAAAGGCTTTAGAGGCGCACTAAGAAACGATTTCAAAATCTATGTCTTCTAAGGGCCGAAATGGGTTTGTAAAATGATGTAATTTCTGAATTCACCAAAAGGAATTCACACTGCATGTAATACAGTCCCCATGAAAACATTATTTTTTCAGACTACACGGGTGACTTTGCATGACACTGTGATTTCATGTAGGCCTTATATATTGTACTTACTCCAAGATGCTCCTTTGGGGCATAACTTAGCCTGTATTTGTGGAATTTCATCGGTGGAATCCTTGTAGAAGAATATAGCCCAAGCGCCTCCTTTTATTTTGTAGGTCAACTGTTATGTGACATTTAAACAGCTTTAGAGGCCTTTTTGAATAAACTAACTTATGAAATACTGTAAAGTATATAATGAGTGTCCGGCTTATAGGTTTAGCATTTTAAAAGACTATTTACTCTAAAGCAAGCCATATTTAATTAAAAAACTGATATTGTCTGAGGCAGTAAGTCATGCCATTTACCATACACATCTTTTAAACACTTTCAACATGTGCACCCATAGTGGTCCGTCAGATGTCCAACCTATACTCCATCTCCACCCAGGTATTTAACATTTGCGGTGTGACATTGCCGATGGCTTGATAAATTTTTCATCGCAGATGGTCTAAATTCTCCACAGGAGTGCTGTACACTTGATTCTTCACAAAACCTCTTAGGAAAAATCCAATGAAGTCATATCCAATCCATCGACCAGGGAACGCCTCATTAAAAAATTATTGCACCTGGATCACAAAATGAGGTGGGTCCCTTGTTGGAAAATCGTTTTCTTTTGCACTGGTACGTCGATTTGACTTCCTCAAAATTCTTACGAATGACGTACGAATCCTTCCCACATTTTCCGCAGGCACATTCCCTTTGCTATGCTTCCCACAATTAGACAGAAGGCTACCAGTTTTTCTGTAACTCTGTCCCATTTTATAATGCTCACATAGGAAGGAACATAGTCATGAACCCCAAGGTTAAATTCACGGTAAACATTTCGTTGTACTAGCTTGGCAGATTTTGTTTCAGCCAGTCCAAGAATACAGAAAACTTTTTGTTGTGTTGTCCATATCTTCATCTTTGATATTCTAATCATGTGATTATTGTTGTCGTTGTTGCAAGCTATTTTCATAAATGGCAAGAGATTACTAATCATATATGAAAGAATTTTTGACAAGAAACTCATATAACAAAAATTATAAAAGTTTGTTATGTTATACCTATAAGCCGGATACGGTGTATTTAACTAACTTAACCAGAATAAAAGCAAAATTTGATGTTTTTGACTCTAGCCACTGTACTACATCCCCTTAAAGAAACGATCTGGAGTGAAATTCTGAGATCGATTACAAAAATAATATATTTCATCATATTGTCTGTATAATTACATCGCAAGGTATTACATCGTATGATAACTGAACGACTCATGCTTTTATAAGAAAACAACGTGGCACTTCATCTGCAAGTTATAATCATGATATATAAATTTGCACATTTATTCGTTAATATTATGGACTTTTTTTTGTTTTCTGTAAAAATAATTAATTGGAGGGAATTTATGTGCATTTTTTGCACTTTCTTTGAAAACCGTTAAAAGCAGAACACATTGGTACTAGCATTTACGTGGGCCGGTAGGCTATGTAGACTATAGAAAATGAGAATTTTAAAGGATCCAGCTACTCGAGCTATTTTGTTTCTACACAGTTCTTCCTTTAAGTGGCTATTAGTAAAAAGTCTCATGTTAAACTTACATAACTTCCTCTGCACAAATAAAAGTTAGCCTCTTAGTATAATATAGACCCTATTATACATATGACATACTCTTTTTGTAAATGAAGAGAATGTCGATACCGCATCGCATCGCTTCCCCGAAATAACCAAAATAAAATCTGATTAATGCACTCACGTAATTTTCTTTGCCATAAGCATGGGCAATGTAATTTTCTCACTTCACATTTTGATATAGAATAAGAAGCCGTATTGAAAAGAGTTCTTTCAACAGGATGTAAAGCTTTATTAATCACCAGGCCAGACTGAGTTTCTACAAACAGTGGGTGGCTTATACGAGTAACTAACCTTCATAAAATGTTTGCGAAAGAAAAGGTTCAAACAAAAATTTTAGCTCTCAGCAGGCTATATCCTGGTTTTTCAATAAAATTTCACTCGTGTCCTGCCTCAACTTACATATGATATTAAGATTTGGAATAGATTAGTTATGGGGAAAATGTAAGGAAATATATTCACATAGCGTAGGAATTAGCAAAAACGACTTGGCGTGCCTTTGTATTGAACAGAGAAGCGCGTCTCGTCCCCCGTCTGTAAATAAACAACCGTCTAGTCCCCGGCTGAAATGTGTTTAGTTTATCCAAAAACCCATCTCGTCCCTGACATTTTCATTCACGGGCTAAACCAATTTTCTTGTAGGCTATCGACTACTGGCAGATTGGTCGATTTTGAAAGGATATTCATAATGCCGTTAACAAATTATGGCCTTTTGTAAAAATAGATTTTAAACTTGGTATGTCAAATGACAATAAAGAAAATAATAAAATGGTGCCTGGCGAGGTAAGTTTTGGTCCTGTGTAATAAACCATCTGAGGTTGAAAATTGTTTCTTCTTACATCTCTATATATATATAAGGCTTTGTCCTGACTGACAGGAATCAACGTAGAGCCTAAACTATAATAGGTAGAGACTTGGAAATTTGACAGTACCTTCGTTTCGTGATGTAGGTGCTCACTAAGAAAGGATTTTGAAATATTTTGATTTTAAATTTCAAAAATCAAATGTTTTTGAGAATACTTAATCCCTTTTTACACAGAATTGTGAAACTCAAATCACAGTTCACATGACAACAGTGTATTGTTGGCATAGGTATCAGGTATGTTTGGAAATAATTGAAATGGGACTTTGACGAAACTATTGATATAATGCATTGCTGTAATTAAATATTGAAGATGAAATCTATATTAATATATCACAGGTTTTTGGGGAGGGAAGTATAAAAGTGAAATTGATTTACTTTTTAATATCATCCCCGAAACGGTTGTATGGTAACATGAGAGTGAGAAATAAAATATTCCGAAAAGACAATACTATTTTATGATACCGGAATTTCTATTTCTTCTTATTTTAACCCCTACCAGGCTTGGTGTGTAGAAGCGATGGGATACAAAATTCTACATCCTGTATGAGCCATAAAAAGCTATATCAAGTGTTTTCAGCGGGAATAGTTTAGTGAGATAAGTCGTTCTTCTTCATTTCAAATTTTCAATACGTATATAAGGACCTAGAATTTGAAAGTCGGAAGTCCTTCATAACTTAATTTTGAATTACAAAACACAAAACCGGGCGACGCCGGGCCTTTTAAGCTAGTAATATATAGCCCAGTCAAATGTTACAAAAGAAATGCGTGAACTTACATTAAATGGAGTATCAATGATTTTTGGAGGGGAGTTTAGGCCTATTACTGGGATCAGAAATCCAGATTTGCAACCCTCAGAAACCTGTGCTCGCTGAATGGCGGTCGAAATAAACCTAGTTTTTCGGACTTTTTCGGTTTTTTGACAATATCTCCTAAACTATGCGTTTGGTGAAACGAATCATCCTTAGCTATTTTAAAGTAAATTAAATTTTCTAAAACATGAGATCAAAATCGTTTTTGTAAGTTATATAGTTACCGAGGTACGGGTTTTCAAATATTGGCCTTTTTTTCAAAAAGGTAAAATTTTAAGTTTTCTTCGTGTTTCGAACTGAATACCGGCAAAATGACACGTCCTACAGAAAAGTCAAGACAAATAAAGTTGTAGGCAATTTAATAAGCTTTAATTTGAGCTATAGTTGGTTCTTGTAGCTCAGATTGTCTCGTCATAAATGACAAAAACCGAAAATTTAAAAAAAAAAATGCTTTTTTGGGTGAAAGTTGAATAACATCGTTTCCTCCACTAACACCTTAATTTTGTTGGTAACATGTTGGCAGATAATGTCTTATAACTGTGTATAGAAACTATTTGTGTGTATATGTGTCTATGGGAAATGGATTTTGCCAGAAACAAATATTTAAGCAGAATATTTCATAAAAATGTATTTACTTTTAACCAACAGGCATATTTAAACTATGTGTGTGTTTCTTGGTATGGGACCTGGGAAGTCGAGGGTGTCTTCATCCTCACTTGAAGAACTGTCATTCTGGGGTGTGGGCACATTACGGCAGAATTTTTCCCTTGCAGAAAGTGCACAAAACTGAGCATTTCAGCCCAGTCTAATAGATAGTCTAATAGATAGATGAAATTAGCAATATAGTGACTACATTGGCAATTGGCATCTCTGTGAGGGACTTCATAGTTCATAGCACGCGCTCTTACTTGCTTGCAGACAGCAGCCGACGCGACGTGCTCTAGCGGTGAAGAGAAAAATCACGCCTTGTTCGCAAACTGAAAGCGACGACTAAAACCTTTAAACCCCGGGAGTATTACCACGCAGTCAAGCTTCTCGCACGCGCTCTTGCCCGCAGAATGAGGCAGGAAGTCGTCGCTTTCGGAGAGCGACGACTAACGCGCATTTACATGTTTAAATGATTTTAAATTGTCAAATATCAGGTGTAGCATGTTTTTAGTCGATAAGAACCTATCACAAAGACGATTTCGAAGTAGTTTAATAGTAGGCATATGCAGTACTATAATAAAAAAATCTAAATATTCTTTACATTAAAAACTGGTCGTTGTGCAACACTGCAACATGATCAGAGGCCGCCACTGACATGATCGTTGGGCAACATGTCTTGCATCTAATTGTAATCTCTGTAGCCAAGCTTGATCCCACTCATTTTCACGCACAGATGACACCGAATGGACTTTTCTAGATTTTGTATAAAAATTAGTGCACTTACTCTTGAAGGTTTTATTTATGAAAAGAAAGGGCAATTGATTTGACAATGGTTGGCAGTAGTAACGTAATCCTGTGTTCATTTCAACTGATTTTGAATTTAAATTATGATATTAGATTAAATAGCGGAGATGAGTGTACGGTAGTACTCCTATAATTTTATAGGTATATAAACTATGTGTATGCAAAAATGTCAGCTCTAACAGGTTAGTAGTCTTTGCGATAAATCGGGACAAAGATGACCCATTACATTTTTTATATATACAATATAAAATTAAATTTACAATAGCCTTTATTGTGACATTCTATGTAGTTTAAACAGTCTTACGGTTAGAGCTATAACCTGGGTTAAATATAACTGTCCATATAACAGGTGGTGTGATGGTAGCCGACAGATGTGAAGTGTGTAATAAGTTGTGACTTCTGTGACACTCAGGTTCCCACAATGCCGTGCGCAAAAACCTCACATCCCACACCCTCGCGCAACTGACCTTCTGTTGTAACACAAGAAGTAAATATTCAATTTAAAAGGCATTTATTACTTAAATAAGGGAATTTATAGTTATGCAACTTCAAATGGAAATTCCCATGCTAATGTCTTGATTAGCGAGGAGACCTGGCTTGTGTGTATCGGTGATTACGCTGTCATTAATCTCATAACTCGTAAAAATGTGAGCTTGGCATTCTACTGTGCCACACAAGAAGTTGTCATTTACAGTGTTTTTCAATTACTTAACTTTTTTGTTGTAAGGTAATTTCCTCGGCCTTATAGCGTAACTTTATTTTAAACGTGTCTCATCTGGAAGGTTACAAATGATTTTCACAGAAGATGTACAGATTCAAAAAGTTAAAATTATACAATTATTAAGTAACAACACAATTTCACTTTATTAAAATTTTCAGAATTCGTGTTTTGTTGAATTTTTTGTGATCACGAAATTAATTGGCTTTAAAACAGTCAATTCTGGAATTATTTATAGGCCTTTGCTTGTATTTCGGAATGATATATGGTCTGTCAACTAGCCTACCAAGTAGGCTACCCAAATTCTTAAAATTATTCTAATCTGTACTTTTGTAATCGCTAATCGTATTAACCATCTTACGAGATTTATATTAAACTTGAAAACATTTAATTTTTTATATTTTCTCAATTTAGTATTTTGCCTAAATGTTGTACAGTGTCTGCTATTCTATGGACTATTCTATGTCCTTTTGTCTTACGTGGGAGTATATGTGTAGAGTGCACTCTCCTGGTAAAAAAAAACCCGCTTAAGCCTACTCTGTAACAAATGCAAGCACAAAAATCACAAGATCTAGTTTAAGGTCTAGAAAGTCATAGGATAACAGTTTTTCGCATCATATTTATTAAAAGCAAGTTTATTTGAGAATACATTAAAATAAGATTTTTTATTTGCCCATTGAGAGCTTACTTTATTTCATTTGCATTGTTCAACATGGTACCGTGATGTTAAACAGTTAGCTTATATTAAGATGTTGAGCCTATAACAGTACACTAGTATAATACATGCAGTATAATACATGCAGCTCGTTTTTCGTGACCCAGGGTGATCATCACTTCGTTTATTTCTGTCACTCTTAAAACTCACACCAGCATAGTCGATAAGACGTAGGCTCAGTTTCCAGTTCGATACAGACCCATCTTTATTACATGGATGTATGAGTGACATCCATTCCATTCCGCGGAGTATAGGAGCCTCCTATAGTGGATGTTTTATTACTGAAGACTAATTTAGTTACGCTTATTTTATTATAGTGATAGACGGACAGATGGTGAGCCCAAATGCTCACTATCAGCTAAAGGAAATTAAGGTATTACTAAGATGTGAAATGTACAGTTAATTTGGTCCAGACCCACTAATTTAGAGTTATTTAACGTATCCTATAGGCTATGTAGGCCTACCACAAATCATCGATCACCGCCAGGTTTGAACCGCGACCTTCGGATCCTGAGACGGGCACGCTTCCTCTGAACCACCCGCGACCGACAAGTTTATTACATGTAGCCTACGAAGTCCCACTTCAATAGAGTTACAGGCAAGTTAAAGAACTCCTATGGGTAAATCGGTAATAGTCAAAGGCCTAAGTAACAGTATACAGGTAACAGTTAACCAATATTTTGTAGTTAGTTTAATGAAAATACATATTTGTAGGGGTGGCCAATGACCATGTGCTAATGTACTACACCACACTGTAAAAATTGCACTAAACTTACGCCTATTCTCTTTTAAAGCGAGTCGTAATGCAAACAAAACGAATGAATCTATTTTTTAACCCTCTTTCCGGGATGCTGAATTAGCTTCAGCCGCTACGGTCTCACTCAGAGAGAAAGCACGTTTAGTTACTGTGAAACTTGACTGAGCATGCTCTGTTGGGTTTTGCTTCTCCCCAGCTGTGATTGTGCTATGATTCACGTAGCATTGGTTGTAGGCTGATGTGATGTCGTGCAGTGGATTTTTGTTTTGTTTGAGAGTGCGCGTATTAGACTATATTGGGTAAGCAACGTTGCACATTCTGTATATGGTCTGTTAAAGAGACACTTTTCAAGTAGATCTTTGAAGGAGAAAATGAGAGATTAAAGAGTTAGGTAGACCTGCTCCATATTTAAACCTATGTCAAAAGACTACAGGTGGCGAGTAGGCCTATAAGAGGAAATTTAATATGAAGTGTATGAAAACAGATGGATCTGCAGATATGATATTCGGGATACACTTTTTTTTTCCATCGCCGGAATTTCCCTCAGGAGTTATTTTACATGCCGTAAAACTTTAAAAGCAGTGGACTGTTGAACTTATGCATGAATCCGCGAACTTCGAGATTCAAATAGGAATTTGCAGAGACGAATCTAATCAAAATATGAATAAAAACCATGATTGGGAATGTACCAACAGCATCTTTATTAATATATTTTGGCTTTGTTAAAAAATATGCATAATTGTACTTTTATTACAGGCTAAGCAAGAAAAAGGTATTTATCAATTTTTCTTAAAGAGACAGGCCTACCGATATTAATATGTTATATTTAGAAGGTAAACACTGTCGAATCCTTTTAATTTTAATAGGCTATATAAATAATACTTATACGCTCTGCATTATGTAAGTACGCTTAAAATTCTAAATGTATGCCTATGAACTGGTATAGGCCTACGCAGCACATCCTTGTTTTAAGGCACGAGCTGCGACTGCAACTAGAACATGCATACAGAATGCCACCCTTTTCAGCTTTTTTCTGGGAAAACCAGTGATTTTCTGCAAGTGTATTGTGCCAACGCCTATTCGATCAGTGCTCCATTGACGTGAGTTTTCACACTTCTTCAATATCACATAATCGTTAAGACATAATTAGTTCACTATATAAGGTAACACTTTGATCGAAAATGAAATTGCAAGAAAAGGTTCCAGTATTGTATTACAGTAAGTATTGTATATTTCATAATAGAGAATTGAAGCAGGAAAGACTACATTTCTGTAATTTATTTCCAGATTTAGAGTTAACGTTTGTTGGATTAAAATGAACTTTAAAGTAATTTGAAGTTATTATAAATGACAACAGACTACCATTCATCTAATAGCAAGGTGTTTTCTTGTTGCAATGAGTGACTGATTGTGCGTATTAAACAATACATGTCTATAAATATTCATGATATAGCATCCTATTCAGTATGACAGGAACTTTCCTCATTCTCTTTCTCCTTGTAAACACTGCCTCTCCGCAATGTTATTTATATCTTAGTCACAATATTGATAATGCAGCACATGTTTACAATCCTTCATTGTCTATACAGATGCCTGAGAAGGCTCGTATTCTACCCTAAAAATAATCGCCTAGAAAAATGGAGGCACGTATCGGGTGGCCCCAATAGGAGGCAATACTTCCAAACAACTACTTATGCAGTCATGTTTGCGATATATATATAGGCTATATATATGAAGAAATTGGACAATTTGATCAGTCCCCCCTCCCCCCCAAAAAACACGTAAGTATATTAAAATATAAGAATATTGTTCAGCACATCATCTGAGAATTCCCTGTGTGCGTTTAGTAATCATATGTCTATTGTTCAGCATAAGTAGTATAGAATGCCACAAAATTACTTTTGAATGGAAATTGTCCCTTGAGGATTTGAAGAATGCCGGAAAAACTTAGGCCTACAGTCCAATCTAACCAAAAGCCGGTCAACAATAGGTCTATTTGTTCCAAAATAGATCTAGACCACCTATTTAACGTTTAATGTGATCTTTGCTATGAAATGCCGTGATTAGGAAGTTCGTCATCCCAGATTTGGATAGGTATGACAAAATAAAACTAAATATGGATACTCGCCAAGAGAATAAATTGCATAGGCCTATTCAAGCACGAAGATCACTGACCACTGGCTCTATCGATAAACCGGCACAACTCATGTTGAGGAGATGATTAAAGGCAGCACAATGACTTTTTCTTGCATCCAGAGTTGTCGAACCTCTTCAGCCAGGGGTAAATACTTGGTTACTTTTTCATTTTCAAACTGCTCTTAATTGTGAGTTTATTAAGTGCCAGTATGGTACTTTATGAGATTGTGTGAGGGACGAAAAAATGTCTGTCCGTCCGTGCGTCTGTACGCACCATAACTCAAATACGCTTTTTCGGATTTTCATGAAACTTGGAAAACACATTTGTAATGTCCATGGGAAGAACCCTATTGATTTTGAACCAAATCGGTTCACCGGTACCGGAGTAATGCCCAATTTAGTGCCTATTTTAATAGATTATATTAGAAAGGCGCCATAGCTCAAATACGCTGTATCGGATTTCCATGAAACTTGGTATACGCATTTATGACGCCCATGAAAAGTACTCTATTGAAGTTGAACCTAATCTGTTGACCGGTACCGGAGTAAAACCAAATTTAATGTCTATTTTAAAGGTTCAATAACCCAAATACGCTTTATCGGATTTTTATGAAACTTCGTATACGCATTTATAATGTCCATGGGAAGACGTCTATTGATATTCGACCAAATCGGTTGGCCAGTACCGGAATAATGCCCAATTTAGTGTCTTTTATGTTAATGTATAAGAAGTCGCGATAACTCAAATATGCTTTATTGGATTTTCCTGAAACTTTGTATACCCATTTATAATGTACATGGGAAGACGTCTACTTATATTGGACCAAATCGGTAGACCGGTACCGGAGTAAAACCCAATTTAGTGTCTATTTTAAAGACGCGGTAACTCAAATACACTTTACCGGATTTTTATGAAACTTAGTATACACATTTCTAATGTCCTTGGGAAGACATCTATTGATATTGGATAAAATCGGTTGACCTGTTTCGGAGTAATGCTCAATTTAGTGCATATTTTATGGTAATATACGTATTCGAAAGAATTTATTTAAAAAATGCAAATCAGTTATCTTGACAACATAGCCTATTGTTTTACTGTGATCTTATAGGCCTAAGGCTTTGGAAATTAAAATACAGTTAGCTATGACAAAAAACACTATTGTTTTACATGCACTTATCCAACTAGACCGTTAAAATGACCCAGGTGGCCGAGATGCTAACGGTTTGGCCTCACATTCTGGAGTTCAATGGATCAAATCCCGAAACCGGCCAATTTGACTTTTTTTTTTTTGTATTTTTATGTGAGTGTCTAGATATCACAAATCTGTACAGTTCAGCTGATGCTGGAAGATTTTAATCTGATTAAAAAAAACTAGACGTTTGTTCTTCCGTAAGCCCTGCTTAATGAATAAATCTGGAGCTTAACTTGGAAATCAATTTTAAAAAAACATATTCTGCATATCATAACTGCAGTCATAACTGATTAAACAAAAACATACTGGCACTTTGTTACATCAGTTTACCTGGTTTTATTATTATTATTATTATTATTATTATTATTATTATTATTATTATTATTATTATTAAGTGCCAGTATGGTACTTTATGAGATTGTGTGGGGACGAAAAAATGTCTGTCCGTCTGTCTGTCTGTCCGTCTGTCCGTCCGTGCGTCTGTACGCACCATAACTCAAATACGCTTTTTCGGATTTTCATGAAACTTGGAAAACACATTTATAATGTCCATGGGAAGAACCCTATTGATATTGAACCAAATCGGTTCACCGGTACCGGAGTAATGCCCAATTTAGTGAATATTTTAATAGATTATATTAGAAAGGCGCCATAACTCAAATACGCTGTATCGGATTTCCATGAAACTTGGTATACGCATTTATGACGCCCAGGAAAAGTACTCTATAGGAATTGAACCTAATCTGTTGTTCGGTACCGGAGTAAAACCCAATTTAGTGTCTATTTTAAAGGTGCAATAACTCAAATACGCTTTATCGGATTTTTATGAAACTTCGTATACCCATTTATAATGTCCATGGAAAGACGTCTATTGATATTCGACCAAATCGGTTGGCCAGTACCGGAATAATGCCCAATTTAGTGTCTTTTATGTTAATATATAAGAAGTCGCGATAACTCAAATATGCTTTATTGGATTTTCCTGAAACTTTGTATATCCATTTATAATGTACATGGAAAGATGTCTACTGATATTGGACCAAATCGGTAGACTGTTACCAGAATAAAAGCCAATTTAGTGTCTATTTTAAAGACGCGGTAACTCAAATACACTTTACCAGATTCTTATGAAACTTGGTATACACATTTATAATGTCCATGGGAAGACGTCTATTGATTTTGGATAAAATCGGTTGACCTGTTTCGGAGTAATGCTCAATTTAGTGAATATTTTATGGTAATATACGTATTCGAAAGAATTTATATAAAAAAAAAAAAGCAAATCAGTTATCTTGACAACATAGTCAATTGTTTTACTGTGATATTGTAAGGCTCTGGAAATTAAAATACAGTTAGCTATGACCAAAAACACTATTGTTTTACATGCGCTTATCCAACTAGACCGTTAAACTGACCCAGGTGACCTCACGTTCTGGAGTTTCATGGTTCAAATCCCGAAACCGGCCAATTTGACTTCTTTTTTTTTTTGTATTCTGCATATCATAATTGCAATCATAACTGATTAAACAAAAACATACTGGCACTTTCTTACATCAGTTTACCTGATTATTATTATTATTATTATTATTATTATTATTATTATTATTATTATTATGCTAAACTGAAGTTGATGATGGCCACCGATCACCAGTGAAAATGAGTGGATAGTGATAATTTGATAATCATGATACCCAAATTGATGATAATGGCGATTGACGAAAGATAAAGTGCTCATTAGTATCATTAGACGCATGAGTCATAGGCGTAATTGTTCTTGAGAGCAAAGAATGGTGAACGGGTTTTGTCTTGTGAATCATCGGAGCAGTCGCAATGAATCATGCTGATGCTAGCAGATGAAGTATTTGCCATATAGAAAATGCGTGAGTGTGTTTTTCATATGGGAATAAGATTGAGTAAGAGCAGATGCACGGTAGAGGGTCACGACCCGAGATAACGAGGTGCTGAGTTCGCTTTCACTACGAACCCTGGACCACCTGACTGGAGGGTTTCCTCAGGCACCTGCAACGCACGCGCATTAAGTGTGTCGTGGGAAGCAGCAAGCTAGGCAGGCAGGCAGTTCGCCTTGTTGTTGCGGAAAAGGTTATTTAATGGAAGCAGCTATCACTTTCCCACACATGTACTCTATCCCTGTCTCAATGTCAGTGATCCAGGGATTCGCCAATATGAATATCGCGTTACGCAGATAGGCCTAATATACGATATACACGTCTTTCTCCTCCTCCGAACTTGAATATTGTGGTCGAGATGCATCAAGTACGCCAGTTCGATACATCACATATTATGCAACGAACCTATAATGGCATTTATTAAGCTACGAGTATGTTTATGAAACGAGCAAAGCGTGTTTCATAATTTTCATACGGGTAGGCCTATCTTAAATACCATTTTAGGCAAGTTGCACACGACTCTTTCTGTTCGACCATAATTAAATGTTTTAAGTTTTGTGATTTTAGATTCATAAAAAAAAGGCTGACTGAGAAAACAGCTGTTAGAAACTTGTCGTAGTTATTGTCTCCTGCGATTGATGGCAGCTGAAGGCGTATGGTCAAGTCGAAGCTGTTCTTGGTCGATTTCTTGAAACGAACGGATTTTTACAACACGAAATGAACTCAATTTAGTATGTCATTAAAATCTACAAGAACAGAATTAATTTTATTTTAAATGTAGGCTGTTTACTACGCAGTTTCATTTCATGCTCTCACGGTTTCAAAATCGTTCCATGTTCGATAATAATCGATACCACATCTGTGTAATAATGAAATTTTTTCCAAATGCATGTAAGAAGCGTATTATAGTATGATGGAACAAAAAGATATTTAAGTACTTCACACCAACTTCCCATGCAAGATTTGAATATCCATATAATCCATAGGTGATCCATATATGATCCATATAATTGAATCGGTCATTTGGAAAAGGACACATATCCACTTTTCTTCCAAAAATTTCTTCTAACAATTGTTTAGTTTATATGCAGATGCGTAGATCCATGCGAAAAAAGACGCTTCATAATTATTGTTTCTACGTACCTATCATGTGATGTGGATATTTGTTTATTCTTTCCAAGAATGGAACATAACCCACAGCAGGTCCTTTCCCATCGACTTTTCAGTGCATAAATCAATAACAATGATCTGGTCATTATAGTGGTTCCATTATTCTTACAGTGTTAATAGACGATGTAGTGTATGCCATATATGATTTTTTTATCAAGACAGATTATTATTATTATTTGTGCATTATGATATTGAAGTGATTCTCTTCTTAATAACGCTATACTTTTAGTTTAGTTTTGAGGTTATTGTGCCGAAATCTAATTAAGAACAGAATTCAAAAGACAGAAATGAAAAATGTGTTTACCGGTAAGTTCTAAGAAAATTCAGTTCACTTAAAAAGGGCACATCTCCAAAACCAAATTTGATTGCCTTTCTTCTGCAATTTCACTGTTTTCAGTAAGGAAGAGGCGTTTGTTTGGTGGAATGCAGTACTCTCTTCCTCCATTTTCCGCCCATTTCCGCAGTCGTTCAGACTATAGTGCGCTTCTTTAGCCATACACAAAATAAGACGAAAAAACGGACCTTTTGGGAATAGAGCAGTAATTAAGGAAACCAAGTTATGGAAATTCATGTAAATGGAGAAAGTTTATTTTTATTTTTGTAATTTTTGAATATACGAATTTTCTTAAACTCGTATATTTTTGTCTACAAGCCACATTACAGCTTGGAAGTGAAATTAAATGCCCTTATGTAGGCTACAGTCAGTAATTTACACTTTTAAACTTAACTTTCTCACAAATAACTTGCGTGCGTTTCTCGTTGTTCGAAATTTTTCATTCGCCAAAAGGAGAAGTCTTATAACTTTTTTTAATTATTGTAGTTTGTAAGGTATTGATTTTTTACCTATTCTAACATAGGAAAATGGGGAGAATGAAGATATTAGCCTATACATTTCAATGCTTTTATGTTAAAAGAAAAACAGTAAAGACAATTCACGCGACAGTCTGATTTATTGGGAGATGGTATACAAGAAGGATATTTTTAACGTCTTAAATTCTTGATTTTTCACTCGTTGGAATAATTCTCTCAAACGTAGAATAAAAATATCAATGTATCAAAGTATCAGTGGCATATAAAAATTAATTACTCAACTATTAAAGGTAGGATACAGTAGACTTTTTTCTTCCTAACCCTGCTCAGATAGATGCGCAGTAGCCTAGACGAGTCTACTATCGAAATATTGTCATTTAAAGATATGTTTCACATCACCCTGACTAAGTATAAGACTGCTTGTCTCTCTGAATTCAACTCCCACCTCTGAATGCCATTCCCCTCACACGCGTTTAACCAGTGTCGGGAAGAAAAATTACACTTTATTCAAGTAAAGCTTTCTAGAATATGCGGTGTGCATGAAAGAAATTTATTGGTGGATAATTATATGAAACT
The DNA here is from genome assembly GCA_964059195.1 of Ectobius pallidus. NCBI lineage: Eukaryota > Metazoa > Arthropoda > Insecta > Blattodea > Ectobiidae > Ectobius > Ectobius pallidus. The sequence continues at coordinate 52,134,981 of CAXKWD010000006.1, read as the reverse complement.
GAAATTCACCTTCGGGTTCCCGCAATCCCACCCACCCGGGTTTCTAATCATGAACCAATTACTGTCATATGTGATTTGTTTGGGGTTTATTTCATATTTTGCTGAAAAGAATTAATATTAGGACTATATGAGAAGTAGGTATAATCTAGCTTAACTTATATCTTCTTATGCATTCCAGGAAATAATTACATGAGTAAACAAGAAACATGCAGTTTAGAAGTAAAGTGGTTCAGACGTGCATCACGGTAGTGTGTAGTTCGTCACGCAGCAGTGCCTCATAACGAATAAGCCTACGTTGGTGAGTACAATGTATTATAGAATATGCAGTCGAAATATATACTTAATTAAAGAACAGTATCCTATAACTTAAATCGACATAACTACATGCATGGCATATAGGCTAAGTTCTTTTCGATACTAAAAATATAATCTTCCTATTTTTTTGTAAAGTGTCGTTTACTAGAACAACTAGGAACTTAGTACTGAACACTTTTTTATAATTCTAGAATCTAGATTATATTTATGTTGCACATTTAATTAAGTTAATTAGAACTCATTTAGAGTCTAATTTTTTTCAATAGAAAAAAGTAGTCAGATGTATTTTTGTTTGATTTTTAATATGAGCAAAAATTTGCAAACAACGAAGACTTCGACAGAAATTTATACCTATATTGATTTTTACACTCATTCTTACAACTTCTACGAAATGGCTCTGTATAACGTTTGTAGGTGGGGGAACATCGAACCGGAATCTTGGTAGACAAACACGAATTGTATGTCCTTCAATCAGACAATCTGATCTCGATCATATTGTAACCCCCTTTGACTCCTCTATCCCTCAATTCCCCTCCCTCCTTCCCGCCCAACCCCTCTCTCGCACTTATTTAGTAAACACACTATATCTGTGCCGATGGCCAAGTCACTGGCATGGTTTACTGTAGAATGTCGACTACAGTGCTGCAAGTTTGAAAGAAACCTGCGCGGAAGGAAAACTGTTATTGCTAACTTGACAAGTTTACAACGATTTCATACAACTGCTTGCTACAGCCTAATCTAAAAATATCGCACACAATCAATCTCCTGTTGGCCTATATCATACGAAACATAGAATTGTGAACTTGGGAAGATTGATCGGTTCCAAAGAAAGTGCCGTTATCACTATCTAATTTTTGCGATTCACTATCACTAGGCCTATTCAACGTACTCGTGTAAAACTAATGTTTCTAGAGGGATTGTAGCGTGAGTGGAAGGTTGTGCGCATGCGCTAAACTAACTCTCTCTCTCTCTATCTTTCTCTCTCTCTATCTCTCAATCTCTCTCAATCTCCCTCAATCTCTCTCTTAATCTCTCTCTATATCTCTCTCAATCTATCTCAATCTCTCTCTCAATCTCTCTCTCAATCTCTGACTCTCAATCTCTCTCAATCTCTCTAACTATCTCTCTATATCTCTATATATCTCTCAATTTCTCTCTCTCTCAATTTCTCACTCTCAATCTCTCTCTCAATCTCCCAATATCTCTCTCAATCTCTCAATATCTCTCTCAATCTCTTTCTCAATCTCTCTCTCTATCTCTCTCTCAAACTCTCTCTTTTTCTCTCTCTTTCTTTCTCTCTCTCTCTATTATCTCTCTCTATCTCTCTTTCTCTATCTCTCTTTCTACTCTCTCTATCCCTCTTTCTATCTCTCTCTATCTCTCTCTATCACTCTCTCTAGCTCTCTCTGTCTCTCTCTATCTCTCTCTATCTCTTTCTACATCTATCTCTATCTCTATCTCTCTCTATCTCTATCTCTATCTCTCTCTCTATCTCTATCTCTATCTCTCTCTGTCTCTATCTCTATCTCTCTCTATCTCTATCTCTATCTCTCTATCTATATCTCTCTACCTCTCTCTCTCTCTCTCTCTCAGATGGTAGTCCATCTCTGTCTACTTGTAACGGTTCCCGTCGGCACAGATGTGTGTTAATTCTATTATATTTGAACACCAAGATGATTACGGAGCAAAAGTAAACAACCGAGTGTGAAAGTACAAAGCATATTTCACAAGAGTTCGTTTTTGAGAATGTTTAGTCGATTAGATACAGTAAAGTCAATTGAACTTTCATTTTTATATTAAGCGCCAAGGGTCCTGAGTTCGATTCCCACTTCTGCCAAGTATTTTTTTTCTTTGATTTTTGTTTACTTTTGATAGCTTACTTGACACCTCCTGTAGATCTGCATTCTTCTAGGATTTTGGAAGCCGTACTTGAAACTACTCCCACGGATGACGCCACTTTCACTCCTACATATTACGCAGATACTTCGGGGTTTCCTTTTAACGTTCTGTATACATTTACACTTCTCGCACTTTTTTATATTGGTGACGTAAGTTCTGAAGGAATTTTCTTCCATCAGAGGTTTTGCCTATTACTTTTACTTACAATATGTGGTGTACTTCATCACACATTATGTAAATGAAAAGTACAACGAATTAATTAATTATGTTATAAAATACGTCTTGTATTCAGAAAACGTATACCACTTGTTTTCGTTCAGAATCAACAAATTAGCCAAGGCAAGTAAATGAAATCTTGTTTGCTAGATATGTGTTGTGAAACATGTAAGACTAAGATATAAATACGAAAGCAAACAACTCACTTAACAGAACTTATTTTTTCACAATTACATAAGATATAAATAATTGTACGATGTGTGTAGAATGGAAGTAAACATTTGACTGAGTTTGTCGCACTATCGTGAAGTATACGCTGGTGCGATTAACCAATGAAACGACAGGACACAGTTAGTCAAGTTAAGTCTGTTGTTTACTTTTGCTCCGTACACATCTTGGATCAAGTATAGTGTTCGTGTGGGCTATCTATATCGCACGCGGAGGAATAACCGAAACCATCAAACTAGAAACCTGTAGCTGGCCTTTCGTGATGCATTATCGTGCTATTATTTACATTCTAATCTAGATTAACTACTAATAAACTACTATTAATATTATTTTTTTATTTTACTTTGGTCAACGTCTTTTGAGACAAGTGGAATGCGGTAGATATTGTACACTCTAGAACCGGCCCTAAAGTAAACAAGTAAGTCCGTCTCACTCTTACGTAGATGTGAGCAGTCTACCCATTCCATTGTCTCGAAAGACTATACCAAAGTATATTATTCCTAGTGTATGTTCATTTCTCCTCACGCGTGTGGCATGTTATGAATTTGTTACGAATTCTCATGGGTGTTGCGATGTTATACAAGCATTTTGAAAATATTGTAATATTTCCTTTTAAATTTATTTATTTTAAAGAGAGAGAAAATCCCACTAGTCGGTTGACGGTAGAGCAGCTATTGACGCCATAATTACAATACTCGGGACCTACGTTTTTACGAGGACTCTGAACCGTGATTGGGTCCCACATGTTTCACTCAGAAGAAACTCGCAGAGACGAAAACAGCGGGCATCATCCAAATTCTGTTCGATCCTATGTTGCTTAACTCATTTGAACGGGGTGCTATTGTGCGACAAGTTAAATAACAAGCGCGTGAATATTCGGTGACCGCGCATCGACCACGCCTTTGGCTTTAGTTCCACTCCTCTCTACTCCTACCACCAGACCGACTGATCGACGAGCGAATATGCCCGACTGCAAGACTTCGTACATTTTCATTGGTTCCGTGGCCAAGTGGTGATGATCGCGAACCGGCCAGCAGCATACACAAGTAACATTATTATGTTGTATCTCCTTCTCATGAGTTTAATTATTTATGTAATATTTGCAGTTTCCTGAGATTCTAGTGATAATATTACCCAACACCTTTTTCTGCTCTCACTTTTAGTAATATATACTAATGAACCTGAGAAACGCGTGGCCGCCGGTAGGCTTGCGGGATGGTGAGATAGCTAAGCGGGGAAAAGAGGGTGCTGGGCCAACATCCTTTCTGCTTGTGCTTCTGCGCATCTCGTTCCTTAACTTGTACACTACGGTACGGTATTGAAATCTTAGCTACAGAACTTTTGTTTATTTTCCAATCTTAAAACTATAAAACTTCATATTTTTAATGTATTAAAATTGTGATGAGCTTGATGAATAAAACTGCTCTAATGACTTGATCAGATTGATACAATCCTTTTCGAATATTTATTTCTTACGTTCGCGAAGACGTTGGTGTTTACAAATTATTATATACAAAAATACAATATTCTCTAAAGGATCAACATCTATATAGGCCTATATGTATCGAGAGTTTTACTGAAGCAATGTGGGTATATATATATATATAATATACTTGAAAGTACAGTACAATATATGCCGATGTGATGATATTATATTAGGCCTAGTATATGTTATATATATATATATATATATTAGTAAGTATATATATATATATTTAGTAAGTTTATATTATAAATATAAATATAATTTGTAATATAATTAAAATAATAGAATTACTCATGTTGAGTTGTGGAGGTAAAGGGTAGACTAATCAATCACGTAAATGCCCATCGATTTCTAAAGATTGCGGCTATTAAAATGTTAATAATACCACATAATGTTTGGAATTACTAAGTGTCAAGATTCCACCGCCTGTATAATATCTTTTTAAGTAGCCTACACTTAAACTTCACAAGAAAGGACACATTTCTTAACGCGAGTTGAATATAGTTTAGGGTCTTTCGAGGCAAGTTAAAAGGCTTAATTTACTCATAAAGTAGGTTTATGTGACTCTTCTCCATTTCTTTTATTTGTGAACTCTTTTATTTCCCGAAACACAAAACCTGTCGCTATAATTAAATATCAAATCGATACCATAGACTGAATTATAATTGAGTTTACTAATTTGTAAAACTATGCACGAAAAAAAGCATATTAAAATATAAACAATTATATCAAGATTTAAGAACAGATGTTCATGATAGAGAGAGAGAGAGAGAGAGAGAAGAGCAGTCAGTAATCTGAAAACTCGAGAGAGCCCCTGCGGGCTAAAAGACAGACAGAGCGTGCTACTAAGAATGTCAGATTAAGATATGATGCGTAGTAAACATAGGAAGTAGCACTCTGACATTAAGCGGTCGGCAGACAAGTGTAAATTGGTCCCGGGTTCGAAGCAGTGAAAGTGGCCATGCAACAGGAAGTAGGACATAGCGCACACAGGTACAGTATATAGAGTGTGGGCGGTTCGAACTTGAGAAGCACCTCGGCTGGCCTTTCCCACACCCTCTCACATTCACTCTCCCTCGCTCACTCTCGAGCAAGTATGTCGTGGGATATACAGCAGGTCTAGGCCGGCTTCAGGTCAATGCTGAGCTCGGTGCGTTATGGACAGCACTGCCTGGTGGCTTTCTAGCCGCTCCCCGCACTGGACAACTGACCTACAGCTTCTACCTCTACCTCTCGAATCTCCTCAGCCCTTAATGGAGCAGAGAGGTCACGAAAACCAAGCTTCCTCCCACTCTTAACCAGATCTCTCACTAAGTAGATCTGTAGCCCATTCTTAATACGGATACCACTCAGAAAATTAAGTCGTTATCTATATTCATAAAATAACATATCATGACCGACTGATTCATCATCGCCGGGGTGAAACCGCTGAAACTATAAATATGAAATTTAGTCAGTAGTTTAATTTTATAATGTAGACACTCACTAAGAAGAATTTTTTTAAAATTCAATCCCTAAGTGGCCATAAAGGGTTTACAGTTTATATGGTAAAACATTATTAATGGTTTAATTGACTTAAAAGTTGGTAAAAGTACTCCAAAGCATAAATAATTTTAAAAAGCATTTCTTATTTTTTTTTAAATGAACTCAAAAGGTAGTAAAATTTTGCAAAAAATTACAATTTTTTGTTTTGTTCGGATTTTCTACAAACTTAGCACAAATACCCCACAGCCCACGAGTAATGAAACATAGGCCTATATTTCTGTTTCTCAAAATTCAACACCTAAGGGGTTTATAACCGAAGAAGGGTCAAAAAGTGTTTCTTATGCCTATATAGAAACGATTGATTGCTTTAAAACTTTGTGAAAGTAGTCCAAACCAAGAACAATTAAATACGTGATTATTTTATTATTATTATTATTATTATTATTATTATTATTATTTCTAATCAACCCTAAGGAGCTGAAATGTCGGTGTAAAATTTTACTGTAAAAATTTTTTTATACGGATTTTCTTGAAACTTAGACCTCCACCATAAACAGTCTACTGTACAACACAAATATTGAAACACGTAGGCCTAACTTATTTCTTTCTAAATCAATCCCCAAGGGGGTAAAAGGGGCACAAACACTCTACAGCACAATAGCGTATATTAATGAACCACGTATTTCAGCATTTCCCAAAGTTCAATCTCTAAGGGGATTTTAAACGAATAGGGGACATAGGCTTAAGGAGGGGGTTTAAGGTTTGTACGGAGAAACATTACAGTATTCTTACATTTTCTCATTTACAACATTAGTCAGTTATTTTTACAAAATTAGTAAAAAGAAACTAAGGATTGGGGTGCCGAGGAATGATTATTTCTATCAAATTACGTAATCCAGGCGATTGAAACTAAGGGTAACAGTTAGTGTTAATATGGCAATGCACTAAGCACTAGGCCTACTAAGGCAAATATGAATACAGCTTAGTGGGGAAGACAGATACATCTTACTGATTTAAGTTCTTCCTTACAATATTAATGAACATAATAAAATGATAATTTTGACGATAAAATAATAACTCATATCTTCTTCTTTATGGTGGACTTATCAACCATTTCACGAATCGGAGAGGGGGTGCCGGCTCCGTGAATTCCCCACCATTGTGGATTATCGACTACTGAAGTTGTTACTATATTACGTGCAGCTCTTCGTGGAATCCTAACCACGGTTAGTAGCCTATCCCTGTGTTCCACTTAACATGAATAATTGTCAGAGGAAATGCTACAAATGATTATGCCGATGATCAGGTTGGAAGTGGTATGACCAGTAGTCCACATCAGTCAAAAGGATGGTAGGCCTACCATAGTACCAAGTAAAATGCACTCTCAGCCTCAGTCAAGGGAAGATTCCGTTACTGAAACCTATTTATGAAAATTATAGTTAACTTGGAATTAATATAACCACATAGGCCTATAATTTCTTTTTAAAAATCTATCTTACAATTTGAAGCTTATAGCCTATTTCAATCACATATTATTTTGTCACTTTGTGTTATAGCATGTGTTTTAATTTCCAACAGGTTGACTAGTTTAGTTCTTTATTAAGATAACTTGTTTATTTATTACTTTAATTATTTAAAGCATAATATAAAAATACCACGTCTAGTCAATGATCACTTAAATTAGCACGATTGCCAACCAACCTTACTAGGGGAATTTCTCCCACTATTTCATATGAGATTCGTCCCTTTGCTTTTTCTACTAACTAGCTGCTTAGCCTATTCTTTGTACGCTTATTAACCGGCTGATTAAGCCGTTGTTTATTTATTACAAGTGAAGTAATGATTACAGTACAGTATTTTATTCCTAACACTGGCGGAACGCGTGTGAGGGGAAGGGCATTCAGAGGTGGGAGTTGAATTTAGAGAGTCAAGCCATCTTCCCCTCACGCCAATCATGACAGCCGTAGCCGTAGTAGTCAAAGCGATGTGATTCCCTCGAAGACTACCGTATGGATAAAACATTACCCCTTCATATGAAAATATTTCAATAGTGTACTCGTCCAGACTAATGCGCATCTTTCTGAGCACGTTCAGGAAGAAAAAATTGTACTGTACTGTTCTTTTATAAACAACGGCTTAATCAGCCGGTTAATAAGCGTACAAAGAATAGGCTAAGCAGCTAGTTAGTAATAAAAGCGAATTCACTATTAGACACAGTCAAGCAGATGCTGTTATTACTGAAATCTATAAATAATTAGGTTATCAACATTGTAACTACCTTAGGATTATTACAACCTTAGTCTATAAATTCCTTCTGAAATCAGTTTATAGGAGAATTTTATATTTTAAAGTTAAAGAAAAATTAATTTCCTCAGAAGGTATCTCTGTTTCCCGTAGTATTTTAATTTCAAAGAAGGAAATCGGATATAGGATATACCCTATATATAATTATTTTTAATTATTTCCTTATTTATTTAACCAGGAAACAACACACCAATAGTAGAATTAATTAGCATGATTTCTAATCGATTTAGGACAAACCTTCGAGAATTTTAACTAATCTGACGGTCTGGACAGAGAAACCTGCCGTTCGCTACCATTTCACTCCTGACAAATTCGTATAAGTTTATTAATTATCTTTCTACGTACGAAGGGCTTTGGTATGAAAGAGGAGGCAGTTTAAATTCATTAATTCAAGCTTTATTCAAGGATTACGAGAAAACATTTTATCAAGTTGTAAGCTTCCGCTCATAGGCTTGAATCCAAATGTGTTAAATCTACACTAGCTCACTAGCACTCTGAAGTGACATCAGGAAGTGTGGTTCCAAATGGCAATTGGGCATCTGGTGAGTCTGCATCGAAGTAAAGATCTCGCACGAAATCTATGCCGATGACGACCGTTACTCGCTAGAGAGAGACATGCTATTGTGCGAGAGAGAGGTAGCTTGGCCTTTACAAATAGAAAGGGAAGTACTGTTGTGCGAGAGAGATAGGTAGCAGGCCAGTCGACGCGACGTTACAGTCCCCGCGAAAACATAATGTAATGACGTAGGCAATCGGCACAGATTTCGTGCGGGATCTATACACTAGCTTTGAGCACTTGTTGGAAGCCATTTTAAAATTGAGATGTTACTGTAATGTGGACATAGAGGACTAACCATTCCGCAATGTTTTCGATTGTGTTTTCAAAGTACGTAACTTAATCACGCTTCAGGTGGAGGGAAAACAAAGTGCGAGTAGTCGAGGTAGAGTGGGCGACAGCAAATGAGGATATGCACACTTGTCTTGTGGAATCCAGCCGTAGTTAAGTGCAGATATTATGTTATACGAACAGTAATACACATAAAGTACAAGAGGTTTGGTAACTATGTAAAACAGGAACTTCACCAGCCAGCCATTTAACGCTATCTCAAAAAACAATATACAGGCGACGATTGTATGATGCCTGTATGCCTGTATGCCTGTATTTATGAAATCAACCAGATTGTCGTAAATTTGTCACTGCTGCCATCAACAGAAAAAAAATATATTCCTCATTATCAACCATTGGAAAGTATTATTGAAAAGCTGCCGGCGCAGGGGTCGCCTAGGCCTTAGTAGCCTATATACCTAACATAGGCTAATTTGCATAAATCTTATTACTAAACGTTACTTGAATGCATCTAAAGGCTGTGCTCTAGCTTTTGTGAGGAATTAGCTTTTCTATTATCATAAATTTGTCCTCCAGCATGATCTCGTGGTTAGCGTTGCTGGCTATGGATCTGGGTTCGATCCCCGGTACCTCCTCCGATTTTTGCTGACGTACGAAGGTCTGGAACGGGGTTTACTCAGCCTCTTGATTCAAACTGAGGAGCTACTTGATTAAGAAGTAGCAGCTCCGATCATGGAAACAATCATTAACGGCAGTTGGTGTAGGCATGATGACTACAACAAATCCCCAATCCTGCCATTTGCCTATGATACATGACGCAGCGGTCGAATGATAGGCCTTTTTTTAAGGGATCAGTGTCACAGACAGAGTTAGTTAGTTTTAGTTATTGTCATATAAATAGAAGATTAGAGATTCTGAATAAATGAAATGAGTTTACCAAACACTGCGTGTTTAATTGTAATTAAAATATTATGCACGTTTTCAACTGTTAAAAGGTTTAAGTAGAATTATATAAACTATCATATCTCAATATCGTACAAATAAAATTAATGAATTATAGTCCGCCGCTGTGGCGTAGCGGGCACTAATTCGAATCCTGGTCGGGACAAGCTACCTAACTAGGTATTTTTCCTCGCTTGTGAAATAAATGTTTGATAACTTTAGAACCTTATGGTCCCCGGATATCATCGGGCCGTAATTATCATCTTCATCCCATTCCTCGTCTTGTTCAGAGTGAATGCGTGTGTGAATGGTGTCTCTCGTCGTAAGGGGTTCGTGTTGTCTCGGAGGTGGCCCGGCATTGGGCTGATCACTCATCCAGTAGGCCCTCCATGTCCTTGTCTGTTCAAAAAATTATGGATCTATGTGATCCATAGATAAACCCTCTCCCGACAGGTTGCGGCCCTGTAAGGCCCGGGCGGCGTGGGTATTTTAAATGTCCCTAAAAAGGGAGAGGTAAAACTAAAGTAAAGAAAGAAAGAAGAAGAAATGCAATAACCATAGCATTTCAAACTAGATGAAAAACATACATGATATACGGAATTGTGATAATTCTGGAAACCTCTGTCTATGTGTGCGGTCTATGAAGGCATTGGCCTTCTGTCTCAAGTTCGGGAGTTCGATCTCGGCCCACGTTGATATTCATATGTGCGTGAGTGCAGTGGTGCAGGCGTGTAAATGAGCTCGCGCGAAACAAAATTCCTGGAAAACCGGCAAAATTTACAGGTCTAACCGTCATAAAATAACATCATAGACAAACAAATAGACCCTATTTTTGAGATATGAAAGGAAACCACAATAAAAAAACTATCCATATTTGCTCCTTAACAGCTATGGGAAAACAACTAACTTAACAGTAAAAAAACAAGGGCAATACATTATTCGCAATTCTCTTCTGTTTATACAAACTGCAAAACATTGTAATTCTTTATGTTGCAACGAATTTTATCAATTACATCAGTAATAATACTAGGAATAGTAGCCTACAGTATTTTACTATTTTACACCTTGTTATAAGTTGTAAAGGCTACAGTATTTTTACAATATGTTGACAGTAGAAGGAAGAGCTTGTAGTAAAAAAAAGTGTTCTGGAACTACTACTAGAACTATCTATTACTTTCTTAAATAGAAATAAACTATCTTTACGTAGGGCTTTACGTTAAAGTGTTATGGTTCGCATGTCTTTTATTTTATCTTTTTTAAAGCCTATTAAATAATATTCATTTCTGAGAAAGAACATTTTTGTTCTAATCTCAACGTTCATGCCTGTCTTTCACTCTAAATCACGCCAACACATTGAACATATTAAAGGGGAATCGTATTTCTTAATTATATGCTTCTGGAAGGATTTAAGTTATATATATAGCCTATATAATAGTCTATATTTAGTTAGACCTAAGTTATATTTCAAAATATTACCGTTCAGCTTTCCATAGGCCCAAGGGGGATTCCCATTACAAGAGAAAGAACAATTTGCAGCATTGGTTAATAGTTGACAGTGTAGTAGGAATGGAAATAGAAATAAGTTAGGATTAGTCACAATAATAAGGAAACGGCCAAAAGTGAAATTATTAATAAAAACAGCAACACAAATAACATGGGAATAACCACAATAACATAATAATAAAATATAAGCAAAGAATTGAAAATTCCGCAATTAAAAATAACAATAGGCCTATGTTTTGATATTAAAGAATTGTAGGTGTAAGCCTACATGAAAAAATTGCTTACAATATCCCAATATTCCGGACAAACTAAATTCCTTATTTAACGCCATACTCCATGCATCTTTGCTTTAATTGCATGCTGTTGTTTCTTTTTTAATTTTCTGTTGGAAAGAATATTTAAATCTGCAATGTAGCAATAACTTTATAATGATATTTTAAGATTGATGTTGGCAAAACCCTAATTAATGATCAAGTACTATTTAATACGGTACCCTTAAGATATTGCTTTAAATTAGCTGCAAGAAAACGTCCGTCACTTTCAATAATAGGCACATAACTTCGTTATATATAGAGTACAAACATACTAACATTCGTACGACGGACACGGACATGTTGTCTATATTAGAACTATTCCTTCACAGATCATCAAGTTACTGGTGAAATATGGCCATCACTTCTATAAAACCAATAGTAATATTTTCTGCTCGGTCGCGGTGTGTAGGAAGGAAATAAAAAAGCATAGGAATAAATAAGATAATCTTGTGTGTGTGTGTATGTGTGTGTGTGATTTTATTTTTTTTATTATTTTTTATTTTTTTTTATTTAACCTTCCAATCTGCATGCAGGATTGTATTCTCGATCGCAATAAGATCCGAATCCTTGCAACTCTTTTGTTCATTGCTTACAAGGAGGAGCCAGCAAACTCCCACTGATTTTCGAGACTAGATTTCCCCGAATGAAGTGGGGAGAAGTAGGCCTACCACAAATGATTCCAAAATCATGGCAGGCAGTCATTTCCAAGAATCTAATAGTGGACGTTTTTGTCTCCTTTTAATAGATAATTTTAATAGATAGACGCTTCAATAACTAAGATCTCGTCATTTCCATCACATCATGATAAACTGAATGTTTTATAGAAGAATACAGGAGGCGGCGGCGAAGTGTTTCAGTCTCCCCTCCCAGGATCGAATCTCATGGTGTCTTTTACTTATGCCTATTGATTTTTTATTTTACTATCTGCGACCTAATTGCGCCGAAGATCGATATATACACTACTTAGTGTGCCTCACGGTACTGCATATGACATGACTTGTCTGTCTGTGAGGTGGACTGGGCGCTGTGAATTTGAACTCCGGCTTAGCTCAGTCGGTAGAGCATTGGCGCGAATAGCCAAAGGTCCTGGTTTTAAGTCCCAGTGTCGGAGGAATTTTTCTCCTATAATATTCTCATGCACCGAAGACCTTCTCTAAAACTTTTACAGAAACTAACTTATGGGAAAATGATATTTTCGTAAGCTGTAGGTGAGCCACTTTACTATGTAACCCTTAGGCCTACTTCAACCCGTAAGTACTATCGTCTTTTTTACGAAAGTACTATCATCCGGTTGGTCAAATCTGACCTGCAAACATTTTTTTTAGACATAACAACTTTTATCAAAGGTAGTCTATGTTTCTATAGTAAGGTTATTTTCAAGGTTTTAAATAACATTTATTATAATGTATATTTAAATTATTCAGTTTTCTAACTCTATTAAATAATTTTCAATGTTTTCATAATTAATTTAAGTTGCCTATTTTATTAATGTTATTAGTTTTCGACGTAAAAAGAAATCTTCTTCCGAAAACTCACAATACTCACAAGTTGTTGGCATCTGTCCGACTTAAATGTTGTCGGCTTGGACATGCACACATGATGTGTTGACAATAAATCACAACAATTCGCATTATTTCACTAGTGATTTATGCATATTGAATAAATCATTCTTGCTCAGGCTTAGGGCAGCGTTCCGGTGGAGTGAGTGATAAAATTCAAGGACAGATCAAATCACCCGCCTAACCTGGACACGGTATCCATTCTCAAATAATAAGTGATTAATCCGTCAACTACTAGTAGTCAATAATTAGAAGTGTATATACGAGGTGCGTCCATAAAGTAAATTTTCCTAGGGCCGTTTACACAAACAAAACAAAATTGCATGGAAATATTCATTGCAATAGATATAGCCAGTGTTCAGCTATTTTTCAATATATTCGCCACAGGAATTGAGACATTTGTCATACCGTGGGACCAACTTTTGAACGCTTGTGTCATAGAAGTCTGCCGCCTGTCATTCTCTGTCATTTATTGAGGCGTACGAAAATATGAAAATCACTGGGAGCGAGGTCCGAGCTGTAGGGTAGATGTTGAAACATCTCCTAGCCGAACCTTTGCAGGAGACTTGCAGGGAGGTGTTGAAGTCTCCACCCAACAGCTCGGACCGCGCACCCAGAGATTTTCATCTTTTCCTACCCCTCAAGAAATGACAGTGAATGACAAAGAATGGTGGAGATTGACAGAGAAACGGAGGTTATCACAATGTTTCGAATCTCAGGTGGCAGACTTCTTCGACATAAGTATTCAAAAGTTGGTCCCACGGTATGACAAATGTCTCAATTCCTATGGCGAATATGTTGAAAAATAGCTGAACACTTGCTATATATGTTGCAATAAGTATTTCCATGAAATTTTGTTTTGTTTGTGTAAACGGTCCTAGGGAAACTTACTTTATGGACGCGCCTCGTATATACATCCGTCGCTCCGCTGGGAGCAATGAGCCTCCGAGTTGTTGCAATACCGAAGACTAATTTAGTTACGCTTATTTTCCGAGAGAGGGCAGAGGTGCAGGTGGTAAGCTCAACGCCTCAGCAACCCTCGAAATGAAACTAAGGTATACTTGAACATGAAAGGGCCGAAGAATTTAATCCATAGGTTTTTAATAATTAGTAATAGTCTTCTGTCCGCCGCCGTGGGTGAGTCGGTAGCGCGCCTGCCTTCCACTCCGGCGGCCCGGGTTCGATTCTCGGCCGGGTCGGGGATTTTTCAGTAGTGAAAAATTCCTTTCCCGGGTTCAGGACTAGGTGTGTGTGTGTCTTAGGTTTAAGTAGGTAGGGGATTGGCGCATCCCGGTAACAAATCCGCTGAGAATATCCCCTTACGGGATCACCAGGGGTCGCTCGCGAACCTGAGGAATAACTATAATAGTCTTCTACCTGTAGTTGGTCACAATTATTGGCACTTCTTGATTAGGCCTACTTGATTTTTTATTTTATTTTGACAACCCTTGCTGGGTGATTGCTGCACCCATGGTTGTCAAAATAAAAAAAATAAATAAAACTGCAAATATAACCGAAGCAAAATTATTGGGGATTATGCCTTGTCTAATTAAAGTCAGTCTTAGTACAATTTCTTAGTTATTAGCTTACGTATCTTTCCTTTATGATCTCTTGCGTTATTATGAGCGCTTAATCTCCTTACTCTCTCAAATTTCCACTTTTTTCGTATGTATGATGCTGTTGTGTAATTTTTTTATTTAGGTCATGAAGTGTGTCTAGGTTAGATCTCTGTATTGATTGTATTGATTTGTGCAAATTCTTTAATTTTGTCCGCAACTTTATTCCTTATGTCTTCTTGTGTATTGGGTTGTATAGCCGCTATAGCAGTTTCAGCGTCTATTATGTTGTTGAGTAGCTTTTTTTCTTTAAGTGGAAAATTATGTTTATATCCCAGTTTCAGGGTTTTTCTTCTTCTTTGTGTAATGTTACATTGGATAGGTTGAGAATTCTGAGGTGAAATTCTGTGTGGCGATGTGTGTTATTTTGTTGCATTTCTTGTGTTTTTTTATTTTTCTTTCATCAGATTTTCTATTTTCTTATTCATATTGATATATTTGTTCTCAATTTCTTGTAGAAATTTGAGGGAATAAGGAGAATATTTATCAATTAATCAGGAAGGTAAACTGGGAACTGTAAAATAAATAAAATAGTATGAAATAAAGTAGGATGAAATAAAATTTAACATTAATTTTCAGCGTCAGATTATTGCCTCTTATAATATGGCACATAATAGCGTAGCGTGTTGGAGTGATAATAGGCTAAGGTTGTTAAAAGTTGAATGAGTTCAATCATCATGTATTAGCGTGGAATGTAACGGAATACTAACTACACGTAAGCTTACATCTAAATACGTAACTAAAATCGCACATAACCTATGAACTGGAACGGGACATTTAGCACTTGATAACAAGTCACCTTATAGCTAGCAATTACAAGAGGCCGGTTACATGCAGGAACTTCTGTTTATGTTGTAACTAAGTTGCCGACGGTATGTTAATTGCGTGATTGGTACAGTAAGCTCGCCTTGTAACATGAATACCGGAGGTTAAGAAGAACCGGTGCGTAAAACTGACCTCTTCACCTTGTTCGAGTTGTCTTTACAGCCAAGCTCGCGTGAAGATCAGTCACTGTTACCTCGCTGGCTGAAGATGAAAGTTGCATGCAAAGCCGACGACAAAACCAATACCTCATTTACATTTAATCCTAGGGTATTGCGTAATCTTCTGCTCCCACATCGACAATATTTATCTTTGGTTATATTAATTTTTCGTCACTCTTTTGATTTACCCAATAACGTGGCATTTCTTTAATCAACTGACCAGAGAGCTTTGATTCGATGGCCTAAAGTAATATCCCGTTACTTCTGAAATAGAACATTTCTTTTTTACCGATCACTTCTGGCAAACTTGAGGCGTTGAGCCCAACAACGAAATCCACAAGTTGACTTTATTTTTAAAAATAACTATTGAAAATGTAAGCTTTAGTTTCAAAATCATTGCGGGCTTAAAACCGAATTAAAATGAAATGTAATTTAACCCTTTATATAAGCCTTTCGACGTTTTTCCTTGTAACGCTGTAAAATAATGACATCAGTTCAGAAGACTCCTCTGGTTTTATGTCGGTGCTCTACATAAGCAGGCTATAGGCCTATTCATTGCTCAAGTTTGGTCGGAACGGACCGGAATGGCACTCCGGCAAAGTATACATCTACTCTTCATCACTCCGGCATAAACGCATAGAGCAAAAGTACAAACGAAATCAGCGTATATTTTGGTAATAGCCTACTTTTCTTAAAATAAAGAACCATTATTAGGGTCATGATCTGTTCTTGTTGCGACAGTTGTCTTGCCTGCGGGGTTGCCGTAAATTCAGTGCGCACGTGACGAAGTTGGTTACATTGGTTATTGTTATTGTAATGGAATTTCTATCTGATTCATTTAAAAAGGTAATTTGACTATAATGTTTCGTATCATAAAATGAAAAAGTAAATATCAGCCTATAAATTTGTGGATTTCCCCTAGAAAAAATTTCTAACTTCAGCACTTCAACTTCATAGCCTAACTTATATAAATGCTTGTGCGAAACATTTTCAGCTCCCGTATTCATGAAGAGTAGGCCTAAGTGTAGAACAAGTCTTTATCTCGAGCCAGATTAAGGATTTCACTAGTTAAATTTATTTTTCTTTTCTTTTTTAATGAGTGTGGGTTTAAGCCATGTAAACTGTATTATTTTTAGAGTTTTTAGATCTATAGCCTAATATTGTTAACATGTGTCAATGATATTTATTATATTAAATGTCAAAAATTAAGAAAATATTTTATTAGATGCTTCCGAAATAATGACTGGGAACTACTGGATAAAATAAATAAGTCCCCTAGTCTTAGCTTTCTCTAGATAAATTTCAAGAAAACCCGTTACATTTCCTATTGTAATAATAATAATAATTACTAGTAAAGCCGTAAGAAACTTTCGGACTTCCCCCTTTTTGACCAAAGCCAAGAAAACTGGAAGTTGGGTAGGTAATTCTTATACAATACAGTCTTATACAATCGTATACATTCACATAAGAAATGCTTAAAAAATATATACCAAGTTCACATAATGCACTGCCAATTAACAGTGTTTTATATGATTTAGTGATATAAATAACTTTAGTACAGCGTAGGCCTACAGGTTAGAGCAGGATTTCAGCGAAACCACTTTCATGATGTAAGCAGTCCATCAGCGAATGCATTAATACTGGTACTTAAATGATATTGTGGGGCTCTGATATAATAAGATGGCATGCATGAATAGGATAATTTAAGGAGACGTCCAACGAAGTGAAAACTAATTAATAAAAAATTTAAACAAAGGATACTGCTAATTTTGTTTCTAAACTTGTCGATTTCCGTTGAGCAATGACCACAACTACTTGAAGCTTATACAACCTGCTGAGCATGTTGCAGAAGCTACCGAATTCTTTATAATACCGCATTCTCATAGAAAATTAACGTAAACTTAAGAACATAAAAGTTTAGCACGGCATTGAGCATTCACAACGAAAACTTAACGCTGGTAACAACCAATCACAAATGAGAATGCGAACAGCTGATAAAATGGCTGCCACAAATTAAAATACTTTCATATGTCTATTAAACACGTAGGCCTTTAAAAATTGATATCATACAAGTTTATGTAGACGTAACTTATACAAATTAACAGCATAACAGCATATTATATGGGCTTATTTACCACTGTAGTTCATTTCTTGGAAAATCAATGTCCATATATTTTCTTTCAATGCCGCATCTTTGTATAATGGATTTTATCAAACAGACAGGGATAGGATACGTTACGAGTTTCTCATTCATTGACGCCATATCTTAGCTACTTCCACTTCCGTCTCCTGTACTATGGAGTTTAGAGCTCTGATTGGTTGTATCGTCATTTTTCGCCTCTCCAATTTGTCAAATCCTAGTAAAATGAAACTTCCAAAGCCCTCTGTGAACACTGAAAACAACACTGTTGTCATTAGAACTGCACATGCTGTGTGGATTGAATTTGGTGAATTCAGTGTAATATTTTCAGTTGAAGTGGGTATGTGTGCAAAATTTCGTACAAATTACTCAAAGCATGTAGATTTGTATAGGGGACATACATACATGCATATATGCTTCAACTTTATATATAAGTTATTAGACAATCTTCATTTGCAGATAGCTTGTTAGTAGTAGAGTCCGGAAGTTCAGGCATTTATTCTGGTTAAAATAGGCAGGCAAAAAGGCACTTAAAATACCGAAAATAGGCTGCAATAAAATAGACATTTAGTAAAAGTCAAAACAGGGAGTTATCCCACTTTTTATTAATCAAAATAGCTATCTAAAATACTTTTTAATTTATTTATCAGTGATAATTTATCACTTATATTTTTTGGGGCAGTGAATATGTCATTTCATTATTTGTGTATCTTTTTTCACTTCCATACATTGAAATTCTGTATGTGATTTTTAAATTGTTTATAATCACATAAGAAGCCTTAACGATCTGGAAAAGGCTAAAAAGGTTTAAGCCTTAAGATGGGCAACAGAAGCCAAAATAGCAAAAAGTGCAAAATAAAAAGTGGCCCTACCTACCCTAAATGTATGGAAACATGTTTATCTCTTTTTAACTCTATCTACCTAAATAGAAAAGGAATTTTGCCTAATTTCCGGGACGTAGTTATCAGTTATCAAACTTATATAAAAAGTAATCGTAAAACCAAAGCATGCAATTAAGTTAATATGTCATTTTTCCAGAAATGAGAATGCAGGAAGAACCAAAGAATTTAGTAGTTGTGCTAATGATAATGTGTGGATTGCATTTCCGGAAGGAGAGACATGCGGAGTTTACAGAAAGAGTTATGACGAGAGACGAGGTGGAGGGAGATAAAGTTCTTACCTGTCTGTGGGAATTGTGCCGACCAGCTGATCGTGTGCTGCAACCGGTTTCCCGCAACAAGTTTCCAATCACTGTAATATGTTACACCATGAATATTTGTTCCTTCATTTGGGTCACTGGTTCTTAACCAGACGTAATTATCCCCCTCTTCTAGCTCTTCTTCGTCTTAACAATTTGACTCTTTCCTTTATGCTTCTTTTTTTTTATCTTCCTTAAAGACCATGTTACAGTTCATTGCTTGTCTAAATGGATAACAATGCTCAACATGTTGAGTAACATTAATTCAGTGCTGGGAAGCACGTAGTCCGAGGAGCGTGAGCCACTTGCATCCCGCGTATGACCACTTACCAAAGGCGCTATCCCCTAACCTCTTCATCCTGGGATATCATTTCTTCAATAATAAGTAATCATATAAGAATTCACGCAGAAGAAGCTCAACATGTTTACCAGAAAATAATTACATCGTTGCGCTAATAAAACTTTAATTTCACAGAGGATTAACAAATTAGCAGGATTATATATTTTTTTCTTAGTGAATAATGTCTAAATTTAATTGGGAATTCCAGATAAAAAAAAGTATTCTCACACTATGTACTGTACCTTACTAACAGTCATAAAAAGAATTAATGCAACATTATTGTAAACATTTTAATGTTAAAGGTATTTGTTCAGCTTTTTATTTTTTATACTTTTTCAATTATTTTGTGCCAAGGCCTTTCGGCATTACAACTTCAGGGGATCCAGTTTTGTTGTTATTATGATGCTTTACTATTTAATGTCCACAAGCTCCTCTGAGTTTTCCATTTTAATTGAAATTTACTACAAACTTCTGCAATACTATTTTTAATCAGTGAAAATCACATGGAAAATACTCTTTTAGTCAAGAATATTTTAAATTATTAAATAGACTAAATTCGATAAAAATTGAAAATGTTAACATTCTTTACGCCTTTTTAAATTTTCAATTATTTATCACGGTACGGTAGTCCCATGAATTATCTTATTTGGTGGTTCAAAGCGTTTTCGACTCCACTCCTTATGCTGGCAACCTCGCACCTCGTTCTGCGCATAGGTTGCAGGCTAACTCGAGGATGTAATATGGCCTTCGGGTATGAATTCACTAGAATAACTCTAATATTTAGCCCTATTATTATGTCACAAATATTAACGACTGTCAAAAAAATAATGTTATGATACTCTTGGTAAAATGATTTTATTTCGCTCGTAGGATTGAAACACTCGTCCATATGAGCTCGTTTAGCAAACATGCCTACTCGCAAAATAAAAACAATATTATAGGCCTATAATAAATAACTATTTCAGCATCGGTGTTGTTATGAAATTAAATACACGTCCTGTAGTAGGCCTACTTGCTTTATATAATAATAATTCCTTTATTGCAACCAATGGCCATAACATGATGAATGGAGCTCTGGTGAAATGATATATGGCAGGGAAAACAGGAGCGCCCCGAGAAAACCTGCCTCGACCCCATTTTCTCCATCACAAATTTTATATAGATCCACCGAAATTAGATCACGGGTCTCAACGGTAGAAGGCGAGCGGTCTAACTATTCAGACATGGAGACGGCCTTAGTGCTTGATTTATCTTACTGTGTTCATTAGACTTCCACGCACGTTGACATCTTCAGGCCGCGTTCTCACCGAAACTAACTCTTCTGAACACTATCCATCTAAATTGTTTCCTTCAGATTTCTATCATAAATTTTTCTACCTGTTTAAGGTATAAAGCAACCACGAACTCCATAAAATTTATCTAGGAGCCGTATGAAGTAAAGTCATCCGGAGGCTGGGCTGTTGAGAGGCTCGTTTTTATTGTTTTCATTTGACATGCTTTTAGAGAAGAAACCTCATGTCCTCTTAAAGATACCCAGATTGATGCCTTGAGCCGTTCTGCAGTTTTTTATCTTGTTAAATAGGCTATTGGTGAATTTGAATTTAATCTCCTTACATATTGGGGGAAGCATACGTGCTGCGGCTGAACTAATATTTACCCGGCTGAGAAAGGTTGGTTGCGCCCCTACCTATTTTAGACTGGGTATTAGTTTCGGCCTGGTTGATAATTAAACTTTGTTGCTATTTACATTAAACTCATATAATATTTACATTGTTAGTAACAATATGGTTAGTTCAGATCTCTTCATGTCGTGGCTTAAAATTTCAAATTATAGATCCGTTACGATCATTTTCAGATTCATTTTTAAGGTGGGTGTTAGGTGCTATGGCTGATGTGGCTCAATGTATAAATTAGCGTACCCTAATTCTACCATACCATGAATCCTATCATAATATGTTGCTAATACATACATTTTGAGTATTACTGCTGTTAAGTCTAATAGATAACCCAACACTGAATATAAATCTACAAAACCTAAATTAATGATCTTCAAGTAGGCCTACATAAGTTTTTTTTAAAAAAAGGTAATTTGAAATTCTATCGTGATAATTTCGTACTCGCCGCCACAAAACCTTAGAACAGGGACATTGTATTGTAGCCTATATAGGCTAACTTTTTACTTGACTACGAGTTGAAAAAAGAAGCATGCTTCAAATTTTTGCCGCAAACTTTACATTAGGAAATGGCATTGTGTTGTATATAAATTTTTTCATTGACTTCAAACATAGATTTTTGGGAAACTACTAGGGCTAAGCCAACCTCCCAACTGGATAACGCTAATAGACCGTTCATGGCCGCAGCTCAGACAGCCCTCTTAATATGCTGGGCCCCAATTCATACGTAAATTTAAGATTGGGCCGCAACTCAATTTCACCAGGTGAATGTGCCTTTTGTACGTATCCACCTTTAAGCAACACAGATAGACCTACCCTTGTGTGGAATCAAAGAGGCCTAAGTATTCCGACAACACTTTAATTCCTTTTTTGGTTGCTGAAGTTAGTTCGTTACTTTTCTTATTAATAGACTACCAATTGCCTTTAAAGAGGCTGTGGGTTCGAGTCCCCCCTCGGGCGTGGGTGATTATGTGTGATAACTGATAAAGTAAACAGGATAAAGAATACCCATTCGGATAATTTGCCACAAGCCGGCTAAAGATTACAAAAAAAAACTGGCATTTGATCTCGCCTATTCACAATTTCAAGGTTTTTCCTCGGGGGACTGTAGTATAATGTAGTGAACCTGAAATCTTAATCAGTGAAAAAGAACATTTGGTTAAATTGCTCATTGTTTATTTTTGATAGAGTGACGTAATTTGCTAGAGGGTGCAGGTGGAGTGGTAGTGTTTTGTGATAGAATAATCGGAAGGTCATTAAGTCCACTGAGGCGAGTGGATTCCCAGAAACAGAATTAACTGATGCGGATTGAGTGTCCGTGCAATAATATCGCTTTTAGGAGTGGAAAGTACAAATAGACAGCCAAACGGCGCCTAAATACTTTCTGCTTTAGGATTCAATCTATTTTTATGTGCTTTAAACCTTTGAGGAGAGACACGGGTTAAGGGCTAATTGTCTTCATCTGCGATAAACGAATAGCCATGAGGGCAATTCAAGACGGTAAGGAAAAACAGAGAGTTAGGGCCTATGTGTGAATAATTAGTCTACTATGTGCAGAAACCTGTGTTTTAAGCATTTTAAGCAGAATATCAATTGGAGAACATCCATTGGGTAATAGGGAAGAGGTCCTGGGTTCAAATAAAACCTCGTGGCCACCCAAATTTACCATTAGGCACTTTGCAATAACTCATTAGTGCAGCATTTGCTTCTATTGTTCGGCTATATCTCAATCTATCTTGCATTTTTGCCTTTGAGATGAGGAAACCATGCAAACCCCAAGTTATTATTGTTGTTGTTGTTGTTATTATTATTATTATTATTATTATTATTATTATTATTATTATTATTATTTCACGGTAAAAACATTGAATATAAAGACCGACCCTGATGCTTTCCATTCTAGATACTTATTACTTTTCTGAAAATGGAATAAATAAAATTTAATTTTTCCTATAATTTACTTTTTTCTGTGCTAGCCTTTAACACGTAAGTTATATGCGAGAAAGTTTGTGCAACATATTTTACACCATTTATTTTCTTAGCTTTGATGGTATTTAGCTTCGCATTTAATGATAACTTTACCAATGCATTGAAACTATAAAAACCTTTTTATTTAGAAAAGCTTCTAAGATGTTGCCTGTTGGATTATATGGCATAGGCCTATGTTATGGAAGCAAAATTGTTAGCTCAGAGAACATAAATGGACTCTATTACCAAAGCGAAACGTTCGGAAGTCAAAGAGCAAACACCAACCGAATATCAATGTGTACAATGTACTGCTTTAGAATGTATAGGCCTAAATATGAGTTTAATGTCTTGTAGGTCTACTTCTTAAATTTCTTAATGTTTAAAAAATTCATAAAGAAATAGGCCTACTGAATATAATTAACATAAACTTGCTATCAGTTGCCATTATTTATTAATAAGGAGGTAATGTGAAGAAAAGCGTTTAAGGAAAAACGATAAAGACCACGAAAACCTTAACCGATCCCACTTTGTTCATTACACATTCCACGAGATTTTACCGCGAATTGTTCTAAGATACCAGGGGTTGATTGCTATACAGATCGCTCTTTTGTGAGAAGTAATATTACGATTACAGTATTTGTATTTATAGCAAAGGGTTTCAAGTTGGCACTGGAAATGGATGTTTAGGACAATATCAATCAAAGAGAACAGGGATCATTAAATAAATATAACCGGTTTTAAAGGAAGCATAATTGATTATATAAGTTTTATTTATTTGCAAGTGATGATACACAACATATAAAGCAATGAACAAAAATAAATATATTAAAATAGAATATATTTACTCACTATAACACTCTGTTAGCGGCACTATGTACAAATTGTGTGTTAGCTCTAATCTACGGTTTCTTCTGTTGGAGTCGCCCTCAGTGGACAGGACAATCACCGCCACCCACACCTGCATAACACACAGAACAAGAACATAACCACCACATTCCAGCAAACCCAGATTTTATCCCACAACACTGTCTCCAGAGTCCAATAAATTAGTCCATCACCGATAACATTCACAGATAGCTATAATTTTACAGTATTATGTAAGAATAAAAGTTAATTTAATATACCGTCACTGTCTCTAAATATTTAATTTTTTTTTTTTTTCATTTTACTCTTAAAGCTAAGGTATTTTACGCATCCTAGTTACACTGTAATTTGTGAGAATGTCTAGGCTATAGTGAGAAAGATTTGGAATAGGATTGGGAGCTTAGCGGTTTGTGCGTCAGTGTACAAAGCAGAAACCTAGGTTCGAATGCTGAACAGGATAAAATTTTCTCTATAGAATACAATGGGCTATGTATATCTTTAGTGGTATAAAACTAAATCTGTCATTGAATAATAACGGTAGTTGCCTGCAATAATATTACAATCGAACAATTTATGTTCTAAAACTTCTACATTTCGCTATCAGATGAAAAAGTAAAAAGGCTAAAATAGGCTCCTCCTACTCTCACGACCATGTATTTTGACCGTATAACGTATGTCCACTTTTATATTTATAAAAAGGTTTAATATAATAAAATAAAGTAAACAATACTTAATAGAAATAAATGGGTGGTAATAGTACACCAACCTAGGTATTAAATTCATCTCAATAATAGGAGGCCTAATGATTCAAAAGGGAAAATTCCGTTGGTATTCTTGTTTCTCATTAGCTCTGTGTGCAGTGAGGCATAGACAATTTTCCTCTCACCAGAATAGTGCAGCCAGTGTAAAAAATCGATAAGGCTGCCTGTCCCGGGTTCTATTCCGTGCAAAAGCAGGAGTGCAACCTCCTGAGAACGGCTAAGGTCAACTCAACCTGGTTAAATTCACTTCCGCTCAAATTTCCTGAAAGGCGATAGTTGGGTACTGGGTAGTTCTAGGTATACTACCTCTATCATATTCCAAATGGTTTAGTTTACTGTGTAGTGTAAAACAGGACCTATATTTTACATAGGCCTAAGCCTACAAAGAGACTGAAATAATGCTTGTTAACACACTACCAGCCAAAACAACAACCTGTAAGGCACGTATTCATGAATCAATAGAATATTGTTCCTGTTGAATATTGCATGAGCAGTTTCTAAAAATCTTCCCCAAGACTTAACTTATAACTTATCACTATAATAATATTTAATGTTCGCACAGAATCTATCGACGTGGTAAAAAATAAGTGTTCCCTAATTCATGCCGCAAAGATCCTTAGGATTAGACAGTCGGAACAATTCGTCAGTATTTCTCATAGCTTTTCCTAGCTCCTGGGACACATATTGTTGGAGGCTGAATCATCATCAGAATCATAGTGCAACCAGAATGATTCGATTAATTGAAGGAAAGAAAACCCGCTTCATCGGAATATAATGTATGTGTAGCAATACATAAAATATGACTGCAATCATGTTATAGCGCTGATTCAGTCTCGGATTAAATATATTTATTCCAGAGTTATCTGTATACAGTCTACATCATTTATTTTTACTGTCGCCAATGAACAGAACTGTTTTTTATTTTATTTATTTAATCACATCAGTTTTTACATTTAAATTTACATTCCGCATTTAAAATTTACAAATAATAAAAACATTATTTTTTAAAACGTAACTTACTTGAAATTGTACTGTATTAAATTGTGCATTAATTAAAACGCATTTTTTCTTGATTCTGTGTAAGCCACTTCTTGTCTTTTTATTTTGGTTTGATTCTAGCTTATCTTCATTTCCAGGGTAACTATTATTTTCATTCTGAATGCTGGTGTTGGTAGCAATTCCCTGTAACTGGTAGCTCATTCGATAGTTCATTTATTTAGTAGCCTACGTCCTGGTCTGACAGATAACACAACATTTACTTGATTTTAAACAACACAAGGGAAGAAAGTAATTATTATTTTAAACAATCAGTTACATTTTATTCATAAATATTCTTAATAAATCCTACTCGATATTACGAGTTTTAACAGATAAATTCGTAATCTTTCGTGGGATTACCAACGATAATTAAAAGTTTCACTGTTATTCAGTTATTCTGTGTGTAGATAATTATTTCCGCAAGACTAATCACTACCAATTGTAATGTTAAATTAAGAAAACAAGGAAATGAAAGGGTGAACAGTAATACGATTGTTTGACTTCGTAATAACAGATTTTAAGTGACCCCAACAGAAATGAAACCTCAAATGAATTCTACAAATGCATTTCACCATACTTAGTCTTCAACAAACCAATGAATCCAGTTCTTCTATCCCTCCTAGAATTATGCATTATGTCTAAACGGGAATATGTTTCATTTGATGACATGGGTTTTAAATAAGTTTTGGCACTTTTTTTGTGCAGTAAAGGTAAGAACAAAAAAAAATAACCCAAAAAGAACAGAACCTCAAAATTATGGAAAGGTGGCATCAAAATCTGTCATCAGTATGCAAAAACCAATCTAAATAGGCTATGCTGCAACATCTCAAGGAGTTTGTCTAACATGAGATCTCAGTGTCAACTACATCTGGCAGAATTGGGGGGCATGTGGTTATCACGCCGATTCCCACGAGCACTATCGATTAATCGATCTTTACCGATTTTTGGCCGGAGGCAATATTTTTTAGTAACTATCCCAATTGTTGTCCTCACGATGTTGAGTACACCCGGTTCTCAGAAATCTCCAAGGAGGTATTCGGGATCGAACCTGCCCACAAATTCCTCACGTCAGCAATATCCCTTTATTTTGCGAAAACGTGTGAAGACGTACAAAAACGCAGCTCTTATCTTCCGTTCTCAAGAGCACATTCAGTTCTATCGGATTATAAAAATTTTCTTTGTAAAAAGCATGTGTTCGTTTCTTGGTAGTTAATCCGGTAACATTCAACCGATTTGGTCCAAAATCAAAACGGTTCTTCCTATGGACTTTATACGTGCGTTACTAAGTTTCACGAAAATTTGATAAAGGGTAGGCCTATTCGAGTTATCGCACGTACAGAAACACTAACGGACGTACAGATATTTCTCCCGTTCATCAATTAATCTTATAATGTAGCCTACCATTCTGGTACTTAATAGCCTAATGACAAGAAATTATTTCCTTCGAGCTTTATCTGATTTTCTTCCGAACCGTTAATCATAGCATCGAACACAATGCTGCTCGTTTCATAGTAATGAATACTGAACATAAATTACTGCAAATGGATTCAAATGGATAATATTACATACTTAACTCCATAATTGAAAGTTAAATTAACATTTTATACATCCTAGTACCCACCTACAATAACTCAATGTCACGTACGAACAACATTCTTGTCTTCTGAAATCCTATACTCTTAAGGTCAGATTTAATTTATTTATTCGAGAGTTGAACCAAATTGCACATGTCGCTTGTACTCCTTATCTTTCTTTTGTACATAAATTCTGCTATCACAGAAAACTTGAAATAAGAAATAAGGATGGCCTAGCTTGATATTAGTCGCTGAATACCAAATACTGTACCTAGGTAGGCTATATGCATTCACTTTATACTTCAACCATATAATGCTTCCTTTTCCATCAAACATGCATTTAAGGATGAGGGAAAGGATATGAAGTACCACAGAGCTTAAAAGAAAATAGGAAAATAGAATTTAATGAGGAAAGGTAGAAAACGAAAATAGAAGTTTGTCACGAGGTTTTCAATACCGGTACTTATTAACATGAACTTATTTTATTTTTATATTAGGTTTTAATACAACATTATTATAATATGTAGGTCTACAGCCGACCATTCCATAACTTCTCAATAAACCTACTAAAACTACTATAAATGAATTAATTTACAAAGAGATTGCTGTTATTATAAAGAAGATCGATTCACTGATAGAATAAATAATTTCAACAAATCATTCAAGTTTCACATTAATTATTCGAAACTGACAAAAATCTCAAAGTTGAATTTGCGACATAACCTTCACCAGGTACCGTATCTGCAATATTATTACACCTTATACATTCAAACGTGCTTCTAAATTATATAGGCCTAATTTATCTCGAGCGTTTGGAAGACGGAATTCACTATTGGTTTTGAAATCAATGAACTAGTTTACAAAAATGAACCAGTTACCTATCCATTATCAATAGC